>JAFEMH010001259.1:0-504709 GCA_022495995.1 Adenophora triphylla var. japonica | reverse complement strand
ACAACAACAAAATAATTTGTGTTCAAAAACATCCTTCGTTAAGTGACACGTGACTTACACGTGATCATTTAACGAATTTTTCTAACGAAATTGGTTAAAAACCCTGAAACGTTAACATAATATGAAATTTGGACCCTATATTGCAATTAGCGATAGAATGAGGTCAATCTTAGGAACACCCCCTAAATTTTGGGGCCCAAAATGTCATTCGCCCTTTTATTTTTCATACTTACAACAAATTTTTCTTACTTTACTTTTTCTTAATCATCGTGACCAACAAGTTAATTCGATTTAAGATGAAACGAAGGAAGTATATATATATATACTCCCTCTGTCCCACCTCACTTGACACCCTTGAGGTGGGCACGGGAGCTAAGAAAAATAAAATAAAATAAAATAAAATGTGTGGTAGAAAATGAAGAGAAAGAATGAGTGGGGTAAATAGTAGTGTTGGTTGAATAAATTGAGTGGTGGAAAATGAAGAGAGAGAATGAGTGGTAGGGTAGAGTGAATATAAAATTATAAAAAGTAGGCTATTTTGGGAAGTGTCAAGTGAGCTGGGATGACCCAAAATAAAAATAAGTGTCAAGTGAGGTGGGACGGAGGGAGTATATATTTTGAATATAGGGTAAAATGTAACTATTTTACGATCTCAACCTCTTGATGTAAAATAAACATTTCACTATATTTATAAATTGACTCCCTTCTCTCGTAGCATTTTGGCTAAGCCAGATTAACAATTCTCAAGTAGCATCACTACTATTCATCCAACTGAAACAACATCAATATTTCTGCAATGTGCAGCAAGCCATTTGGTAAAATCAGGCCGATCAGGTATCTTCATTCAAGCGACGTTCAAGACTTCTAGCTTCGGAAAGTGAATTAGCGCCCAAAAGAGTTTCGGCGTGCATTAGGTTAGGCTACGAGTTTAAACCGGCCTGTCTCGTAGCATCATCTCTAATTCTCTACCTATCAAGAATAGAGGGGGGGGGGGGGAAGTGGATTCAAATCCAGTTAATGAGGGTTGTAAGCTTATAACTTTGCAAGTACAAGGCCTGCAAAATAGAAGTGCATGCTTCACAGCCCAACAGGGGACCTTCCCCAAAAGGTACTTACTTTATGATCAAAACTACATAGACTAGGTTGGTGTATGTGGTCATTGCTTAGAAATAACTTCACATATTGTTTTGTGTGTAGGGGGTTGTAATTTCCTCCCTCCGTCCCACCGATTTTAAGAAAACTTTTCATTTTGGGCGTCCCGTCGATCTTAAGAATTCCAAAAATGGAAAGTTTTTATTATTTTTATACTCTTTCTACCCCACTCATTCTCTCTCCTACTTTACTTTTACACTCACAACATTCTCTCTCCTAACTATTCATCCCACTCATTCTCTCTCCTATTTAATTTTTCACACTCACAACACTTCTTCCACTCATTCTCTCTCCTAATACTATAATAATATTTCTTAATTTCCGTGTCATTTTATTTTTTCTTAAGCTGGGTGGGACAGAGGGAGTACATCAGAACTTCCCTCTTTTCAAAATATCAAAAGCAAGCTTTGTCGGATGTGATGGCTTGATGTCCTGGCGGCAAGAGTGGCAAGAGGCTTTTTTGTTTGTATTTCCTTAATTACTCCCTCCGTCTCAATAGAAGCTGCCCAAATTTTGCCTTGCACGCAAATTAATAAAATGGGTGGAAAGAAAAAATGTTGTGAGTGTAATTTGAAAATAGGAGAGAGAATGAGTGGAGAGAATAGTAAATTATAATGGTGTTGTGAGTATTAAAATAATGTAGGAGAGAGAATGAGTGAAAGGAATAGTAAAGATTCATTTGCCAAAAAAGGAAAGTGGAAGCTATTAACGGGACACCCAAAATGGCAAAATAAGAAGCTACTATTGGGACGGAGGGAGTATTTTGGAATAGGGCTTGTTTCTTAAGTATTTAAGATTGTAAGTCTATTATGTAAAAAGAACGAATGATTGACGGCCGAATAAGAAATCAGAAGTTTATAACCCCAAATACAATCTCTCTCTATCTTTCGATTTTCAATTGCTTTTTTGTATTATTTTGTCAATTGCTTTCGTTGCGTTACACAACAAGCTTTAATTAATTTGAACATTTACGTTGAGACGGGAAATTGCAGATTACTTTTTATTAAGAGAGTAATGCTGAATTTTTTTTCATTTTTAAATACTCCCTCCGTCCCAATAAGTGCTTCACCCTTTTGGGTGGGCACGGGAATTATGGAAATGGGTGGGAAAAAAAAATGTTGTGAGTGTAATTTGAAAATAGGAGAGAGAATTAGTGGAGGGAATAGTGAATTTGAAAAGTGTTGTGAGTGTAATAGTGAATTAGGAGAGAGAATAAGTGGAGAGAATAGTGAAGATTCTTTGCCAAAAAAGGAAAGATGAAGCTTCTAATGGGACGCTTTTTTGGGTAATTAGTGAAGCTTTTATTGGGGCGGAGGGAGTATATAAAATTAAATTGATATGTTAACCTAAAACAATATTTTTCAAACGTGGATAGTTCATATTACAGCTCACATCCAAAAATTGGTTGGCATGAGTAGGCTCACCTAAGCCATAAAACAGGAAAAGTTGTTATCCTATAACCACTATAGTTGCCTATTGGCAATACTGATTATTCCTATTTTTAGAAATTTAAATCATTTGTCAAATTTTAAAGAAATGACTAATTCTGGAAATTAGAGTAAATCAGTGATGATCAATCAAACCTAATTTATTACAAAAAGTGTGTATTTATGAATTTCTCAACTATATATATATATATATATATATATATACTCCCTCCGTCCCACTCTATTGTGAACCTACTTTTGGGCGCGGAAATTAAGAAAAAGTAGGAGAGAGAAATAGGTGGAGGAGGAGTCTTTGTGAGTATGAAAAATTAAATAGGAGAGAGAATGAGTGGGAGAAATAGTTAGGAGAGAGAATATTGTGAATGTAAAAGTAAAGTAGGAGAGAGAATGAGTGGGTGGAATAGTAAAGATTCTTTGTCATTTTGAACAGCTCACACTGGAGTAGGACATAAAAAAAAAAAAAAAGATCCACACTGAAATAGGACGGAGGGAATATATATTTATATATATCTCTAGTATTAATTTGGACCAAGAGGGTCCAATGTGTTCAATGATGGTAGGCAGCCTTAGACTTTAAGCTAAATGTTTACTGTAAAGTTTCCAACATCTTTTTCGTATTACTAAAAAAACAAACAATATTTGCCTTAAGAGTCAAGTTTGAGAACACCGAAATTGCTATACGGAGTTGCTGTTGCTCTGTATTAAAATAATCAGTGTGATTGAATCATATTTTTTTTATACCCAGGGTTTTCGCCGTCGACTAAGCCTCCGGACTATCGATCACCGGTCTTTCGGTAGTTGGCGAAGGTAAATCGCGGGATATATCCGAGGTAGTCGGGGTGACAAAGACCCCTTATACTCTTGGCAAAGGAACCCTCCTACATGACGCCTACCCCACTCTATCGTAGATTTACAAAAAAAAAAAAAAAAAAAAAAAAAAAAATCAACCACTTTTTGTAGTTTCAAATCTTTTATCAGGACAACCACTAAACAAACACATGAAAGGCCTTATAAATAGAGACTATATCATCCCATTACCCCCACAATAACCTTAGAAAGCATAATCATCTCACCCCTTCTTCAACAATGAGATCCAAATGCTCAATTTTCACACACATTTTCCTTGTCTTCCTCTTGGGCAGCTCCTCAGCTTCAGCTAGAAGAACTAAATCCCATTCTCACCAGCCATGTAAAAGACTAGTCTTTTATTTCCATGACATAATTTTCAATGGCCACAATTCCAAAAATGCCACGGCAGCCATCATCGGCTCACCAGCTTGGGGAAACCGCACCATTCTAGCTGGGCTCAACCATTTTGGTAACCTGGTTGCATTCGACGATCCCATAACTCTTGACAATAATTTGCATTCCACTCCGGTTGGTCGGGCCCAAGGGTTCTATCTTTATGACCAGAAGGACATTTTTACTGCCTGGCTCGGGTTCTCGTTTGTGTTCAACTCTACTGAACATAGGGGTAGTATTAACTTTGCGGGAGCTGATCCGTTGATGAATAAAACTAGGGATATTTCGGTAATTGGTGGAACGGGCGATTTCTTCATGACTAGAGGCATTGCTACCCTCTCGACTGATTCGTTTGAAGGGGAGGTTTATTTTAGACTTCGAGTTGATATTAAGTTGTATGAATGCTGGCAATAGGGGATTTATTTCTTTTCTTGTTGGAAAATTGTTTGTTGTTATTTATTTCCTTTTCTGTCCAAAAAAAAAAAGGCAATGTCAATAGGGCATTCCCGGAGGACAGAAATTTTTTCATGTTTGGAGCTCTCTAAAATTGATCATCACTATATCAATATCAAAGTAACACTATTTTAATAGATTGGAATCGAATAATATATTAAGAATTATACAGTCTCTGATTGCATAACAGTCGGATTAGTCTGCTATAAAATATAATTCATTCATATAATTATATAATTAATCTATCGTAACAAGTACATACGTTAAGTTTATCTCGAATATATCACCCGCCCATCTTGTTTGTTGATTTTAGAATTGTGTGTTCGATATGGTGGGACCGTTATACAATAAATTTATCATTGTTTAGCCTATGAGGTGAGCTTAAGGCCTAAAAGCTAAAGACGAGTCAATGAGGTTAGTTTTGATAGTCGAGGGGGCTAAGTAGAAAAAACGAAATTAAAGGGATGAATTAGGAAAGTAACTAACGGTCGAACTGCGCTCTATTTCTTATCCAGAACGCGACCGGACCGCCATTAACTCCCGATCAGAGAGAAGAGAGATATTGTGTGTGTGTGTGAGAGAGAGAGAGAGAGAGAATGCGGAGCATAACGCTCTCATCGGAGAGTGTTTTAGTGAGGAGGACGAATTCACCGCCGGCGGCACCATCTTCATTGTCATCTTCTAAACCTCAAAGCTTCTACCACCTGTTTTCGAACTCAAGGATCTCCCATGCCAATTCTATTCGAATTTTCTCCAGGTTACTTCATCTACCAAACTCTGTTTGACTTTAATTCGTCCAATCATATGAACTCTTTCTCGATTGTGATTTTTTTTTTCATTCTTATATTGACCAGCAATGCTGTAATTCTATGTTTCAAGCTTGTGATTCTCCAATGCCGTTATTATTTATGTGATTAATGGATCGCTCATTATGTTAAAGTACAGTTGATGAATTGGCTTCTTAATCACATATATACATTAGCTTGTGATTCTCCAATACCTAATTTTCCGGTGTGATGTTGATGGTATGTTTGATAACCTCAATTCCAAGCCTTGGTTTTGGAATTGAAAGAACAAAATGAGTTATATTAGACGAAAGTTACTTTTGTTGGAATTTTTGTATTTGTGGTATGAAGTTCATAGGCTATGACATGAAAGTGTTTGGCTTGAACTGAATTGGCAAAAGGGGAACAAAATCACGTCTGAAGCACTGCGGGGGAGAGCGGCCGCGCTCGTGCCAAGAGCGGCCGCGCTTAAGGGCCGAGGCTTCGCCACTTTTTCCTGGAGCTTAGCGCGGTCGCGCTCCTTGCTAGGGCGGCCGCGCTTGTGACGGGTTTGACGTTCCTGGGCCGAATTTTCTATGGGTTTTTAGGATTAATTAAAGTCTTAAAACTAATTTTATCACAAGTATATATATTCCTTTTTCTCCCAGCCGTTTTTCTGTGTGAATTATTGAAGAGAAACAAAATTCTCTTGGCTTTAATTCATTGCAAAATTACTCCCGTTCATAGAGATTCGTTCGTGAGATTCAAGGCGACTGAGATAGGACCGCCGGTGATTACCTACTGTGTCATTTGGTGTGATGCACGTAATCCGTGATCGTTTTATCCTCGGAGAAATTTGCCTGCACGAGTTGCACCAATTGGGGGCAATATTTTCTCTTAGGGCAGTCTTCCTAAGGCGACTCGATCAAATCACGATAAGTTTTTCTAACCGTTTGTTTTATTGTTTACATGTCTGTTCTCCCGATCCTGTTCCTTGGCTTTCGGTTTTGCTATTGGCGTTTAATTTCCTGAAAGTACGTTTGACTTGATCAATAAAATCCCCTACTTGTTGATTAAATTGTTGTTTAATATGTGGTGCTTATTAATTTAATTTCCAACGATCTAAGAAAATAGTATTTTATTTGATCATGTACGGTGGTTCCTCTAGCTCTCCCTTTAAGTCCCTAGTTGACACCTCCGATCTTAGGAGAAGTTTGGTGGTAAGAACTTCAAGCTGGGTCCGAACGCATTAAGATCTGGCCGTCAATTAAGGGCATTGCCTGGTATGCCGACATCCAAATGTCCCGCTACGAATGGTGATGATCCGAGTTAATGTAGGCTTTGTTAAAGCGTGGAAGGAGCGAGGATGATGTTGTTCGAGGATGCATTACGTCGGCTTTGTCGAATGCACTCTTTGATGTTTATTGCTCTGCTCCTCTCGGCTCTTTGCGTCGGCTGTGGGAAACGCTTTCCACGAGTACGGCACCGATGACTCTAGGTGTGGAAAAGTACAGTGGGAAAGTTCTGAACTATCACATGAGTGAGGAAAGTCGGTTACCGACCAAGTGCACGAACTCCAAATCATTTTGCGGTCACTCAAGGATGCCGAATGGGACTTCTGATAAGTTCGTTGTGCATGGCTATCATTGAGAAGTTTCCTCGATCTTGGGGGAATTCGGTATGACCCTCAAGCATCGTCTTGGAAACTTGACACTCGATGAATTGATGAATGCAATTGCGATTCGGGAGGTGCATAATGGTAACTTGACCTAGCGTACTGTGGAGGCTGCTTTGCTAATATGATAACCTAGGTAAAAGCAAGTTTAAAGGAAAAGGTGTGAAAACTTCTAAGGATAAAGAAAACCATGATAAACTTAAAGTTAAGAAAAATAACTTTAGGAAGCCAAGAGCAAAACATGTAACTGGCTGGAATTGTGGAGAAGGTGGACACTTTTCTAGGGACTGCCCGTCCAAGAAAGGAAAAGGACCACAAGCCTCTGTGATGACCATCCTGCTGTCAACATGGTGTTGGGTCCGAAGGATTATGATGATCCCGACTCACGCACCTTTGGAGTTGACGCTCGACCTGCAATGTTACAAAGTATGTAACTTCTTATCTGAAATCTTCTCGTCTATGAACCCAACGAGTGGCTAGTTGACACTGGGGCAAATGTGCACGTTTGGCCGATAAATTGCTATTTGTGTCTTACCGGCTGAGCGTGGTAGATCGGTGACGATGGGGAACTCTAGTCTTTGCAAAGGTGCTTGGGGTGGACGCGTGGACCCCGAGGTTTCCCAATGGGCGCATTCTTACCTTGCATCGAGTGTATCACGTTCACGATATTCGTCGCAACATTATTAGTGGTTCTAGTCTAGTTAGGGAAGGATTTGAGATTTCATTTAAATGTAATAAGGTTATAATTTTGGATTACGGTAGTTTTGTGGGGAAAGGTTATTCCTCGGATGGTTTATTTAAAATTAGAGTTGAAGCTGATGTTTGTTCGCACAATAATTTTAGTTCTATTGATTATCCTGTTTCTTATTCCATTGAATCTTCAAATGTTTGGCATGGTCGTTTAGGACATATTAACTATGATTACGTGAAAAGAATGATGAATTTAGATATTATTCCTAAACATGCTATTGATAAGAATTCTAAATGTCATGTATGTGTTGAAGCTAAATCTACAAAAGGTCCGTTTAAAACGGTTGTGAGAAATTACGAAATTCTAGATTTAGTTCATGCCGATATTTGTGAATTTAATGGTGTGTTGACCAAAGACAAAAGAAATACTTTCTCACCTTTATTGATGATGCTAGTAAATCTTGTTATGTCTATTTGCTTAGTTCTAAGGATGAATCATTAGATAAATTCATTATATTTAAGAACGAAGCGAAACACAAACCGGCAAGAAACTTAAACGGTTAAGGTCGATAGAGGAGGTGAATATGAGTCTAATCCCTTCATGTATTATTGCCAAGAAAACGGAATAGTACATGAAGAGACTCCTCCTACACCCCTCAATCAAATGGTGTTGCGAACGTAAGAATAGAACCCTTGCGATATGATTAACGGTTTGCTCATAAGTTACGGGCTGCCCAAATATATGTGGGGAGAGGCTTTGAATACGGCTTGCCATATTCTGAATAGAGTCCCTCCTAAACATAGAAAGGAAAGCCCGTTTGAACTTTGGAGAGGTCGACAGGCTAGCTTGAAACACTTAAAAGTGTGGAGGTGCCTTGCAAAGGTACTTGTACCCGCACATAAAAGGAAAAAGCTTGGACCTAAAGCTGTTGATGCTATCTTTATAGGTTATTAAAACAAGTTATGCATTGAGATTTCTCATTATAAAATCTGAAATTTCTGGCATAGATGTGAACTCTATAGTTGAGTTACGTGATGCAACATTTTTTGAGGATGTGTTTCCTATGAAGGACGGACTTCCTAAGGAATCTAACCCAACCACTAACTCCATTCCTGCTCAAGTAGAGGAGCTGACAAATGTGGGGGTTGATTCCAGTGCAACTCATTCTGACGATGAGATTGAACCAAGGAGGAGCAAACGGGCAAGGACCACCAAGGACTTTGGAAATGATTTTATCACTTACAATGTCGAGGTGATCCTCTAACCTTCAAAGCCTGCTATGGCTACTTCGATGCCAAGCGGTGGAAGGATCTTGTTAAAAGTGAGATGGATTCTATTGTCTCTAATGGGACATGGGAATGTGTCGATCTCCTCACAGTTGTAGCACGATAGGATGTAAGTGGGTCTTTAAAAGGAAACTGAAACCGGATGGAACCGTTGACAAGTTTAAGGCTAGGTTAGTGGCTAAGGGATTCAAGCAAATAGAAGGAATAGACTATTTCGATACCTATTCACCAGTTACTAGAATGACTACAATCCGAATGCTTATCGCATTGGCCTCTGTATATGATCTTCCTATCCATCAGATGGATGTTAAGACCGCTTTCTTGCATGGCGATCTTGAGGAAGAAATTTATATGGATCAACCTGAAGGTTTTGAGGCCCCCGGCAATGAGAGAAAGGTTTGTAAACTTGTTAAGTCCTTGTATGGACTTAAACAAGCCCCTAAGCAATGGCATGAGAAATTTGATAAAATTATCTCATCGTTTGGCTTTGTTAATAATGAGTTTGATAAGTGTGTTTATAGCAAGAGTATTGGTGATAGTAGTATTGTCTTATGTCTGTATGTCGATGATATTACATTTGTTTGGAACGGATATGAGGATAATTGATACTACTAAGGCATTCTTGAAAAGTAAGTTTGAGATGAAGGATATGGGAGTAGCTAGTGTGATTCTTGGCCTTAAGTTGACTCGTTCGACTAGTGGCATAACCATATCGCAATCTCATTATCTTGAAAGTGTAATTGAGAAATTTGGTTATAAGAATTGCAAAGTAGCTAAGACTCCATATGACCACTTCATCTGCTCTTACTAAGAATGAAAGTGGAGTACCGATGGCTCGGTTGAGATATTCTCAAATTATTGGAAGTTTGATGTATCTTGCCGAATTGTACTTAGGCCAGGATATATCCTATTCGGTTACTAGGTTGGCTAGATATACTCAATGTCCAAATAAAGCACATTGGAAAGCTCTTGATAGAGTTCTCAAGTACTTGAAGGGAACGGTTTCCCTTGGGCTGCATTACGGGAGATATCCTACATTCTTGAAGGATATAGTGATGCAAAATTTGGATTGCCTTTAACTCCGGGAGTTATGGTGTACGGGGTATGTTTTCACCTTAGGCGGAGGCTGCGGTCGCTTGGAGGTCGACTAAACAAACTCTGTTGTCTAGGTCTACATTTGAGGCCGAATTAGTTGCCCTTGACACTACTTGGATTGGAAGGCTGGATGGCTTCGAGGACTTATGTACGAGTTGCCCGTAGTCGGTAAGCCCATGCACATTATCTCCGTACATTGTGACAACACTTTGCCACAATTGAGAAAGCGAAAAGTGTCAAGTACAAGCTGTAAAACTAGGAGACACATCCAAGTTAGATTAAAATCTATAAGGGATTTAGTGTCTCGGAAGGTGATAGGCTGTTGATTATGTTGGTACCAAGGATAACACGGTGATCCTTTAACGAAAGGGCTAGAATTTGCTCTTGTTCAAAAATCTAGGTTGGGGATGGGGTGAACCCCGTCGACTCAAACGCGATAGCAACCCAATCTACACAGTGGAGATCCCACAAAGGAGATTCAATGTGGTAATAACAAGTTGTGGGGTGAGTCGGAGCACGAATAATAGATTGACATGTTACATGTCCGAGTCTATCCCTGAATAGCCTAGAGGTGCTCATTCTTTGCTAATTTAGTAAAAGTTTGGAACTTTGAATGGGATCAAGTCTTTGAGACAAGATGTTAGCGATACATCTTCTAAGATGCTTGACTAAGTGAGTGTTGTTGTTGGCCGCAACTAGAGGAATTTGGGTTATTCCTTGAAAGCATTCATGATAGAGGATCGGGACGTATGGCTTATAAGCGTCAAGTGTTCGATAGAGGGCCTATCATAGCTTTTGTCGTGTTTGTTACCGGCCAAAGGCCTCTACATCCAAAGGCATCCGATTGAAGACACCGTTCATCCGGTCTGTGGAGGTTTGCGTTGGATAACATAGGTAGTGGTTCAAGCGGAAGGTACCATTATTGAAAGCATGGCAATGGACAATGCGTACACGTCATATTTCTATGAACTTGTGGGGATTGTTGGAATTTTTGTATTTGTGGTATGAAGTTCATAGGCTATGACATGAAAGTGTTTGGCTTGAGCCGAGATTGGCAAAAGGGAACAAAATCACGTACGGAAGCCTTTGCGGGGAGCGGCCGCGCTCGTGTCAAGAGCGGCCGCGCTTAAGGGCCGAGGCTTCGCCACTTTTTCCTGGAGCTTAGCGCGGTCGCGCTCCTTGCTAGGGCGGCCGCGCTTGTGACGGGTTTGACGTTCCTGGGCCGAATTTTCTGTGGGTTTTTAGGATTAATTAAAGTCCTAAACCTAATTTTATCACAAGTATATATATTCCTTTTTCTCCCAGCCGTTTTTCTGTGTGAATTATTGAAGAGAAACAAAATTCTCTTGGCTTTAATTCATTGCAAAATTACTCCCGTTCATAGAGATTCGTTCGTGAGATTCAAGGCGAATGAGATAGGACCGCCGGTGATTACCTACCTGTGTGCTATTGTGTGGTACGTAATCCGTGATCGTTTTATCCTCGGAGAAATTTGCCTGTACCTGAGTTGCACCAATTGGGGGCAATATTTTCTCTTAGGACAGTCTTCCTATTCCTAAGGCGACTCGATCAAATCACGATAAGTTTTTCTAACCGTTTGTTTTATTGTTTCTGTCTGTTTTCCTGATCTTGTTCCTTGGCTTTCGATTTTGCTATTGGCTTAATTGGTACGTTTGACTTGATCAATAAAATTCCCTACTGTTTGATTAAATTGTTGTTTAATCTGTGGTGCTTATTAATTTAATTTCCAACAACTTTTTCAATTCCAATGTCATGGTTTGGCATTCGGTAGCCAAATACACCCCAAGTGTGATACCCAAATTAAGTTAATTACTGTTTGCGGATACTCAGAATTATGTGGCCTCTTCTATCTGTACGTCATTCTAGTTATACTCGTTTCACCATATGCAAAAAGGGTTAACTATTCCATTTTGAGATGTTTCACTGATGTCCACCTTGCTAAATTAGGTATTTTTGTAGTTATTACCAACTCAATGTGTTGTGCTCTAGCATTTATTTGTTGGACTTTTTAAATGTGGACATCTTTGATGAGAATAAATGAAGCATTGTTTTTCCATGTGCTATGTTTATTATAGGTGAAAAGCTCGTGGACTGAATGTATTATTTGCTCCAATTGCAAAGCAAAACAGGATGTTTTCATACATGCGAATGAAAGCATCATCCATCACCTTCTCGTCCAATAAAAGCATTTCTACTTTAAATTTTTATTGTTGTTTGTTCAAAAAAATAAAAATAGTCCCATTCAGAAAAATAGGATAGCTGCCATTTCATTCTGACTCTAAAATTTGGGAAATGTTTTATAGGAAGGTACAGAAGTATTTCATTCTTTGTTGGTGTCAAAACTGTTGGAATTTTTGTATTTGTGGTATGAAGTTCATAGGCTATGACATGAAAGTGTTTGGCTTGAACTGAATTGGCAAAAAGGGAACAAAATCACGTCTGAAGCACTGCGGGGGAGAGCGGCCGCGCTCGTGCCAAGAGCGGCCGCGCTTAAAGGCCGAGGCTTCGCCACTTTTTCCTGGAGCTTAGCGCGGTCGCGCTCCTTGCTAGAGCGGCCGCGCTTGTGACGGGATTTGACTTTTCCTGGGCCGATTTGGAGCAGGTTTTTAGGCCTAATTAAACCTAAAACCTAATATTTACCACAAGTATAAATACTCTTTTCCCTCAGCCGTTTTTGGTACATGAATATTGAAGAGAAACACAATTCTCTTGCTTTTATTCATTGATCGATTACTCCAGTTCATAGAGATTTGTTCGTGAGATTCAAGGCGATTGAGATAGGACTGCCGGTGACTAACTACATGTGTCTTTGCTCACGTAGTACGTAGTCAGTGATCGTTTTATCCTCGGAGAAATTTGCACATGCACTGAGTTGCACCAATTGGGGGCAATATTTTCTCTTAGGACAGTCTTCCTAAGGCGACTCGATCAAATCACGATAAGTTTTCTAACCGTTTGTTCTTCTTGTTTCTGTCTGTTTTCCTGATCTTGTTCCTTGGCTTTCGGTTTTGCTATTGGCTTAATTGGTACGTTTGACTTGATCAATAAAATCCCCTACTGTTGATTAAATTGTCTATTTAATCTGTGGTGCTTAATTTAATTTCCAACGATCCCAGAGAAAATAGTATTTTATTTGATCATGTAAGTGGTTCCTCTAGCTCTCCACTTTAAGTCCCTAGTTGACACCTCAGATCTTAGGAGAAGTTTGGTGGTAAGAACTTCAAGCGCTGGGTCCGAACGCATGAAGATCCGGGCTGTCAATTAAGGGTATGCCTCGGTATGCCGACATCTAAATGTCCCGCTACGAATGGTGATGATCCGGTTAATGTGGCTGCTTTGTTAAGCCGCTGGAAGGAGCAGGACGATGTTGTTCGAGGATGCATTACAGCTCGGCTTTGTCGAATGCACTCTTTGATGTTTATTGCTCTGCTCCTCTCATTTCTTTGCGTCGGCTGTGGGAAACGCTTTCCACGAATGCAGGCCACAGATGACTCCGGTGTGGAAAAGTACGAAGTGGGAAAGTTCCCGAATTATCACGCTGAGTGAGGAAAGTCGGTTCTGCGCGAGTGCTGCGAACTCAAATCATTTTACAGTCACTCGAGGATGCTTGACATGGGACTTCTGATAAGTTCGTTGTCGTGGCTATCATTGAGAAGTTTCCTCGATCTTGGGGAATTCGGTATGACCCTCAAGCATCGTCTCGAAACTTGACGCTCGATGAATTGATGAATGCAATTGCGATTCGGGAGGTGCATAATGGTAACTGACCTAGCGTACTGTGGAGGTTGCTGCCCGATATGGTAGCAGGTAAAAGCAAGTTTAAAGGAAAAGGTGTGAAAACTTCTAAGGATAAAGAAAACCATGATAAACTTAAAGTTAAGAAAAATAACTTTAGGAAGCCAAAAGCAAAGCTAGCTTTGGAATTGTGGAGAAGGTGGACACTTTTCTAGGGCGCCCGGCCCAAGAAAGGAAAAGGATCACAAGCCTCTGTGATGACCATCCTATTTGTCAGCGTGGTGTTGGGTCCGAAGGATTATGATGATCCCGACTCGGCGCTGGAGTTGGCTACGACCCTGCAAATGTTACAAAGTATGTAACTTCTTATCCTGAAATCTTTACTTGTCATGAACCCAACGAGTGGCTAGTTGACACCGGGGCAAATGTGCACGTTTGTGGCCGATAAATTGCTATTTGTGTCTTACCGGCTGGCGTGGTAGATCGATGACGATGGGGAACTCTAGTCTGCAAAGGTGCTTGGAATTGGACGCGTGGACTGAAGTTTCCTAATGGGCGCATTCTTTCTTCCTTGCAACGGTGTATCACGTTCACGATATTCGTCGCAACATTATTAGTGGTTCTAGTCTAGTTAGGGAAGGATTTGAGATTTCATTTAAGTGTAATAAGGTTATTATTTTGGATTCTGGTAGTTTTGTGGGGAAAGGTTATTCCTCGGATGGTTTATTTAAAATTAGAGTTGAAACTGATGTGTGTTTGCATAATAATTTTAGTTCTATTGATTATCCTATTTCGTATTCCATTGAATCTTCAAATGTTTGGCATGGTCGTTTAGGACATATTAACTATGATTCTGTGAAAAGAATGATGAACTTAGATATTATTCCTAAACATGCTATTGATAAGAATTCTAAGTGTCACGTATGTGTTGAAGCTAAATCTACAAAAGGTCCGTTTAAAACGGTTGTGAGAAATTACGAAATTCTAGATTTAGTTCATGCGATATTTGTGAATTTAATGGTGTGTTGACCAAAGACAAAAAGAAATACTTTCTCACCTTTATTGATGATGCTAGTAAATACTGTTATGTCTATTTGCTTAGTTCTAAAGATGAAGCATTAGATAAATTCATTATATTTAAGAACGAAGCAGAAACACAAACTGGCAAGAAACTTAAACGGTTAAGGTCTGACAGAGGAGGTGAATATGAGTCTAACCCCTTCATGTATTATTGCCAAGAAAACGGAATAGTTCATGAAGAGACTCCTCCCTACACCCCTCAATCAAATGGTGTTGCAGAACGTAAGAATAGAACCACTTGCGATATGATTAACGGTTTGCTCATAAGTTACGGATTTGCCCAAATATATGTGGGGAGAGGCTTTGAATACGGCTTGCCATATTCTGAATAGAGTCCCTCCTAAACATAGAAAGGAAAGCCCGTTTGAACTTTGGAGAGGTCGACAGGCTAGTCTGAAACACTTAAAAGTGTGGGGGTGCCTTGCAAAGGTACTTGTACCTGCACATAAAAGGAAAAAGCTTGGACCTAAAACTGTTGATGCTATCTTTATAGGTTATTCTGAAACAAGTTATGCATTGAGATTTCTCATTATAAAATCTGAAATTTCTGGCATAGATGTGAACTCTATAGTTGAGTTACGTGATGCAACATTCTTTGAAGATGTGTTTCCTATGAAGAACGGACTTCCTAAGGAATCTAACCCAGCCACTAATTCTATTCTGCTTTCAGTAGAGGAGCCGACAAATGTGGGGGTTGATTCCGGTGCAAACATTCGATGATGAGATTGAACCAAAAGGAGTAAACGGGCGAGGACCACCAAGGACTTTGGAAATGATTTTATCACTTACAATGTCGAGGTGATCCTCAACCTTGAAAGCCGTGCTATGGGTACTTCGATGCCAAGCGGTGGTAGGACTGTTAAGAGTGAGATGGATTCTATTGTCTCTAATGGGACATGGGAATTGGTCGATCTCCTCACAGTTGTAGCACGATAGGATGTAAGTGGGTCTTTAAAAGGAAGCTGAACCGGATGGAACCGTTGACAAGTTTAAGGCTAGGTTAGTGGCTAAGGGATTGACGCAAATGGAGGGAATAGACTATTTCGATACCTATTCGCCGATTGCTAGAATGACTACAATCCGAATGCTTATCGCATTGGCCTCTGTATATGATCTTCCTATCCATCGAGATGGATGTTAAGACCGCTTTCTTGCATGGCGATCTTGAGGAAGAAATTTATATGGATCAACCTGAAGGTTTTGAGGCCCACAGCGATGAGAGAAAGGTTTGTAAACTTGTTAAGTCCTTGTATGGACTTAAACGAGCCTAGCGATGGCATGAGAAATTTGATAAAATTATCTCATCGTTTGGCTTTGTTAATAATGAGTTTGATAAGTGTGTTTATAGCAAGAATATTGGTGATAGTAGTATTGTCTTATGTACGTATGTCGATGATATTACATTTGTTTGGAACGGATATGAGGATAATTGATACTACTAAGGCATTCTTGAAAGGTAAGTTTGAGATGAAAGATATGGGAGTAGCAAGTGTGATTCTTGGCACGAAGTTGACTCGTTGACTAGTTGGCATAACCATATCGCAATCTCATTATACCGAAAGTGTAATTGAGAAATTTGGTTATAAGAATTGCAAAGTGGCTAAGACTCCATATGACCCTTCATACACTCTTTACTAAGAATGAAAGTGGAATGCAGATGGCTCAGTTGAGATATTCTCAGGTTATTGGAAGTTTGATGTATCTTGCCAATTGTACTAGGCCAGGATATATCCTATTCGGTTACTAGGTTGGCTAGATATACTCGATGTCCAAATAAAGCACATTGGGAAGCTCTTGATAGAGTTCTCGAAGTACTTGAAGAGAACGATTTCCATTGGGGCTGCATTACGGGAGATATCCTTGTTCTTGAAGGATATAGTGATGCAAGTTGGATTGCCTTTAACTCAGGGAGTTATGTTTGTACGGGTATGTTTTCACCTTAGGCGGAGGCTGCGGTCGCTTGGAGGTCGACTAAACAAACTCTGTTGTCTAGGTCTACATTTGAGGCCGAATTGGTTGCCCTTGACACTCTTTTGGATTGGAAGGCCGAATGGCTTCGAGGACTTATGTCACGAGTTGCCCGTGGTCGGTAAGCCCGTACATTATCTCTGTACATTGTGACAACACCTTTTGCCATGATTGAGAAATTGAAAAGTGTCAAGTACAATCTGCGCAAAACTAGGAGACACATCCAAATTAGATTAAAATCTATAAGGGATCTTGTGTCTCGAAAGGTGATAATTTGTTGATTATGTTGGTACGAGGATAACACAGTGATCCTTTAACTAAAGGGCTAGAATTTGCTCTAGTTCAAAAATCTAGGTTGGGGATGGGACCGAACTCGTCGATTCAAACGCAGCTGGCAACCCAATCTACGAGTGGAGATCCTGAAAGGAGATTCAATGTGGTAATAACAAGGCATGGGGTGAGTCGGAGCACCTAATAATAGATTGACATGTTACATGTACGAGTCTATCCATCCCTGAATAGCCTAGAGGTGCTCGTTCTTTGCTAATATAGTAAAAGTTTGGAACTTTGAATGGGATCAAGTCTTTTAGACAAGATGTTAGCGTACATCTTAAGATGCCCGACTAAGTGAGTGTTGTTGTTGGCATGCAACTAGAGGAATTTGGGTTATTCCTTGAAAGCATTCATGATAGAGGATCGGGACGTATGGCTTATAAGCGTCGAGAGTGTTCGATAGAGGGCCTATCATAGCTTTTGTCGTGTTTGTTACCGTGCAAAGGCCTCTACATCCAAAGGCATCGGATTGAAGACACCCGTTCATGCGGTCTGTGGAGGTTTGCGTTGGATAACATAGGTAGTGGTTCAAGCCGGAAGGTACCATTATTGAAAGCATGGCAATGGACAATCTGTACACGTCATATTTCTATGAACTTGTGGGGAATTGTTGGAATTTTTGTATTTGTGGTATGAAGTTCATAGGCTATGACATGAAAGTGTTTGGCTTGAAGGCTGAATTGGCAAAAGGGAACAAAATCACGTACGAAGCAACTGCGGGGAGAGCGGCCGCGCTGGGTGCCAAGAGCGGCCGCGCTTAAGGGCCGAGGCTTCGCCACTTTTTCCTGGAGCTTAGCGCGGTCGCGCTCCTTGCTAGAGCGGCCGCGCTTGTGACGGGATTTGACTTTTCCTGGGCCGATTTGGAGCAGGTTTTTAGGCCTAATTAAACCTAAAACCTAATATTTACCACAAGTATAAATACTCTTTTCCCTCAGCCGTTTTTGGTACATGAATATTGAAGAGAAACACAATTCTCTTGCTTTTATTCATTGATCGATTACTCCCGTTCATAGAGATTTGTTCGTGAGATTCAAGGCGATTGAGATAGGACCGCCGGTGACTACCTACCTGTGTGCTGCTCTGTGGTACGTAGTCCGTGATCGTTTTATCCTCGGAGAAATTTGCACATGCACGAGTTGCACCAATTGGGGGCAATATTTTCTCTTAGGACAGTCTTTCTAAGGCGACTCGATCAAATCACGATAAGTTTTCTAACCGTTTGTTCTTCTTGTTTTACATGCATTTTCTGATCTGTTCCTTGGCTTTCGGTTTTGCTATTGGCTTAATTGGTACGTTTGACTTGATCAATAAAATCCCCTACTGTTGATTAAATTGTCTATTTAATCTGTGGTGCTTAATTTAATTTCCAACAAAAACTATAGTGACTCCACCACTTTGTTGTCTATTGATCAAGCCATATCAAAGGATTTCCTATGCCTCGGTTCTGTTTTCAGCTATGAACTTCCTTTGCATTGTTACAGGTATTCAAAACTATGTTGCATCAAAGCAAATGTTGGAGGGTTCAGGCATCTCCTACATTCAGAACCTCATAACTTGCTGATAAAGGTATGTTTCTTCTTCCATATAATATATTATTTCGTATTTATGTTCATTTATTTGTGTATATACACTTTTGTTGTTGCATATTCCTTTTCTTGGATATGATAGCAAATAATCATGTATTTAATGAAGACTCTCTCTCTCTCTCTCTCTCTATATATATATATATATATATATATATATATATATGTGTGTGTGTGTGTGTGTGTGTGTGTGTGTGTGTGTGTGTGTGTGTGTATATAGGAGTATATCAGAGTGGCCACTTAATGCTTTTATGAGTGCATTTATTCAAGGTCGTTCAAGTTTTCTTTGTGAATTGAAATTAACATGTCCCTTCATATAAAATTTTTGAGATTTACAGAATCAACCTGTTTTCTTTGGGGTTATATGTGTTTTCCTTAAGTAAGGTGAAGCGAAGTTTGTAACATCATAGATTCATATGGAAACATTTGATATATTCTTCGTTTTGTCCATCCAGTCTAGCCTTGTACACAGTTCTTGCCTTCTGAGCAATTATACTCATTTGACATGTTAGTTCTGGCACAGGAGTTCAATCTGCTTGATTCTGATTACAATACTGTGAATTCGGGATACGAACCGGATGACTGTGGGATTATGGACATCGCAGCTTCAAATACTGCAAAAGAAAATGCTGATTCGTCTTGCCACAATTACCTAAAGTTTGTGCTGCTTGTTGTGTTTTTCACACTTCAAGGCACTCAACATGCAGTTGCTGGTCCAGATTTCGCCAGTGGATTACAATCAAGCTCATTCTTTGGGGGCCTCGATGATATTAGCACAGGTTTTGCTTCAGTTAGGAAAATCTCCTTGTGACTCGTATGCTTGACATTATTGTTGCTTGCTGTGAGAGCTGGTTTATTAGTTGCCTTTTCCCTATTCTGTAGGACCGTAGAACTCCAAATTGTATACTCCCTCTGTCCTGGGAAAAAAAGAGTCCCACTTAATATTTTAATGCCAATTTGAATGAATCTTTGACCAAAATCTTATGAAACTTTCATTATCATCATGAAACACTAAAAAATGGTAATATTCTTAATGGTGCATCAATCACAAATTTAGACTTTCATGATGATATTTAAAATTTTATATTATTTTGTCAATGTTCAATCAAGTTGACATAAAAAAAACAAGTGGGACTCTTTTTTTGGGATGGATGGAGTATATCTTAAATATTATCGAACTTATAACATGTAAGACAAGCTAAAATAAATCACATGCTACAATAGTCTACATCGATTTACTTGCTCTAGGTTCTCTTCCGGAGCAGGATTATGGGAGTAGGTCTATTATGGGATTATAATTATAGAAGTTCTTTGCTGACCAATTTCTGCATTGTTTTGCAGGCGTTCTTGCTTATATTTTTTTCTGAGCTAGGGGACAAAACCTTCTTTATTGCGGTAAGAGCCCCTTCAACAACTTTCCGAATTTTATGTGCTCAATTGATGACCAAAATTCTTGCACATCATCTATACAATTTTTTTCCTGATAATAAATTCATAAAATTCAGCATAGCACCTCGACTCAATCTTTGAAGATGGAATTTCAACTAATGCTTCTCTTCTTCTTGAATTTGGGGGGTCCAAGTCAAAACCAATTGTTGGCTTGAGGGTGTGGCGTCATGTTTTTATTCTAGGGAATTTGACCCGGAGTTCATTTTGGAACAAATCACTTCCCCTCAAGTTCCTGATCAAATCGAAATGACCGGGAAGTGCTTATGCAGTAGTATATAATACTGCATGCAGTATTTATTATATTCACTCATATAATATTGCATCTATAATACAACACGGTGGAGGAACTTCTCGAACATTATGATACTTTTTTAGAACTTCCCAGACACTCTCCCTTCATTCTAAATGTTAGGCTTATATTTACCCACAATGAGATGTGAAATTTACAGTCTCAACTTGTTTCTTAAAATTTTCTCATGGTAAAAAATAGTCGGCATATATTATAGGTACTTTTGCCTATAACTGCTTCTTTTTAAGTTGATTCAAGATTTTGTTTCTAAATATCATGAGCAGGCACTTTTAGCTGCTAGGAATTCTGCTTCGGTTGTCTTCCTTGGGACTTTCGGTGCACTTGGGTAAGTAAATAAGTTGTAATTAGATGGTGTTGTTAGAGTTTCTTCTTTGTAAGATCTCAAATAGAATGTTATGTAATTTCACTTAAGATCTGAAGCTAGTGAATCGTAGTTCATTATTCATTTTTGGCTTCGGTAAAAGGATAGGGCATGATGACCGAACTGTAAGAATGCCAACTTAAGCTTAACTAGAGTAGCAGCCAAGAAGGTGCTGTCCAGCGGGTGGGTCAGGATGCTTGGGAGAATCCCATATGCTCCCTCAAGCCAATCTTGAGCCATTGGCTGAGAACCCATCCCCCACAGAGAGTATGTGGTCAATTTTGCTGGTGCCAGAGGTTAATGGATTAAACTGTTTCTGCTAGGAATCAAAGCTGCATTATCTCTCAACTATTATATTATAGAAGGAGATGGTGTCGTATAAGGTGCTAAGCTGGATATTCATTTCCTTATTAGATTTATTCATTTGTATATTTTGAGCAGGGTAATGACTGTCATATCCGTTATTCTTGGGCGAACTTTTCACTATGTGGATGAAATCCTTCCTTTCAGGTTATTTCCATCCAGATTTCAGTTTTTTTTTTTTAAGTTAATGGTATTATTTACTTCAGATTTTTCTCTTTTTATAACGGTGACATGGTCTCATTAATGATTTTTGGTGCTATTTAACTTGGAAGACATGGAAATATTGGTCGGAGAATGTTCTATTAACTTTCAGGACATCACACTGAAAGGTTCAAAGTGTTTGGTTTATTTCACCCCACCATTCTGCAGTGTTCTTACATGCCAGTTAATTAAGTTATTGGTTTCTTGGATTCTGGTTTTCAACTAAATTTTATATCAGCTAATCCATCCTCAAATGGCAGATTTGGTGAAACAGACTTGCCTGTTGATGATATCGCTGCCGTTGTTCTTCTGGTAATTTATTACTTCAGCGTCTGTGTAGAAAACAGATTCATAACTTGTTCTCGACCATGTAATAAAGCAGTTATATCATCTATCCCTCCATTCCTGTCAAAGGAGACTTTTTATTATAGGACATTCCATAGTCATATTTGTAAAGAAATTTAACGAGTTTCCAGAATCCCCTTCTTAGATCAAACTAACAAATTATGAGAGCTATTTGTAGATCCTTATGATAAAGGTGTGTGTATAATTTTAGTTTAGTCAATAAAACATGGCTTTCAAATGTGGACTTTTTGGATGGAATGGAGGGAATATCTGAAATGAGCATTATATCCCTGATTTTGAAACTGATGGTAGGTGTATTTTGGTGTTTCAACATTGCTTGACGCATCTTCAAGTGATGGTCTAAAAGCAGAAGAAGAGCAGAAGGAGGTAAAACTTCAATTTAGTACTTTGGGTTTTGTTAAATCATGTACTCCCTCTGTCCCACGGAAAAAGTTTCAAATTTGCTCGATAGAGCAAATTTGAAACTTTTTTCGACATTCATTTAGGAACGGGGAGGGAGAATAAAAATTGACCTTCTATGATGATTTCCTCTCCTCACAGTGCAATACTATCTGTCAGATGAGCATCAGTTAAGCAGTTCCATTATAACAGTATAACATGCCTCTATTATGAACCAGGCAGAGCTAGCTGTGTCAGATTTTTCAGGAAATGGTGCTGGGATCTTAGCCGCTGCTAGCACAGTTGTTAGCACTTTCGTTCTAGTTTTTGTCGCAGAATGGGGTGATAAATCATTTTTCTCCACAATTGGTGAGTGACAAACCTGAAATACCGACATTTTTCTTTATTGTGTTATGTAGCTAGTGTATAGTTTTGTTCACTGCTGAGGCATACTTCCCCAGGACAGTAAATGACTGAAGGAGAACTACCAAGGTTGGAGCACCCTTTCACTTTATCGAGCTCATACTGAGCATGAGATATACTCAAGTCAGGGAACCCTTGTTTAAGCTTGGCTGGGATACTTCATAATGAGCTATATAGCACTCCTCCGTCTCAAAATGAATGACTGTTTTGAATTTAAGGGTCATTTTTAAAAGGTTGATTTTTAATAGAAAAAAATCATAAACATTGTTGCTAATTACTTTCAAACTTTTAGTTTTGCAATATAATGAACTATGAAAAAAATGAAAAAAAAAAAATTCATTTAGGGACAGTTTTTTGAAGGAATAGTTTCAAAAGGTCATTCATTTTGGGACAAAATAGGTCATTCAATTTGGGACAGAAGGAGCAGTAGATACGTAGCTTTACTCAAGCCTAACTTCAGATTATGCTAAAATTAATTACATATGTATATCTTAGTTGTTTATTTGAATTTGAATTACCAAGGTTATTGTAATGGAACCTATCTAGACTTTTTTTACCTCATGTGGCATTTATGTTCGTTGTTTGTATGTATCCTTTTCTAACCAATATGTCTTTCATATGTAGCTCTGGCTGCAGCCTCTTCACCTCTGGGAGTCATTGGGGGAGCCCTTGCTGGTCATGGATTTGCTACTCTGGTAACTTCTAAAACTTCAAAAGAATTCATACGTTTACCTATAGCCTCCAAATTTTTAGGTGGTATGTTTATCTTCTAAAATAAGACCGACCTACTACTTGTAGAAATTCTTGATCAGACATTCTTAGCAACTTGCATTTATTCCCGAAACTTTGTATCGAGATCTCAAAACTGAAACCATCTATAAATTCATGAGATATAAGCTTCTTTTTCTTTTTTTTTCTTTTTTTTTTTTTTTTTTTTTTTTGCAGCATGAAATTTGACGGATCCATATGACATGTATAGTTTATGAGTATTTCCATTTTGTTTCCGGTTTTCTTTCCTTTTCCTTCATTACTTGTTTCCTTAATCTCTTCAGGAATGATGTTCTGATTTGGTATGTAGTTTTTTTTTTTCCTCCAACTTTTTTATGCATTATAAAACTGATAAGAGTCTGTTTGTTGCTTGCAGCTTGCTGTTCTTGGAGGTTCCTTGCTGGGTACATTCTTATCTGAGAAGGTGATCATCATGAGTCCAAAAAGGGTCATCCTTCAATATTTTTTCTTGATAATCGAATGCTATTAACTGATTCCTCCCAATCGCCCATCACTTTCCTTCTTTTATTGTCATCCATAGGATTTGTTTGGTGGGTTTAAATGGACGGAATTATATTTCAAGTGGGAGATTGGCAATCTCTGCAGAATCAGAATTCATCCCGGGGGATGGGGAATTTTGATTCCATTTCCGCCCCCATAATATTCCTGGAATATGACTTTTTTCATATGCAAATGTCACCTAGGTTGTTCTTCTGTACCTAAAATACACCTTGCTTGATAAGTTGGTGGGACCGTCCACCATGTCGCAAGGGTGACATCATGTGAAGCGCTAATCGAGTATTAACACTTTGGATGGTGGGTCAAAAGTGTCCTAATTCCCCTCTAGATCTTGTGGGCTGGTTTAATTGCTTTGATTAGATGTCACTTTTATCAAGCAAGTGAAACATCACATTCATACACTTTAGTTACTACAAAAAGTTGACTTTTTAAAATTTTTCTAAACCGAAGAAAAATGGACATTCATTTTGGGACGGAGCATGAGTTTATCTAGCTTAGTGGTAAAGTGCCAGAATTCTAACCTAGGTTGTGGGTTGATGGGATGGAGCATGAGTTTGTCTAGCTTAGTGGTAAAGTGCCAGAATTCTAACCTAGGTTGTAGGTTGAGCTCCACAATTTACATTTTAAAGCTTTTTAGTAGTGTAACTTGTGCACCCACTTAAAAAGGTTACGGATCCTTGTTGGTTGATTGTAACCGCATAGTTATTTTTACCTTTCCGGATTCTTTCGAGGTCATTGCGTATGTTGGAGGTGTTCTTTTTCTCATCTTCGCGGCGGTAACAACTGGTGGAGATTGTGAACTAGAACCTACTTTTATCATCGTAGTCGTCTTCTTCGGATATAATTTACGTAAGTTTGGGGTTAGTTATCGCACGTCTACAAATGCGATAAGAGATTCTCTAAAGAGAACTAGATTCGGCCTTTTCCATGGGCTGCGATATCGGGCTGATTGCATGCATGTTAATACGCTTGTTCTTTCGGAATTTAAGCTTTTTGATAACTGCGGAGAAAAATTAAAGATAGAAAAGAACACCAATGTTAGTATCCTCAGTTATCTTTTGAGTTGGATTCACAATTATTTTCTCATAGAAAGCTTTTCTCAGGGCGGGGAGCGCTTGGCGCACCGAGGTTTGCCCTTTTTTTAGTCTTCTAAAAAGAGCAGATACATTTAAGAACCGAATTTGTGTGAATGAGAAAATAATATTTACTTCCCTTGAAAAGTACAATTGATTACGACCCTATATATATACACAATTCTCCTAATACATGACTTTCCTAATTGTAGAAGGATTCTACCATAGCTAATGCTAATCATATACTCCCCCCGTCCTGTTCGATGATTCGCCATTTTGGTGAAGCACGTAAATTAAGAAAAGTGATGAGTGTGAGAAGGGTTGTGAGAGGGAATAAGTGAGTGGATATAACAAGTGGGGCCCACAATTTAAATATGTGAGGGAGAAAAGTTAGTGGATATGACAAGTGAGCCCCACAATTTAAGTATGTGAGAGGAAAAAGTGAGTGGGGTTGACAAATAGGACCCACACTTATTATCATTTTAGGAAAGGTAAAACTTTTATCGGGACACCCATTTGGATAAAAGGTGAAGCTTCGGACGGGACGGAAGGAGTATTATACTTTCTTACTTGAAAAGGAATTCTACCTAATTTACATAGTCCCTCCCTCTCATTTATTCTCATTTATTGCTTCACCATTTTGAAGGGGCACGAAAATTAAGAAAAAAAGTTAGTGGAAAAAGTGTTGTGAGTATAAAAGTAAAATAAGAGAGAGAATGAGGTGAGGGAATAGTAAATTTGAAAAGTGTTGTGAGTATAAAAGTGAAATAGGAGAGAGAATGAGTGGATGGAATAGTAAAGATTCTTTGTCATTTTAGAAAATGTGAAACTTTTAACAGGACATCCGTTTTGACAAAAGGTAAAGCTTCAAATGGGACTTAGTATGCGACTGTTATAATATCTAATTGCATTAACCACCACCCTTTAGGAGTAATCCTCTTTTCTGTTTGTTTTAAGTTATTCCAAAAAGAGTTTGATCTTATTAAAAACTTGTTCACACTAAGGGATGGAAAAATTGGATTTTTTTTGGTAATTGTCGGTTTTAATATTATAAAGTGTCAGTTATATTATTATAAAGTGTCAGATTCAAAATGACACTTATAAACAAACTGACATTTTTTATACTCCCTCCGTCCCAATAAGAGCTGCCCATTTTTTGCCTTGCACGCAAATTAATAAAATGGGTGGGAAGAAAAAATGTTGTGAGTGTAATTTGAAAATAGGAGAGAGAATGAGTGGAGGGAATAGTAAATTATAATGGTGTTGTGAGTATTAAAATAATGTAGGAGAGAGAATGAGTGGAGGGAATAGTAAAGATTCTTTTGCCAAAAAAGGAAAGTGGAAGCTATTAACGGGACACCCAAAATGGCAAAATGGGAAGCTACTATCGGGACGGAGGGAGTATTTGCTAAAAGAAGACTAGTAATAATGTTAAGGATTGTCAGTTGTAGTGTTAAATAGTGATGGTGTTAATGTTAAAGATTGTTAGTTATAGTGTTAATTAGTGTCGGTGGTAGTGTTGAAAATAGTGTCAGTGAAAGTGTTAAAAAACGTCGGTTATATTATTGAAAAGTGTCGGTAGTTATAGTGTCGAAAAGTGTCAGCGAGTTTGTATAATTACTATTATTTATAAAAATGTCACCACACATTTTAAAAAAAAAAAATCAATTATTTACAAAAATATCATCACACATTTTGAAAACACGTTTTACTCCCTCCGTCCCAATAAAAGCTTCACTAATTACCCAAAAGGGCGTCCCGTTAGAAGCTTCACCTTTCCTTTTTTTGCAAAGAATCTTTACTATTTCCTCCACTCATTCTCTCTCCTAATTCACTATTACACTCACAACACTTTTCAAATTTACTATTCCCTCCACTAATTCTCTCTCCTATTTTCAAATTACACTCACAACATTTTTTTCCCTCCCATTACCATAATTTACGTGCCCATCCAAAAGGGTGAATCACTTATTGGGACGGAGGGTGTATATTAAATTAAGTGAGTGTAAAACAGATTTTTTTCTAAAATTTTGTGTTTCAAAAAAAGGAATCATAATACGGATATTCTTGTTCCAAATAAAAAGTGTGAGATGGTAAGCACTGACATCAAGGGATTTTTGCCAGTCGATTTCATAAACAAAAAATAATTAAAGATCAAAAGAGATTGGGACCAACCATAACCATGCATCCAAAATAAATTCAGAATATATTTTATATTAATGTAATATGATGAGCCGGATCTCTGGAATAGGGTCTTGGTGCTCGTCCAAGGCAGGTGACGTAGCGGTTCCTAGACCGGCGAAGGGAAGACCGCGGACAAATAGGCCCTTGTGGTCAAGGCCGTGTCCCTCCTCGGTTCGTCCCAGTCGAGGACCCTTGGAACCACATTGGATGCATTGCCGCATGAGTCATGCCGCATCAACCGTGCTCGCGTCATATATCTTTGGCCGCGGGCCTGGCGTTGACCGCGGGCACATCTTTTCCGGTTAATGTCAAGCCTTGCGAGCAAGTTAGCTTGCGCTCTGACAGGCCACTTGCGGCTCCCCCATCACGCATTCAATGCGGCTCGGTCCGCGCCTACTATTCCATTTAATGCGATAAGCGGCTACGCGGCTCATGTCCCTTCGGCCATGTCCCACAGACGGTCGATGTTCCCTCCTGACGGGACCAATTAGGCTGCGGACACGTGTAGGCGGTCGAATACCAAAGTGCCCCCAGGGTGATCTCGTGCTTACCTCAGCAAGCACCGTGGCATTGCCTATAAATAGAAGGCCTTTACCCCCTTGGGCAAGGTAAGTTCCATATCTGATTGAGTAAGCTCTTTTACTCTCTAAACCTAAACACACACACACTCCAAAGGTATTGAAAGCCTTATTACTCGGTATTCTTACTCTCGCTGAGGGCTGAGTTGGAGTAACATCCAACTTTGACCTTAACGGTGCTTGTTTGTGTTGTGATCTAGGTACCTGAAAACCACCAAATATATCCTAGCCGAGATATCCTTGAACCGCTCACGACCCGGAAAGGCTGTGGCGTCATCGGTGGTTCCATTGCGGAAGCAGACTTTCTTTCGTTTCTCGTTAAAAATCTTTTGTTTTCAAGGCACCTCACGTGTCCTAAACAAATTCGGTCTTAGAAAGGCTCTTCTATTTTACATCGCTAAGTTTTTCCCATTTAAAACTTTTGTTTTCAGACACGCCTTGTAGTCTAAACAACTTGCCAAAAGACACTTCTTTTCGGTTATTTTCGTCTTTACGAGACATGTCTCAAATTACGAAAAATCTTTGGTCATTTGACCATAGAGGAGGAGAACCAAGCCGAACCCTCCAACAACAATAGGGAAAGGCAAACCAACTCTGTCTTGACGAGAATGGGGGCCCATTCTCGGCCTCAAAAATCCCCGGCTCAGCGAGTTCTCCAGGTTAGCAGGAAGCCGTCTTTGAAAGCCCGAAGCCCTACTAAACACTAGCCCAAAAACTCCCCAAGCTCGCATAAAAAACACCAATCGGCCACCCCAGCTTTCCCAGAACAAATCCTGAGAAGGAAGGAAATCCTAGCCTCCAAATCAGGCGAGTCGCGGAGGCCGTGGCCATCAACGACGGAGATGGAAATATTTGAAATAGAGGCCAATGGAGGGCTACGGTTCCCTCGAGGTCCTGAGTTCTCAGCGAGCTCCCGCTCACTCGCTTGCTAGTCAGTGGCGTGGGGCAAAGCAGGGTTGACCCGGCCTTGGCGCGCGGACGGCCGGCCGAGACGGAGCGTGGTGCGTAGATGATAGCGAGGAAAGGGGAAGAGGCACGGTCAAATCGCCGTGCGAAGTCAAGCCGAGACCCTTGGCTCAGGCGAGAGAAGGCGCGTGGCTCCACGAGCTAAAAAGCAAAAGGTTGATGATCGAGAACCCAGAGTTTGTGGAATTCAATGCGAGAAGATGTGGGAAACCCATCGGAAGATTTGCCCCTTGAAGTGTGGCCGCACTATGGACGCCTTCGGCGATAAAATTGCGCGGGCACAGTCCGAGAAGAGCGAAACCCCGAGATGGACACCTATGACGGATCCAAAAATGCAGAAGTCATATGGGAAGATTTGAGGGCCGAGATGGCTTTATTCTCCGCGGATGAGTCGGTGATGTGCAAAGCTTTGGGCTGCGACCTTGGCAGCGAAGGCCTATCTTGGATGCTAGCCCTCGAAGCCCGGTGTATCCGGTCATTGATCGGTTCGAGTCCTCTTCCTCGATGCCTTTGCTTGGAGCTTGAGTGTGCCGTAGACCAAAGCAGATCTTGTCCGTGTCAAGCGAGGCACCAAATGAGCCTACAAAAGATTATATATCCGGTTCGGGAAGGTGAGCGAGGAGATTGTGGACTGGACGAGGGGATATCGAGACTATGTTTTGAAGGCGGCCTCGGTAACTCCTTCCTCAAAATGAATTTTGCCTCCGGCAAACCTAAATCGGTGGAGGAAATGTATGAAAGGGCCTCGGCCATTGCCTCGCCGAAAGAGCCTAGTGTGCCGCTCCACGAGCTTACGCGAAAGAAAGGATAAGCGAAGTCCGGAGACCGCCGAGCCGCTCATGCCAATAATCGGGGCAAAAACGGCGGGGATCGGAAAGGCTCAAAAGGCCGTGGCGAAACGGTTTACACGAGCTCGCCGACCCGAGGGTGGTGATCATGAGAAACCTCGAGACTTTCCTCCTCCTCCCCATTAGCTTGAAAGCGAATGAGAGGAGTAGACTTAAATTACAGTGAGTTTCCACAGCGACCGCGGGCACGGGCGAGGATTGTTTCAGTGAAGCGAGTAATCCGGCGAGAAAATTAATAACGGGGAGCTAACCAAGTGGGTTAAGGGAAACAATCTTTGCCCCAATAACAATGATCGGCGGCGGGCACGACACACGCGGGGACCGAGACGGGAATGAAAGAGATAATAATGATGACGATTTTGGGGACTATGACATTAACTTCATTGGGGAGGAACCTCCCGCTAGTAGGCGATTGTCTCTCCAAATTCGGACATTAGAGAAGGTTTTCTCCATCCAGCCGGCTCGGAGGAAGAGCTTGAAATTGGGTTGAAAGGAGTGAACTTGCCTCCACCCTTTTTCATTCCACGCGGCCGCTCACCCTCGGAATGAGAATCAGCCCGGGCAAACATAGGCCGTGTGTTGGTAGATCTTTGGAGAGTTTGCCGCGACATACTTTACTACCATACTTTGATTGGAATGAGAATGACGGAAGCACATCTCGCTCCATATGCGGGCATGCTCGAAGGCTTCACAAACCATTTGTAAGGGTAAAGGGGACGATTGTGTTTGACGTAGCTATTGGAGAAAAACCCATGCGAGAAGACGGCCAAGATAACTTTCATGGTGGTCGATCTTCCTTCCCAATCTGATGCCATTCTCGGCGTAAGCTGCTCGAGCCGAATTGGGAATAGTTGCGTCAGTCCCCCACGAAAGGGTGAAATTTAACACCCGGGCGGGGTTGCTACCATCAAGAACCGGCCGGGAGATTCCTCAGAGCCTTTGGAGGAAAAAGGAAAGAACAGAAAGGCCGAGACATCACGCATGAGATAGATGGCGAGGACAAAAATATAGAGGGAAAGGGCGAGGACAAGTCAAAGAAGGGGAAAGCCACTTGCACTCCCGCCGCCACCGTACCAATTGGCATGCTTTCTTTCCATTCCACAAGGTGGAGCTCAAAATGAGCGAGAAAATCAAGCGATTGGTTTGCCCTGTTGAGGAGGATATATTGATCGAGGAATAGAGGGGAAATTGGCCAGTGAAATCGTATATTCAATAGCGGCAACGGCCGAAGCTCGAGTCGGCCCCGACTATTGTCATTGACTCCTGTGATCGTGAAATCGGCGACCTTGACCTAACGACGAGCTCGAGGAGGTGGTAATCAATCCCAGCTTCCCAGAGCAAACGGTTAAGGTTGGGTTGGAAATTCACACGAGGAAAGAAGGATACTTATTGAGTTCCTTAGAGCAAATTGCGATGTGTTCGCTTGGAGGGTGGAAGATATGCGAGGCATCGGCGAGGACGTGATCCTCCATAAAATCAACGATGACCCCTCCTTCAAAAACATTCACCGAGAAATCCGAGATATTTCTCCCAGGAGAAAGAGATTGCCATCGAGGAAGAGGTGGAAAAGTTGCTAAAAGCGGGGATAATAAAGGAGATCTCCTACCCCAGTGGTGGACGATGTGGTCGTGGTTAAGAAATCGATGGCAAATGGAGGATGTGCGTTGATTTCACCGATCTCAACAAGGCGTGCCCCAGATTGCTTCCCTCTTCCTCGCGTAGGCAGATTGGTGGATTACATGGCCAGGACACGAGTTCTAAGCTTCATTGATGCCTACTCAGGCTACCGCGAGATCCGAGATGGCTCCCGAAGATGTCCGCTCTGTAGCCTTCATTCTTTGCGGGCAAGACATCTTGCTACGCTATGATGCCACTTTGGGCTAAAAATGCGGGAGCCACATATCGGCGCATGGTCAATCTGGTCTTTAAAAACCAACTAGGCGAGAAATGCGGAGGCTACATTGACGACATGGTCATAAAAACTAAGGAAAACTCCGCGAGCTCGATGTGGAGGAAACCTTCAAAAACTTGCGCCATAACGACATGAAGCTAAACCCACTTAAGTGCGCTTTCGGGGTCGGCGGGCAAGTTCCTCGGATTCATGGTCAACGAAAGAGGGATAGAGGCTAATCGAGAGAAAATCCGAGGCCCTATTAGACATGAAACCTCACACTGCGTGAAGGATGTACAAAAACTTCAATGGTCGCATCACCGCGCTTGGCCGCTTCATCTCGCGGTCGGCGAGAGATGCCTCCCCTTCTTGAAAACTCTCGAAAGGGAAGAGAGGCGTGAATTTACATGGAGCAGGTGCCATCGGGCTTTGAAGAAGTCAAGACATACCTCGGGCGGCCGCCTCTACTCGGCGGCCGGTGCCGGAGAAGAGCTTTTACGTATTTAGCCGTTGCTTGATACGCGTGCTTGTTGTTCTTGTAAGGGAGGAGAATAACTCCCAAAACCGGTTTATTATGTAAGTAAGGCCTTTGTCGCCGTAGAAGGGCGTTATCTTAATATAGAAAAGTTAGCTTACGCCTTGCTTGTATACGCTCGAAAATTAAGAGCCTACTTTTACGCACGTCCTATAAGCTGTACTAGCGAGGCCAGCTTAGAAAGGTTTTACATAAACCGAGTCCTCGGGGAGAATGCTAGCTTGGTCTATAGAGCTCGCGAGTTCCGGATCACCTACTCCCAGAAAGACAATCAAAGCGCGAGGCCTTAGTTGATTTTGTAGTAGAATCATCATTCAAATTAGCGGACGGCGACCTCGGAAAAAGAAAGCGAGCGAGAATCGAGAAGATGACCCAAAAAGCCCGAGCACGAAATTGTTGACGAGGAGCGTCCGGAAGAGGTGTGGACTTTATATGTGGGCGGCTCGCGAGCAAGTTAATCGGTGGAGCGGGCATACTTGATTGCACCTGCGGGAGAAATTCATGAGGGCACTTGAGGTTCAAGTTCGAGGCATCAAACAATCGAGTGAATATGAAGCGATCATAGCGGGCATGGGCGGCAAGAGACTTGGGAGTTCGAGAATATTGAGATCAATAGTGACTCTCGGCTCATAGTTAATCAAATTAGGGGGAGTATGATACTATCAACCCGGTACTAACTCGATGCTTGTGACCTCGCAAAAACCCTCATCAAAAATTTCACTTACTATGAAATTTGAACCAAGTCATGAGAGAGGACAATGTGGAAGGCGACCTCCTCTCGAGAATAGCAGAGCAAGAAATTGGTGAGTTGGAGACAAATTGCCGGATTGAATTCACGGAGAGACTGCTTATAGATCGAATACGAGATAAACAATATTGAGGATCAAGTAAGGAATGGGTGGATGAAATGAAGGATTACATCGAGAAGCAAACCCTCCCAGGGATCCGGTAAAGGCTAGAGCCATCGAACGGTGTCATGAAATACCTCGTCCTCGATGGGGTGCTTTTCGGCGATCATTCACGAAGCCTTTACTAAGATGTGTTAAAACTCACATGGTCACCAACTTACTCTATGAGGTTCATGAAGGAGTTTGTGGCGGACATCCAGTGCTCGCGCCCTCTCGAACAGATCAAATTCCAAGGATTCTTTTGGCCCACAATGAGAAGGGATGCGCGGGAGTATGTTAGAAAATGTGATAAGTGCCGAGAGATTTGCGGACATCCTAGACTACCATCAACGGAAGCGAGACTTTGGTAGTACCATCGTGGCCGTTTGATACGTGGGGATAGATCTTATTGGACCATTTCAAGCTGCTAGAGGAAGCATCGAAGTATCTTTGTGGTGGCCGTGGATTATTTTACCAAGTGGACGGAAGCAAAGGGCTTGGCCACTATTTAGAGGATAACACTATCGGTTTTGTCCACGACCACATCTATTGTCGATTTGGGGTTCCCAGAGCAATAATTTCGAGATAATGGCACCCAAATTCTCCGCAAAATTCAACTGCTTTGAATGTGTGAGAATGAAGGTGCGGCACCGTAAGTCCGCGATTGCCTATCCTCGGGAAATGGTCAAGGCGAGGCTGCGAACAAGCTAGTCTAGCGCCTTAAAGAAAAATTTGGAAGGACGAGGAGGACGTTGGTTGGGCGAGCTCCGGATCGCATTATGGGTTGTCGCGCCCACGATAAGAAATTCAACGGGAGAAACTCCGCTTCTCGCTCACGTATGGGTCGAGGCAATGGCTCCGGTTGAGGTAGCCTACCCTCGTGCGAGTCACATACTTCGACGAGTCTCCAGCGAGGCAAACGGAGAAGGTGTGACATGGACGATCTCGAAGAAGAGAATGCGGGCACATGAAAAAATGGTGAACTACAAACAAAAGCGAAGAAGCATCATGATAAAAGAGTAAATAAGAGGAGTTTTCGGTTAGGCGGGTACTCGAAGCGTAGAAGTCGAGGGACCCTGACCTGGTTTGACAACAATTTGTCCCCAGAAATGGGAAGGTCCGTATGAGGTCACAAAGATAGTCGAGGGCACCTATATGTTGCGACGAAAGAGGGAGAAGAGCTTAAGCACTCTGGAATAGCGACCACACTTAAGAGATACTTCTTTTGAAGTCTTTGTAATTTTGGAAGGAGTATAGACTATATATATATAAGGGAGAAGTTATCATCATATTTTGATGCAAAAATCAATTCCGCGGCCTCGAAAGCTAAGGTGGATGCCGCGTGCGGATGCCGGTGAGTTGAGCCAACATATGAGCTCCTGCTAACGATGCGCAAAGATCTAAGGATCCGCATGCCTATATATGTACAAAGATCCATTACGATCCGTCTTGTGATCGCGGGGAGGACTCTCTCTGCTCGCGTGACACCACCAAAAATAAGTGGATATAGATGAACGTAGGTGCAAAGGCCGTGATGCCGTGCCTACGGACTCTAGTGGGGACAATGACACGAAGTCAGGACCCGCTAATTGCGCGAAGGACCTCGTTAGGGCCGTTACTCGCATGCTGTATGTGACAAAGGCCTACATATAAGCCGTTCACCGAGATCGCCACGAGACCCTCACGAAAAACCTTAGGGAGTTTTGAATAAAGGGTCGAATAAGTGAGAACCTCGATAAGGGGATACGAGATGCCGGGGTTAAAGGGCCTCTATGCTAAAATATGCTCCTACCTTTACATTGCGCGGACAATAGCCTCACGGCCACCTTACTGCATGCCCTATGAAAGTATGCTTGCCTTGGCTACTTTTGACTTACACACGGCTCATGAGTGGGAATAAGTGTAAATGGATGAGAGTGATCAAACTAGTTTAACAAAGCGAAATAGACAAGCTGGGGTCGAGACCCTAACTTTGCCACAAGGCTAAACAAACGCGATCATAGAAGAATAAGGTGACTCTCACAAAAACCTAAGGGTTTTGAATAAAGAGTTAGGAAAACTCAAAAAATGCGGGCGAAAGGGCCTCTTAGGCTTCTTGCCATGAAGGAAGTATAAAGTTAATTGCAAGTCAAAAGCTATTTGGAAAAAGTGGTAAGGCAAGAATGCAAGTATTAAGATGCTCGAAGATTGCCAAACTACTCAAAATAGCCTACGAGACAAGCAATTAAGATAAAAATAAAGGAGCGAAGTTGAGAAAAATGCTTCTATTTATATTAAGAAAGTATTTACAAATTCCTACACTATTACAAAAAGAGATCCTATTCTACTACAACAAGAAAAAGCAAAAAATCCTAAACTATAGGAGCTTGGTCCTTGGCTGCATCTATGATCTCCACAGCCGCACCATCGTGCCCGCTTACGAAGTTGGAGTTGGGGAAGGAAGACGGGTCATCGGAATCTACATTATAGGGTCGAGAGATGGGCTCGGTAGAAATTTGGAGCTGGGCTGCCCGCGATGGAAAGAGGTCTCAGTGGTCCCCCTGGAAGAACTGAGCCGGGGCATCCCGAGGATAAAGGGTTGTCCCCGAAGCGCGAGCATCCGGTTCGGAGATCGGTCAGGCGATCACTTCGGCCGGGCGAGAGAGGCGGCTGCGAGAGAGATCAAACCCTTGACCTCTTCCTCGGACGGAGGAACTAGCGCATGCCGGGCACACGCGCTCCGCATCGGTAGCGGCCGGTGAGCCAATTACGGCGGCTAACACGGAGAACATGCCGTGGCGCGAAGTTCCGGATACGTGTCGGGACACTGCCTCATCTTGGGCCAAGCACTCCGCGGTGAAGCTGGTCGAGTTCTTATACTCCTCTACGGCTTCTTCGCGAGCCTCGGCCGGCATCCTCTCCCTCTCCCGGCTCAGCTGCGTAAGTGGTAGCGGTTTCTCGGAAAGCTCGTCGGCCTTAGCCTCCGGGAGTTTGGCCGACTCCTCCGCGGCTCCGGTTTGGTTGCGAGCTCTTCATTTCTTTGCTCCGGCTTGGTCTTGTGCCGCGGAGCTCATTCCGTGACCACTTTGCCTTTTCTAGGCTCTGCTCCGGCTCGGTCACCCGCTCCTGGAAGCCGCGGATCGGACTCCATGGTCGCGAACTCCTTTTCCTTGGCATCCGGGAGGGAGCTCGAGTACCCACCTTCTCACAGGCTGCTCCGGTTCGCGGAGTTTGCCCGCCGGGTCCTTGGTATTGTTGCGATCTCGGCGGACGGTGTCATGAAGTCTCCGGAGCCTCGTGGCCTTGTTGCCCGCTGCGAGGAAGAAAGTCGAATTAGGTGGAAAATCGAAGGCTAAGTGAGGAAGCCGGAAGAAAGGTCCCTACCTCGGTAAGGGCAACCCCAATATCCCCATCAAGGGCGACGGGTTCTCCTTCTCGGCCACACAGTGGTAGAAGTCGAAGCGAAGAGCCGGTTGATCGGCCCAATGCCCACGAGAATTTTGGGCGAGCCGGGCATATAAGTCTACCCCGGTAATGGCGGGCACGTCCCCCACTGCTTCCTTTTCTCCCATGCCTCCTCGCGGGTGGCGAGGAGGAAATCGGATAGGCTGCAGAGCAAATTGTCCCCGCGGCGGAGGAGCGGTGGTAGAGGTAGTGGCGGCGGTTGGAGGGCTACGGTAGAGGTATCCCACTTTGGGTCTTCGAAGACCTCTCCCTGTGCGTCGAGATCCGCATCTCTCTCGGTCCTTTTCTTGGGTTGCTCTGGTTGTGCCGGAGGCAATAGTGCGGCCAGGGAGATGATGCCGGAGAGCGGTGGGTGGTGGAGGACCCGGGGAGGTGGAGCGAGATTCCGGTTTGAGAATAATTCGGGAGCGGGTAGAGTGTCCCAGTTTTCTGCTCGCAACGAGGCACGGTCTTGTCTTTTGTGGGAACCCCTCCCGTCTCATTACGCCTCTTCGGGCGGCTTCTTTGTTGGCCTTCATGTTCTTGGCCTTCGGTTGAGCGGCGTTTAGTGGAGGAGCCATCGAAATTATGCAGTGGGATCTACTGCGGAGGGAAAGAAAAATGGTTAGCAAAGCGGTTCAAAAAATCAAAAGCAAAGTAAATTGGCAAACGGTTTCATAGAGGAATCGAGAGACCAATTATTTCGGGGGATCGCACTCGGCGCCCGGCATACGGGTCTTACGATGCGCCTCGAGCTGGTAATGTTCGTGCACCCGCCAATCGGGGTCGCGGGCGGAGGCTCTATTACTACTGCAGGGGCATGTGGGCGCCCTCCACTGCGAGCCACCCCGAGTAGATCGGTAGGGGCTCATCCTCCACTATGGCGCCCACGTCATATACGGGCTCATCCCCGCATTGTCCCAGTAAAGGGCCGAGATGCCTCTCTATGGCGGTGCGCATTGCATCGGGCGTGGAAGGGTGGGATATTTGCTAGCGGCCACCTTCATAGGGACGGGGTGTGAAGGTTTGGAGAAGGGCCATCCGAATCTAGACTCGATCACCGGGATGTCCCTCTGGTTCCATTGGTCAAACTTGTTGGAGGGAGGAGAGAAGGTCTGGTGGAGTAGTTCCTAGCCTTCGGGCTCGAGAATGCCGCGGCTAATTTGGTTACGATAGTAAGGCGTAGAGCCCGGCAATGGTAGGTTCATAACCCGTGAATGCACACGGTGTGAAGGAGGCAAATGGCCGGATGGCATTGGGAGTCGGAGTGCGTAGGCGGGCGGGAGTTGAACTCCCGAGAAGAAATAGAAGAAGGGGTCCGGGGGCGGCCTCAATCCGTTCTCAGCTGGGCTCCATAAAAAATGCGAGCCCTATTGTCCTCGCGGACATCATTGTCTACGGCCGCGGTTTGTCCTTGTCCTTGAGATGAATATGTCCTAAGGTGCGGACACGGTATGCTTTGCGGTCCACATTATATACTTCGTATATGTCCTCCTCCCAATCAATGGTGGCCACCTCCTTGGCCTTCTTACGGCGCGGCCGGGATTCGCCTCCACTAGGCGGCCTCTTGCCTTTGTTTCGGGCGGGGGCCACAATCACTTCCTCCTCCTCCTCGGAGTCGAGCTCTCGAAGGCATCAGTATATTGGTGGTCTCGGCGGCCTTCTTGGAGGTCCCCATTGCCCTCCTATCCCCCTCTCCTTGGTCATCTTCTTCGGTCTCAGAGCTCGAGGAGCGAAAGAGACCGGTGGGGTCACGCGGGCGGGGGCCACCTCCGACTCAACTTCGCAGTTCCGGTCACCTCGAAGTCGAGGGGTCGAGTTCCTCGGCTGGCTGCTCGGCTCAATTGTCCTCGCCACAGGGGCCGCGGGCACGACGGGGGAAAGATGGTCCTTATGGGCGAGAACATCTAAAGGGTCATTCAAGTACGTGCCGGTGCCCGCGCGGCATTGGTTTGTTCGGGATCCATCGGTTCGCACTTTTCCCGATCCTGGCTACTTCGGGGACGCGAATCGCTCTCCTCGCTAGTTGATGGCGTTGAGCCGAGCCTCTCGCGGGGAAACACTGCCTGAAAACCCCCGTCACAAAATTTCTCGGCCCTCTTTGGTATCCCAAACACCAAAACATCACCGTTCCTTTTTACCCTTTTATCCTTGGCCTCCCATGGCCAAGGGGTGGGACAAAAGGCCCCATTGGGATTTTCGCGAAATCTTGGAAGCACTCGAGGATAATCTAAGCCACCCACGGCCTACCTTCCTAAATATCCCCCTGTCCGTTTACAAACGGCAAACGGATCTGGAGTGCTCCCATCTCCTAATTCTATGGGACGGCGGGGTCCAAACTCTCGAGTGGTCATTTTGTTCGAAACCAAGAAAAGAAAAACGAGGGAGATGAAGAAGAAAAAACACCTAACGATTACTTACGAGAGAAAGAGTGAGGGGTGGATTCGGAAAACAGTAGCACGGAGGTCGCAACAAGATTTCTCTCTCAAAAGCTCTCTGAAGGTTTGGAAACGGTAAAAAGGGTTTGAGGTTTAAGGGTTTGGTATTTATAAGGCCTACCTATACGGGTTAACCGTTAACCCGTATTAATTAGCCCACAAATCCAACCTCGGACCATGAACCGTTTCCAACGTTTGAAAATTCGAAAAATTAAATACCTTTTGCATTTATTACCCCCTTGGATGGGTCGACACGTACCCACGACGTACCACTAACCCGTCTTTTCAATACGCGAGGGCCCGCTGTTAGCAAGGGAGGCACGCCGTACGAGGACCACGTGTCGCTCAGCTGGTGCCTCCCGAACGTTCCACTTTGGCCCGTGGGGCCAAGCAACAAACAAGGAAAACGCCAACACCGGTGCTCGCGCGAGGAGCAATTGAGGCGGACCAGGAGCTTCTAGTAGCTCCTCACTCGGACCATAAATAATCACACTTGGAGCTAGGGGCCATTGATGAGCCGGATCTATTGGGCCAGGGCCGCGCTCGGTCTAGTCCAAGAAACCGGTGACGTAGCGGTTCCTAGACCGTGGAGGGAAGACCGCGGACAAATAGGCCCTTGTGGTGAAGACCGTGTCCCTCCTCGGTTCGTCCCCGTCGAGGACCACTTGGAACCCCGCTCGGTGGATGCGTGCCCGCATGTAGTCATGCCCGCATCAACCGTGCTCGCGTCATATATCTTTGACCGCGGGCACAACGTTGACCGCGGGCATCTTCTTCCCGGTTAATGTCAAAGCCTTGCGAGCAAGTTAGCTTGCGCTCCGACGGGCCACTTCGGCTCCCCATCACGCATTCAATGCGGCTCGATCCGGCGCCTACTTATTCCATTTAATGCAATAAGCCGGCTACACGGCTCATGTCCCTTTCGGCCATGTCCCTGGACGGATCAATGTTCCCTCCCCGCCGGGACCAATTAGGCTGCGGACACGTGTAGGCGGTCAAATACCAAAGTGCCCCTAGGGCCGATCTCGTTGCTTACCTCAACAAGCACCATGGCATTGCCTATAAATAGAAGGCCTTTACCCCCTTGGGCAAGGTAAGTTCCATATACAATTGAGTAAGCTCTTTTACTCTCTAAACCTAAACACACACACACACTCCAAAGGTATTCAAAGCCTTATTACTCAGTATTCTTACTCTCACACCCGAGGGCCTGAGTTGGAGTAACATCCAACTTTGACCTTAACGGTGCTTGTTTGTGTTGTGATCTAGGTACACAAAACCACCAAATATATCCTAGCCAGATATCCTTGAACCGCTCCTGACCCAGAAAAGCTGTGGCGTCATCATAATATATAGTTGTATTCCACCCCTTGCACAATACTCCATCCGACCCATTTGAAGAGGAATAAATTTTCTTTTTGGTGGGTGTTCCATTTAAAAGGATATAATCTAAAAATAAAAAGTTTTTATTACTTTTTTTATTTGTGAAATCCCGTTAAAATGTGGAGAGGAGTAGAATTAGTTGGAGAATATGGTGGAGCGACATGGATCGAACCGAGTGAAACGGATCTAGACCGATGGAGCGGACCGAGTTTGCAAGAAAATACTTGTTTTCTAATGTTAGCTTCGTATTTTAGGAAGACTCCTTAATTAAGTAGGAAAGTAGAATACATAGCTAAAATAAAATCCTAGTCAAAGAAGGATTATTATGTATATATAGGATTGTATCTCCTATTAGAATTAGGACTCTAAAAGTAGTATAAATAGGTGTTTAGGACAATTGTAAATGATGAGAGTGAAATAATATAGAAATTATAATCCTACTCCTCTCCACATTTTAACATGGTATCAGAGCTGGCCCAAGTTGATGTTGGACTTAAGTTAACCCGTGTTGAGTGCCCGTGTTGGGTTTAAAAGTCCACGTGTAGTGCCAAGTTACCGGCCTACACGTGAGGGGGCGTGTAGAAGTCTCATGTATCCCACATCAACTTGGAGAATATAAATGATCCAATATATAAGGTTGGTTAACCTCACCCCTTAACAAGGCCTTTTAAGGGGATGAGGACCCAATTCTAACAAATCCACTTGTCATATTCACAATAAATATTCACTAACTATTCCTTATCCCACTTTTTCTTTTCTACGTTACTTTTTATACTCGCAACATTTATTCTATCATACACTTTTATTTTTCATACATCACTTTTCTTAATTTTCGTGCAATGTAAAAACTTTGTCTTTTCGAACATGACAGGGGAGGGAGTTCATGTGTTATGTATTGAAGTGGATGGATGATATTAAACTCACTTAAAATTGGCATTAATATTTAAAGTAAAGCCAGGTACATTTATAAATGGAATCAGGTGGGGGATCAGTGATTTATAATCATCCACGTGTCATAATATCACAGGATTTTACAATGGATGGTTGAAACATAACAGACAGTTCATGATGGGTCGTTGAGATATGACTTTGCAGGTCAGGAAAAAAATTAGTAAAAGAATATCATATACAGCTTCATTCATTTGATGAATTTACATCAATATTGATGAATACTAGCACTCAAATGCCGTTGTAAATGACACGGAACGATATGTATAGTAATAAAGTGAAGAAAATTAAAGATTTTTTTTTAATTTTGTCTTTCTCACACGTAAATTTCATCATAATCAATTTTTCTCTTTTCCACATCAACCCCGAACCAGGCCCGACTATGACATGGAAAAATCGGTTCTTTCGCACAAGGCCCCAAATTTGAGAGAGCCCACATTTTAGATTGGCCCATTAGGTATATATCTTCCATAAAAAATAAAAAAAAAAATAAAAAATTACCAATAGGAGATGACGGCGACAATCACTCCGACTCCTCGCTTCCGCCAAATCAATTGATTCCGCCAAATAAATTGACTGAATTGCAACGGACGGTAAAAAAGAAAATTTCTTTTATAAATTCAATTGAAAGCGAGAAATACCTCTAAATTTTCCATCTCAAACAAAATAAATCCGCCTGGCGCCTGAGAAGATGTTGACGTTGTTCCGACGCCGTCGCCAGTAAAAGCTTTGGACCTTGGTTTCACTGTTTCAGCAAACAACGTCTTCTTCATCTTCAATATTCAATATTAAGGTATTTTCTAATTTTCAATTTCGGTTTTGGGGGTGAGGCCGTGATGGTCCTGCCGTCCTGGTGTTTGACTGTTTGTGAGAAAGAGTGAGATTTAATTTATTTGGCAAACTTACATGTGTAACCGTGTAAGTTTTTGTTGATAAAATAAAAGGACAAATGTCAAATTGTCTAATGAAACTTTCATCTTGATTTATTTAGCTTTATTTTTTTACTGTTTGTAGAGTAGGAATTTAGCTTTATTTTTTTTTAGATAAAAAAAAAATAGAATTTTCATCTTGATTTAATTATTAATATCAACTTTTGTTTGCTGAATTATTGTTGTTTTTTTCTGCAGAGTTAATATAGATGTTATCAAGAAGATTTTTATTGGGTTAAATTGCACAGGTTTCTTCAATTCATTACATTTTAATTATTTTTTTATTAGTAAAAGTGTTATAAGTTTTCGGTGATATTTTTAATAATGCCTCCAAAAATTAGAAAATATCTTCCTGGTCATGAAAAGCGTAAGAAACAGAAAAGAATTCAAAAATTGAATGAATCTCAATGTAATAAATTATTTTTGAATTTTAGTGCTTGATTTTATAAACTTTTTTTAAAATATTAGGGCCCAATTTTCACATTTCGCACAGGGCCCCTATAATTTTCGGGACGGGCCTGCCCCGAACCATACATCCATACCTATTACCAAACTAAAAGGTTATGTAGTCTATATAGTCGGCTAAAGAAAATAAGTTCTAACATATGTTGTGATTTCAGTTTTACTAATTGAAAGCTAATATATTAAATAGAAAAGAATAATATCATTTCGCTAAAATTATTGATTTTTAGCTAAGGACACAATCCAGTAAAAATACACAGATCAATAAAAATTAGTACCATATAATCTCTATATTCAATGTATGTTAGTAACAAATTCAAAACAAAAACCAAAATAAAAATAATAATGAGCTCTTGACAAATCAACAAACACAAACACATGAAGACCCTTAACAGCAATCTCATAACAAACATGTGGTGCTCGAGGGTTGCGACCAAAACATTCAGCAAGAGAAAGCAATGGTGAAGGATTCATAAGGCATTTTCATAAGCATTTATAAGGGCTGCCACTAATGACAAAGCAGGATGATCCATATCTGGAAATTCTCCGTCAACGAACCTAAACAATTTCTGTTTCATGCTTCTCCCAAAGTTGTTACAAACACATTGTAGTTTTCAGCATACACTTTACATATTCTTCTGAATCTCTTTCGGCCATTAATAATGCAATCATAACCTGAATACCAATACCAACCATTGAGAAATAAATTACTCATTTCATCTTAAAATATAAGATCCTTACAATTTTTTGCACTTTTTGTTTTTCAAATATATAATAAAACATGATAAAAAACGAAAAAAAAATATTTAGGGACAAAGTTATATAAGAAATAGACATTCATTTTGAAACAAAATTTTCAAAGAAGTAAAGATTCATTTTGAAACGAAGGAAGTAGAAAGAAAAAAAACTTCAGAATCTCTTCTTAAAACATGTACGATGAAAATATCATATATTTATGTCATGCAGATTATTGGACAAACAATTACCTCTCTTTTCCTCTTGAAATCCCCAAAAACAAGCGTACAATTTTTTTTCAAGACTTTTAGGACGTAAAGAAGGAGTACTTCTCTCTTCCTTTTGTAATCCCCAAGTACCTTCTTTTCTATACCCTTACACACCACCCCACCCGAGTGGTAGATTACTATTATTTATAACAATAATTATAGTAATTTTCTTTAAAAAGAAGTCATTTTAGGAATGAATTTTATCAAACTTGCATTTATAGACAATTAAATTGAGATAAAATTCAACAAAATTTTCCAATTATAACAACAAAATCTTAGTCCCAAAATGATTTGGGGTCAATTCAAATGAAAAATTAAGAAAGAAAATGGTGGGGGGAGGGGGGAATTAAAAGAATAAATAGGTGGAATTGAAAAAAAAACGAAAAAGAGAAAGAGAAAATAATTTGATGTCGAATGAAGCCTTGAGATTGATAACGAACGAAAAGAATCAGAAACAGCTTAAATAAACTCAATGCCACATTTGCGATGATGAACGTCTTGACTGAAATCCGTTCCACGGTTCCTTCCACGAACATCTTTTCCGCCACGAACACTACGCCCTCGTTCGGCCATCAATATCGATACCCTCGTCCATGACTCTGATACCAAATGATGTCGAATGAAGCCTTGAGATTGATACCGAACGAAAAGAACCAGAAACAATGGATTACAAACCCTAGATAAAGAAAGCCTCAATTTTTTCTTTATTTTCTTTATTCAATAATCAACAAGTCTCCCTAAACTATTACAATAAAAAAGCTTAAATAAACCCATTACTTGTTGACCAAGAACTTACTAAAATAACAAAATCCTACCATCTAAATAATACTACTAAAATAAATAATGACAGTAATTATAATGCTAGACGAATACTAACATAACTAAAATAACCTAACTAAATAAAGTAATTCAAATCAGGCCGATTCTTTGTCCTGCAACTATTTTGGCTTTGATCTGGTACACCCTTGCAATATTACTAAATGTTACATCATACTGCATCATAATCAATAGAATTTCCCAAAACGTGACATATTCCATATATGTATCTAAGTAGATGGAAAGAGGGATACTATGCAATCATGAATCAAAGCTGAGTCTTTTTTATCTGCTTGGTTACCACCTAGTTCTTAATATTTACAGTAAATGTGTAGAAATGCAGTTGACGAAAATACCTTTCTTTCTGGATGTTGTAATCAATGATGGCCCGGCCATCTTTCAAGCTGCTTTCTGAAAAAGATCAGTCCCTGCTAGCCACGTGGAATACCTAAAAAGGTAAACAAACAATTATTTTACTTTAACAAATCAATTCAGTTCAAGCTATATTGAAATCAAATTTACGCCAATTTGATTAAAAATTAGCAACTGAAATTACCTTCCTTGTCTTGAAATTACCTCGGGTGTAACCGTATTCCCAAATAATATATAATATTATCTCAAAACAAAGCATAAAATCCCAGTTTAACATTGACAACAATACAGTTGTGATATAATCTTTTCCATTCTTTGTGGTTATTCATGAAGAAACATGACCCGATCAACATGCCATTGCCTAGCATCACTGTTAACTTCCACTAAATAAACACACGGCCAAAACAAAAGGTACCTGCGACTGATTGATCTTGAAAAAGAGCTCCTTTTTAACAAAGAAGGGATAAAGTACATAATCTGAAGCAGTAAAGATATAAAAGGCTAATCATTATACTTAACAAACCTAAGACTTTCATATCTTCTTCAAATTCACAATTCTTCACCTTTGGTGTCAATAAATGATCAGATTCCGAGCCCATGCTTCTTGACTTTGAGCGTGTGTGAATAGGGTGGGGGTGGCGCGGAGGATGTGTAATTTCCCTTGGAGAGTGAATAGCTGAGGGAGAAGAGATCCTAGGGGAGTAGGTGAGAATCTGTTGGTGATATTTTCCTTGATGCCCTGCAACATAAAGATCAAATTTACGGACAACGCTTATTCAGAGCTCGCAGAAAAATAAAATGACGAAGAGATAATTGAAATCTTCTTTGGTGAAAATGAAAAATCAGAATGAAGATTTGCAGAAAAGAAAATAAATAAAAGCAAACATCACTTACATTTGAAACTATGAGACTAAAAGGATTGTTGCATCATAATTAGTTACTTATACACAATCTCAATTCATTTGACTTATATACAGTACCCATTTAAAAACCACATCTACTCCTTCTGGTGTAAAGGGTTGCAGCGGAATAAAAGAAATAGTAATCGGATAGGCAATTAATCGAAACAACGACTAATTGACCCAATTTGAATCCACGAATTAGGGTTTGGCAAGATTAACACCTAAACGATGAGAATCTCGAAGAACAGAAGGAATCCACCTTCTCGGAGGAATCCACCTTCAATAAGCCAATGAAGACTTACAATTGCAAAGCAATCAAAATAATTTTATTAATCAAAAATAGTATACCCAAAACAAACAAATAAAGAGAGTATTTATATCCTAAACATAACCCAAAACCCTAAGGAAAAACGTAATTAAACAAAGTACCAAAATATCCTTACAAAATCCTTTTAAAAACTGGAAAAGAAATAAATCTGGTGAAACCCGACAGCCTGCGCGGCCGCCCAACCTCCCTTGCGCGGTCGCCCACCTAGACAGACGATTTTGCTTCTTTTTCTTCTACTCCAGCGCGGCCGCCCAACCTCCCTTGCGCGGTCGCCCATGTGTCCAGTCCTACGCCCTTGTTCCTGGTGCTGGTTCTTGCTACATCACCTTCCCTTGAGAGCAGCCTTAGAAAAGGCCTATGAGGCAGAGAAATATATGGTTCTGCGAAAATTTCAGTTTCTTGGATCAAGAACGATTGTGGCCATTTTTTCTCCAAAGCCTTTACAAAATCCATCCTCTCCAACATACGCCTACACAAATTTCCATTTTCCTTTGCTCAACCACCCTTGTCCATGTCAACCTGCTACTATTATAAATTGCTTTCGATATCACACTTGGATTCAATGTGAACTATGAAAGAAAAGCGACAAACGAAATTATCAGCAAGTTGCTCTTACTTCAACTGACTAAATTTGTGTAGAGCATAGATAGGATTCAATCTGAACTAACCAAACCCCATACTCCAAGTAAGCCCATCTTCCAACTCAACCCTCACAACTCCAACATAATTAAGCATACATACATATATTATGTTTTATTTGGCCTAAAAATAACCTTAAACTGAACTGCACATACAGATCATAACTCGCACATATACATCATAACTCTCACACGCACTTTTATGGATATTGATAGCCATGATTGATATACCATAGATAATCTTGAAAGGCATATCAAAGGATTGCATAGAAGTAGTCATTCATTTGTACCAAGAAAAGAAAGTAGTCATCCACACTCATGAACAGTCGAGGAAAATAGGTCGTTAACACACTTGAAAAATTAGATTTTGACCAAAAACTCACAATTTCCTGGAGATTTCCCCATCTTGACAAAACCTGGTAGAAAAACCGTTGAATTGTTTCAGCATGAAATATAGATGTAGAACAAAATTTAAAAATGCAGAATTAAATTATTACACAAATGCAATCTATGTGAACAAACCAAGTGACACTTTGCCACATTGGTGAATATAGTGAACATATGCTGAAAAAAATTTGGGGAGGGGGGACAAACGATCGAAACAAAACACCAAAGACTCAGCAAATGTGAAAACTTTATGGATTCATAGACCTCATTAATATCGATCAGATTGGCGTACCAGAGTGCATCAACAATTCTCAATGATAAGTCAAACTAAATGAAATTTAAGATTCATTCCTTTTAGAATTGTTGGAGTACATGTCACTACTCATGTATTCCCTAACAGTATGAGAAATATAGGAGAATGACATGAAAATTTTACACTATCTTCTTTACTTCAGTCTACTTTCAGCTTCTACTATCTTGCATCCCACTATCTTCTTTCCTTTAACACCTAAACTCAAACACTCTTTTATTCCAAAGTTGCCAACATGTGCTTTAGGATTTATGGCACCAAATTTTGGAGCCTCTTCAAACTACATTCACGAGTTTACATTACTCATGTTACATAATCCATAGATTATAACCTGGCTTACTGGAATGTTGTCATATGCCTTATAGAGCCACTACTCACCATCCCCAACACCTATACATATTCCAAAACAATATAATTAAATTGAATTGGGTGTCGATAAACACCACTCGAAAGAGAGAGAGAAATGACGGAAGTTTATAGAGAAACCTGGAGGTGAGAGTAAGCGTAACCTTCTCATTAGTTGGTGTATTCGCTCGAAAGGCTTCTCTACCCTCTAGTAACGATCCATCTACAAAAAATCGCCACATAAAATTAAAATTGAAATTATAATTAAAATTAATCAGTAGCATCAGCAGTGAGGAATTCAATTGCATAGTAGGGTGAGGAATTCAATTGTGTAGAACCAAGGATTGCACTGGAAATCTTCATCCTCCTCCTCAACATCTTCAATCGCCTTCCTATACACTCCTGAGTGGCAATCGAGGGTTCCTGTGAAAAGAAAAAATCGATGGTGAAAAGAATAAATGATGAAGAGAGATTAAATATTAAATGGATATTGTCGAGTAAAATCATTACAGTCTGATTGTTGTTAGATTGGGAATAGGGCGATGGATGTGTTTGAGGAGGAGAAGTGTAAACCGCTCAACTGCTATGAACCACTGCTAGGAACTGCTTTTTTCAAATTCAATCTCAACCCTTCTTTGTATTTTCTAAAATTCAATCTCAGCCACACTTTGTGTGGCGGTTTAAACCACTTCTATTGTAATATAGATTATTTATATAATAAGAATGGACAATGAGATCCACTTATTATACTGACAATGACAACCTACTTATTATTTTTTACAAACATTCTCTCTCTTATTTTACTTTTTATGCTCGCAACATTTACTTATTTTCAATCTCCTTGTAAATTCAAACTAAAAACAATAAACTAGGACAGATGAAGTATATTTTTTCTTTTATTAAAGATATGAGGAATATTGTTTATCTTGTGACTAGGGTTGTTACTTGTCGCGAGCTGCTCGAGCTCGACTCGAAAAAACTCGAACTCGAGCACGAGTTGCGACTCAATTCGAGCTTGAACAAGATTTTAAAACTCGTTTAGCTTTCGATTCAATTGTACTCGACTCGTTTGTTCAATGAGTCTCACTCTAGATCATCGACTCATTTCAGTTTGTTCAATGAGTCTCACTCTAGATCATCGACTCATTTCAATTTCGAATCAAAAAGGTTGCAAATAATTTAAATGTTTCTTTGTTCCTATCATTTCTTTAGAGCTCGACTTGGTTAGTTCGTTAAAAACTCATATTATTTTCATTGTTGAAGATCTCGAACTCATTATAAACTCGATTTTTCAAACCTTTTAAGAAAATGGAAAAAAAATCGAGCTCGACTAGTTAATAATTTAGTTCGATAACTGATTGAGTTGTTTGCAAGCAGCTCGCGATCAACTCGAAAATCAGTTTGACTTGAGTTTGAACCACTGATCTAGCTCGAACTCAAACTCGAAAAAAACTCAAACTCAATAATTTTTAAATGATCTCAAACTAAAGCTTGAAAATGAAAAATTCTACCGTCCGCTCGTTTACAACCCTATTTTTGTTTTTGTGACTGTTTGCTATAGATACAGTAATTAGGTTACAACTTTTTAAACAAGGCCACAAAATATTTGACCCGGTAGAAAGACCAACAAATCGCCACATCAGCAAATCAACGCCGGCGGTTTTTACCTCAACAGTAATCCGGTACCGAGGAGGAAACTGTCGTTAGATGGGGCCCACATCGAAATGAGATTTATATAGGCGGGGTTAGAGGAAGCACCACAAACGAACGGTGACGCGCCGCTCACAAAGGGCCGCATCATTAACAACAATTAGAAGCGGAAAACCGTCCAGGTTCAAGTTGACGTTTGAGAGAGCGCGTGGCGCGTGGTGCTATGTGGAAAAACAAAAAACATCGTAATTGTAAAAGTGTCGACATCGTATCGCCACGTCAAGCGGGTGACCTTTGTAGCGGCTGAAGCGATCACTAACCGCTCCGACCGACCCGCTTTTTTAACCTTCCCGTATTTTGGTGCGGTTATCTTCATCTCTGTGTGTTGCCTTTTGGTTCTCGGTAAAGAGCATCTGATTTATGGACCACTACAACCAAATTTCTTTCTGTCATAATAAAAGTAATAAACAAAATTAATGAGGTAGAAAATACTTCCTCCGTTCTATTGATAGCTTCACCTTTTGTTAAAATAGGTATTCCGTTAAAATCTTTACATTTTTTAAAATGACAAAGAATTTTTACTATTTCACTCACTCATTCTCTCTCCTATTTCATTTTTATACTCACAACACTTTTCAAACACTTTTCAAATTTACTATTCCCTCAACTCATTATCTGTCCTATTTTATTTTTATACTCACAACACTTTTCAAACACTTTTCAAATTTACTATTCCTCCACTCATTCTCTCTCCTATTTTTCTTAATTTGCGTGTCATGCTCAAAAGGGTGAAACTATCAATGGGACGGAGGGAGTATTGATTTTGTAATTTTAGCGATGGTTGCTCCGCTATAACCATCAGATGTAAGAATTAGTATGTTTTAGCGGGACAACCCCGCACCATTAATGATGTTATTTTGCAGATGTTAGTCAATAGGAGTGTGCAAGCCCGTCCATCGGCCCGCGAAGCCCGCAAGGCTCGTGCTCGCAAGGTTTTCAATCCTGCTGGGCTTGACTACTTGAAAGCCCGCGGGGTTTGGACTGAGATCGGGCTTTCATAGTTTTTCGGCCCCTTAGGCCCGACCCGCATCCCTCAAAAGACTAAAAACCCAATTAGGCATTTACTTACTGATTTACTTACTAATTGAGGTTAGCTTTTCCTGGTAATTGATACTTTTTCCAAGTAACTACTGAAATTGCCAAGAAAATTTCTTCTTAATTTGCTCACTAATTAAGTGTGCATTTTGCAAAGCACAATGAGATAAAAGATTGAACAGGTTTACAAGGTAGGCTCGTTAAGTGATTCTAAGTAATCACGTTAACCTAAGATTTTGATATTTGTAAGGGTTAAAGGCATTTCACTGGAATGTATTATGAAAGATCTTTTCATAGGTTCATGTTTTGAGAGGTTTGAATAACAGGATAGAAGATTTGTAAAAAGGTACTGTTGCATTTTTTTTCTTTTGTTATGATGCTTCAAATATTGTAATGTTAAATTGTTAACTTTATGACAATTCTTTTGATCTTGAAGTTGAAATTTGTAATTTTAAATTTGGGCCCGTCAAGCCCGAGCCCGCTAAATATCCGCTTAAAGCCCGCAAAAGCCCGTTAATTTGAGCCCGTTAAATGCCCACTTTGTTGGGCTCTTGAAATTAAAGCCCGCAACTAAATGAGCTCATACCGGGCTTGGCCAAAGCCCCCACGCACACCCCTATTAGTCAAGGTTCAATGTTTTTTTTTGCAAACTTTGTCACTCCTTTACGGACCGATTTTCATATCGTCATTATTTTCAATTAAGAATAAAAATAAATATTTACTCTAAAACGAAGATTTGATTTAGAAAGAAGAAAGTAAACCATATTCATTTAATTTTTCACCTTAATTAAATGTTCATTTTAAACTTTCATTGTTATGAGTTTATATAAGGTAAACAGTATACATATAAATATATTGCTTTTAAAATTAAAAAAAAAATGGAGTTGATGTTGCTAGGACCTTCCTCAACAGCAACTTCACCGTTGTAGTCCGACTTTGGTATCTCCGGCTCCTTCTTCTCCGACTGGTCTGCACACAATCAAACGTCAACTAAGCCGGGGGCGGCTCCGGCGAAAGCCCCTCCGGCGTGAGGATAAGAATTGGCTTGTGAAAGGGGAAAATCAACAAAATTTGAGAGTGTTTGTGGTTGTGTGTGTATGAATCAACGTACCTTGACAATGAAGCCTGCATATCTTATTTATACCCCTCATCCTCGTGCCTTGCACATGACATCCTCACATTTCATGCCCTCTTTTGCCACGTGTCGCCATATCATTGGTCCTTTCATAAAGTAAACCCTAATCACGTGATCATCAATCCCAATGCATAACCGTCTAATGGGTCCCACTTGGTAGATATTTATATGCCGCCTCTGGTGAACAACATTAACAGGAATCCTTCTCTCGCCGGATAGAGTCACTTCTTGTCTTATCTCGCCTCATCATTATGTCTCGCCTTATCCGACTATATCGCCTTTAACATCATGTCTCGCCATTATTCTTTATCGCCTGCTTTCCTCATAATATGTCGCTATTTGACGTCTTGGTCTTCTCCCCCTCTGAATGATATTAGCGGGATACTCCTGTCTCGTCTTCCTTCCTTGGGCCGCCTATATCCTTTTCTTCTTCTTGGGTCGCACTCTAATTTGGGCCCACTTTGCCGCTTTCTTGTTAATAAACTTGGGCTAAGCCCAATCTCTATATTTGGTCAGCATCAGAAGCCCCTAAGTTTATGGCGAGATTCATTTATGGTCTCGCCAAAAACTTTATGTTCACAGATTATTCAATTAGCGACATAAGCCATCTTCTTCATGAAGCTACCACTGGAGATCCCTGTCCATACACGTGTCCTTCTCTTGATAACCCTTAACATTTTAATGAGCCGTCATTTGGGAATCGTGCCCGATTGTGAGGGAAAATTCAAAAACCTTCCCCAAACGTCACATCCATCATTTCTTTAGCCCCTCTCTCATATAAATACTAAACCATAACCCCCATTCTTCTTTTCACCACCCTAAAACCCGGCTTGAACACTCTCCTTTTCCGGCGAACATAAACACTGATTCCGACCGTTCTTCTTCATTTTTCACCGTCTAAATCCCTAATTTCTTGCCCACATTTGCTTCTTGACCTTGATTCCATTCTTATTTACGCCTTTTCAACGTGATTTGGTGTAATATTTCTCAATGCCCAGAATCTGATCATCGCCTCCGGCGTCTGTTCATCTTTCCGGTGACCACTTCATCTTTCCGACCAAGATCATCCTTTTCCTCAGGTAACTTTTCCTTAAACCCTTCGCATTCTTTATCCTTTACATTTTGGTCTCCCCCTTTTACACGATTATTTAAAGTTGCATTTCCTTTCATTCCATAAAAATAATTTTTCCCAGCGCCCTTCGTGGCGAGATCTAAATCTGTGCCAAGGTAGTTAGATACGGTCATTTGCCCGAGGAGTTTCGGGCGGCTTTTATAGACGCTTCCTGCGAACTACTTGGGCGAGATTGCCCAAGGCCGAGCCTAATTAGGTTTTTAGTTGAACAGCTGGGTGGATCCTTCGATTGACTCCACTTGAAATCGAAGGCCATTTTTTCCTTCCACTTTCGGCCCTATGTCGCACATTTTCCCTTCTAGTAATCAATTGGTTCGATTTATCAAAGATAAGTATAAAGCGTCTTTAAGCGACTCCTACGAATCCCAATGTGTCGGCGATCCCTTTTCCAAACGTAGAACACATTATAAATCAATCCTTTCTTCTTCTTCTTCCGGTGATTCTTGCGACATGGCCGGTGGTCAAGCAACATCTTCGCCGCTGCGCTACCAACAATCCCCTCTCCGGGGTTCAAAATATCGCCCTTCAAGAAGGTACACTTTTACCAATCCCGCGCATGCGAGGCGGGATCTTCCCATCTGACGAGATAAAGCCTCCCTAATTCCCAACCCATAATGGCGATTGGCATAAGGAGTATCACATAGATAGCTCCATCTATTGCATTTCTGAATATCAAGGAGACCTTTCCCTTGCCCACTTGCGAGAAATGCGGGATGGCATTGTCATTTTCCCTTCTCAACTCAAGGCCGGCCTTAGGATCCCCTTTGATCCTTTCCTTTGCGAATTCTTGTATAAAGCCCAAGCCATGATCACCGAAATTCACCCAAATGCTATTAGAATAATAACTACCTTCATCACCATTTGTCGCTCTCTGCGAAAGGAACCCACCATTACCGCTATGCTTTCCTTGTTCACTGGGTACAAACAAACCAACCAACTTGCTGACGACATATTGGAAACTCGCCTTTCTCTCCAATACCATAGGGGTCCCAAAGTCCTTACTCCAGCTTGCCCGCTTTGAAAATTCACGATTGGATGGACGACCCTCTCTTTGTTGTTTCTCGTGTTGGATGGTCTCATCCTGCCGACCTTCATCCTATTAATACTCAAATTGAATCCAAAGATGCTTCTTCCATCGGGCGACATTGCGCCTTCTTGTTGACGACATTCGCTCCTTGATCGCCTTACCGCAAATTCCCCGCACTCACGACACTCCCCGACCTCTCATTTCTTGGCGAGGTATTACGGAATAGGGAATTGCTAGATCAAGTCGGTTTGGTGACAACTTACCCGAGTCCGGCCCGAGTTCCCATAAGCCACGTTTATTTCGACGGATGGGAGCGACATTCCGACAACAAATATGCTCATGAATGTCGATCTGCGAGGGTTCTCGTCATTTGTCTTGCCATGAATACCGCTCTTTGTATGTCGCCCCTTTAATCTTATCTTTTCTTTCCTTCACTTATAACTTGAAATACCATAAGCCTTCACTTCCTTCTATTTATTTTCAGATCATCGGGCCAAATCCATGGAAAGTCGTCAAGTGCCAACTCGGCGACAAGAGAAGAAAACAATTGGCGATGCACGCGGCCTTGCTCTTTGCTTCCCTCCACAGAAAATCTTACTTTGCCAATTTCTCGCGATGGTAAAGATCTTTGAAGAGATTGCTTTGGAGAAAACTCGAACACGACTAGGAAAAGAGCCGCACCAACCAATCAGCGGCGCGAGCTAAACGGCGAAAAGAGTCGGCCGGTAACAACCGGTGTCACTCCCGCTTCTCGGGTAAATATCCCGCCAAATCACATTGCGATTCCACTCCTCCTTCTACTGAAACTAATCTTCCGCCCACTTCTATTTCGCGAACATTGAGACCACCATTTCCCAGTGTTATCCCGCCAGTGATGTCGCTCAGACGGCCGAAAATATTGAAACTCTTACCTCCGATTTTGTTCCACCAAATACTTCTTCTTTAGAAGTTAATATTTACGAGCCCCAAACAAACCGAAAATCTTCCTCTCCGCGAGACGGAGTCTGCGACTTAACACTCATTTCCGGCTCCTTGACTCCTCCTGGCCCTAGCACTTCTTCCGCTCTTCCTACTCCCAGGTTAGGCTACGGAAAACTTTTCGAAGCCCACTTGACTTTGTTGGGCTTTATGAGCTTAGCAAGGAAATTGCCAGAGTCCGGATAAAGGGGTTGATTGAGGAAACTAAAGCGCGGAAGAATATCTATTGGGCGGCTCGGCCTTAATCGAGCTAGTGATCAAGTACAAGTTCACAATGTCTCCCAACTGGATTACGCTCATGCCGCATGCCGGGCGGGTTATTATTTTTCATTGGTTAGTTCTTCTTTCCTTCCTTATTTTACTTTACCTTAATCTTATTCTCAACCTTCTCTTAACTTATAATTGTTATCTTTCCCGACTTGGATCCTCTATCACGGCATTAGTGAGGCAAACACTCATTGGAAAATGAATACGCTAGATTGAGACGCGACAAAGATACCCTTAAGGGTAGACTTACGAGACGGGATTCTTCCATCAAAACTTGGAAAAGGAGCGGGACAAATTGAAGACCGACCTAACCACTTCTCACAATCAACTTGACTGACCACCCCGACCGATCTCAATGCCGCCAATTCCAATCTCGCCACTGCCACTACCGAGCTTGATTACGCCAAAGAAAATGTCGCTAAGCCGAGGAGTGAGAATGAAGCTTTAAAGGAAACTCGTGCATTTGAAACTCAAACTTTTCAAGACGAGATTGCTAGACTTAAAGAGGAACTAGCCGAGAAGACCGCGGAAGTTGCTACTACGAATGCCGATGTGGCTCAATTAGCGACGACATCGCCGACATTGGGAACCAAACTTCCCTTCAAGTTATGCGAGCCGCAGCCGGCTGAAATCAACGACATTCCCGCTATCACGCTTGAAAAACTCGCCCACCGGGGTTCGAGCCAATTTTTAGCGAGGTTTGTCGCCGCGGTCATTCCGTAGTTCCTTATACTCTGAAGAACTCAAAGATCTTGCGATGAAGATGCTTTCTTTGGGAAAATCGCCATGGAGAGCTCCTCCTGTTCAAGTTCCAAATGCTATAGCTTTGTGGGATACTCTTCTTGAGCACAAGCATAAGCAGCTGGATGATGCCAAAGCTCTCGCTTTAGCGGCTTCAAGCTCCACCAAGTCATCCCGCCTACCGAACCCGATGTCCGATCTATCTCCTTCTTAACTTTTACTTTGAGCAGCTTTTTGTAACTTGCCTTGATGGCTAAACAATTTACTCTCTTTTCTTTTTGGGGCCTGCGTGCCTTTTGAACATTGTACATTTGCGGCCTTTGTGCTTGCCCCTTTACTTTTTGCTTTACTTATTTCTCCATTCATTGTTTTGATAGTTCATCAAAATCTCTTTTGCATGACAGGTATCATACACATATACTCCCATCGAAAAAGTGAAGTCGTCTTTAGGCGACTTTACTCATAACATATTTTGCGACTCATATTGTCGCTAACTCTAATCTTTTCTTGATCTTCTTTTGCTTTATACTTAGAATAATTTCCTTCTTTCTGCCTCATCTTTCCTTTTTTCTTTCAGCGAGAGAGTGATATCTTTCATAGCGACTTATGCTTTTGCCCTTACTGCGAGATAAATCTTTTCTTCATTCATAGGTCCGAAACTTTCATTTTATAGTCCGTAGACTTTTACATCTTTCACCATCCATATCTTGACTTATATCATAGTTTACGACTTACTTTGACTCGCATCGTTTTATAGTCCGACGACTTACTTTGACTCGCATCGTTTTATAGTCCGACGACTTTCTTTGACTCGCATCGTTTTATAGTCCGACGACTTTCTTTGACTCGCATCGTTTTATAGTCCGACGACTTTCTTTGACTCGCATCGTTTATAGTCCGACGACTTTCTTTGACTCGCATCGTTTTATAGTCCGACGACTTTCTTTGACTCGCATCGTTTTATAGTCCGACGACTTTCTTTGACTCGCATCGTTTTATAGTCCGACGACTTTCTTTGACTCGCATCGTTTTATAGTCCGACGACTTTCTTTGACTCGCATCGTTTTATAGTCCGACGACTTTCTTTGACTCGCATCGTTTTATAGTCCGACGACTTTCATTGACTCGCATCGTTTTATAGTCCGACGACTTTCTTTGACTCGCATCGTTTTATAGTCCGACGACTTTCTTTGACTCGCATCGTTTTATAGTCCGACGACTTTCTTTGACTCGCATCGTTTTATAGTCAGACTGACTTTCTTTGACTCGCATCGTTTTATAGTCCGACGACTTTCAACATTTATAGTCCGTCGACTTTCAACATTTATTCATTCCTTTCAATAATTCATCAAAAATTGTTTTGATAATTCATCAAAAACTCTTAACCTTCTTACCTTTAGCGGGATATCACCATACACATATACTCCCATCGAAAAAGTGAAGTTGTCTTTAGGCAACTTTACTCTTGAGCAATTTATTTACCGTGTCATTGGCTACTGATCATACATAACTATAAAATTCATTCCATGCAAAGCACATATGAGGAATAAAATTTCATATTTTCATTGTATCATAAACATATTCAACATAAGTTCCATGTACATATTTTCTATTAAAATCATGAAGCATATGACTTTCATTCATCATTGAAAAGTTCATAAATTCATAAAAATGATTATTAAAAAGACTTTTAATAGGAACAAGATAGGCAAATTACCCTTATCACTTCAATGGTAGTATTTCTTTAAGTGATCAACACTCCATGCATTCGGGACCTCTTTGCCGCCTTCTTCTTTCAAGTGATAAGTCCCCTCTCGCACAATTCTAGCAATTTGGAAGGGACCTTCCCATTTCGGATCTAGCTTGGCAAATCTCATTGCCGCGCCTTTAACTTCACGGCTCCTCAACACCCAATCGCCAACATTAAATGACCTCTTCTTTACTCGCTTATCGTGTTGTGCCTTCATCCGCTGCTTGTAATTAATCATCCTCATTCTCGCTCTAAGCCTCTTTTCATCACTCAAATCTAGCTCAAGGCACCTTCTGTCGCTATTCATTGTCTCGTCATAATAAGTTACTCTATGGGTAGGCAAACCCATCTCAGCAGGAGCCATTGCTTCTGAGCCGTAAGTTAATGCGAAGGCTGTCTCGCCAGTTGACCCCTTTACTGTCGTTCTAACATACCATAAAGCTGTGGACAGCTCCTCCAACCAAGCCCCGCCTCTCTTCTCTAAGTTTTTACACAAAATCTCGAGAACTTGCTTGTTAGCGGCCTCTACTTGTCCGTTGCATTGCGGCCTATACACTGCAGACTGCCAATGTTTGATGCTCAAATTCTCGCAAAATCCGTGAAACTTCTTTCTAAACTGCGGCCCATGATCAGAGATGATTGCCCGCGGCATTCCATGGCGACATAGGATTTCCTCCGTTACAAATCTGATGATCTGGTCTTCGCAGTAGAAGTTAAAGCTCTTGCCTCACCCACTTGGTAAAATAATCAACAGCTACCACCACCATCTGCGCTCCTCCTTTGGCCTTGGGGAAAGGTCCTATAAGGTCTATTCCCCACATATCAAAAGGCCAAGCTGCTACAATTGGGGTCTGCTCGCCGCCGTCGCCTAGGAATGTTAGCATGTCGCCGGCACCGGTCACATCTTCTTACATACTCCTCCGCATCCTTCTTCAATGACGGCCAATAATACCCATGAAACATGATTTTATTAGCCAACGTTCTTGCTCCCGGATGACCTCCACAAACGCCCCTGCGCACCTCAAACAAAACGTTATCAACCTTCCCCGGTTCCACGCATCTCATCAAAGGCCGCGAGAAAGACTTCCGGTATAAGATCCCGTCACAGACGATGCAAACCTTGGTGACATCTTCCTAACAATCTTCGCCTTATCTTCGTCTTGGGGGCCTCTTCTTTCTCCAAATAGTCTTTCATTTCATTTACCCAATCTTTTCACCAACTTCAATTTCCATTATCAGGGGCCTGTCAAAAGCCGGCTCTTCCACAAATTCAACTACCACTTTCTTAGGCAACTCTTCTATTTTATCGCAAGCGGCTTTGCTCAACATGTCGGCTCGCTTCATTTTTCTCTCTATCAATCTGCACCGACTCCCAATAATCAAAGCTTTGCAAAATCTCGCCTTACCATTTCACAATACTTTGTCAAAATTGCACTCACTACTCCATATCTTCCTTTTACTTGATTAACAATTAACCGAGAGTCGAGTGGGCGACTATCTGCTTTACTCCGATATCTCGGCATAACTCCAAACCCGCCACCAACGCCTCGTATTCTGCTTGGTTGTTTGTCATGTTAAACTTAAACCTCAAGGCCTTCTCATATGTGCAATCTTTTCCTGGCGAGCTTAATGAAATCCTGCTCCTCCTTTGTCCTTGGTGAGGACCCATCAACAAACAATTCCCAACATCCCGCAGCCTTTCTTTCTCTTCTTCCGCTTGTGTGGTCTTGCGACTTGGCCTTCCTCTTCCTTGCCTCTTGAGTCTCAATCTCCTCTCTTTCATATGTGAATGAAGTTTCGAGAATAAAGTCCGCCAAAGCCTGAGCCTTAATCGCCTTTCTCGCCTCATATTGAATCTCAAATTCTGTTAATTCAATCGACCATTTAAGAAGCCTTCCAGCTGAATCAGGTTGTTGTAAAATCTTTCTTAGGGGTGCATTGGTCAACACAAGAAGGGTGAGATAGGAAATAGGCCCTCAACTTCCTTGTCGCTATTACCAAAGCATAAGCCAATTTTTCGCATTAAAATATCTCGCTTCTACCTCACTCAAGGCCTTTGAAAAATAATACAAGGGTTTTTGCATGCTACCATCCTCCTTTATTAATACCGCTGCAACTGGCAAATCTGATGCCGCTAAGTAGACATATAAATGGTCTCCTTCCTCTCGGGCTACATAAGATGGGCGGCTTTCCCAAATACTCCTTTATCTTTTGAAAAGCTTCTTCACACTTGTCATCCCAAGCAAACTTCGATCTCCTTTCGCATTTTGAAGAACGGCAAACATTTCTCGGTGACCGCGACACAAATCGTCCCAAAGCTATCACTCCTACCATTTAACCTTTGAATCTCTTGAATGGTCTTGGGCGACTTCATATCAATTAACGCCCGGATCTTCTCAGGATTTGCCTCTATCCCGCGGCGATTTACAAGAAATCCCAAAACTTTCCCGCCGTTACTCCAAAGGTGCACTTACTTGGATTAAGCTTCATGGAATTCTTTCTCAAGTTCTCAAAAGTCTCGACAGATCCGCCAAATGATCCTCCCCTAGTCTTGATCACCATATCGTCAATATAAGCTTCAACATTCCTCCCAATCTGCGATTTAAATATCTTGTTAACCATCCTTCGGTATGTCGCCTAGCGTTTCTTCAAACCAAAAGGCATCATTTTATAGCAAAATTTCCAAGGGGAGTCCTGAAGTCGTTTTGGCTTTATCCTCTTCAAGCATCCTGATCTGGTGATACCCCGAGTAAGCATCAATAAAGCTAAACACCTTGTGTCCCGCAATAGAATCCACTATCAATCTTGGCAAAGGATAACAATCCTTGGGACATGCCATATTCAAATCAGAAAATCTATGCACATTCTCCACTTCTTGTTCGCCTTCAACACCATCATTTGGGCAAGCTAGCCGGGTGGGTAAGTGATCTCTTCAATGATTCCCGCCTTTAACAACTTCTCTACTTCCCCGATCACCGCTTTCTCCTTTTCCGCAGTATAAGTATCTCACCTTCGCTTAAAAGGCTCTACATTTGGATCGCATTTAGACAGCCAGTAAGGCAACATTTTCATCAACTCCGCACATATCCTCTCGGTCTCTGCAAATACATCAATGTTATCTCGCAAAAAATTAATTAGCATATCCCGCTCTTCCTTCTTCAACCGTTGCCCAATCTTGATTTTCTCGCTTCGGGATATCCATCATTCACAATCACTTCTTCCAATTCTTTCGCCTCGAATATCGCTCATCCCGCATTTGCAGTGTGTCTACTTCAATTTCAGCCGCCTTTTTCCGATCGACATTTCTCTTCATCCCAATACCGCTACTCTCCCCTTTTTCTCTCTCGCCACGCGACATACTCCCCGGAATATCCACCACGATTTCTTCATCGCATTCCTCACTCTCCGAATCCACTATCTCTTCAATGTAGGGCTCTTTCATCTTGACAAATTCGGTGGATCTAGACCAAGCCATCTCCGCTTGCATCACCATCAAGGCCATCAAATTCTTTTCTGACTTTTCCTGCATCATTTCTATCTCCACATCTCGCTCCTCACTTCTTTCCTTCATCACTTCATCCTCAGCCCTTTCCTCAATAATTATGATTGCCGACTTATTCTTCATACTTTCTGTCTCCTCCCAATTCTCACATCCCCCTAAGTCGGTAATCATGTTTATTCTCGCATCCCGCATACCAAAGCAAGTAGAAAGTGAACTTGTGCTTGCTTCCGCCTGTTTGCATTTCGATCTTCTTTTGAATAACTTTCTTCACCTCACTTTTCAAACACGCTATCCCCCTTGCCGTAGGAAACTTGACTCGCTGATGCGGGATTGATACCACCATTTCAAAGCTTTGCATGAAGGGAATGCCCACAATAGCATTATAAGGCGACACCAAATCAATAACCATAAACTCAACAGTACGAGTTCTCACCTTCTCATCCTCTCCTATCTCTACCGCCAACGAAATCGTTCCTTTAACTCGCACAGTGTGGTTAGTAAACCCTTCCAAGAATCCTTTATACGGCACCAAATTGGCCTCTGTATACCGCATCTTTTTAAAAGCATCATAATAGAGAATGTTTCGGCTTGCTCCAGAATCTACTAAAACCCGATGCAAAATCTTTGTTTCTGGGGCGATCGTGATTACAATTGGTTGGCATCCATGGCTCGGCGTTAAAGCCAACTCTCGTCTTGAAAAACTAATCATCCTTTCTTCACTGGGCGGATAGGCGGGAATGTGACAAGTGTGGGATAGCGACATAATCTGATTATTTAGGCAAGTAATGCTTGTGGGCTCGTGAATCACCAAAATTTCATTTCTATTTCCATTTCCTCCTTGATCCGCCCCCATTTGGCTCCCGCCATACATACTCTTGCAACGCACCCTTTCAATTTGGTTTTGAATTACTCTTTTCAAATTATAACAATTGTCGGGCCTCTACGACCCCGTTCCCGATGATAATTACGTAGATTGATTCATGTTAACTCTCCTGCATCATTCATTTCAAAAGGTGTCGGCAAATCAACACTCTCGCAGAATTTCACTTGGTGTAGCGGTAACCTTGTAAACCTTATCATTCTTCTAACTCCACGGCCTCCATTTGGGCCTCCATTGCGACCTCCATTGCGACCTCCACCTCTGCCGCCAGCGGGATTCCCTCGACCTCCTTGCTGAGCGGCATTCCCTTCCTTCACATACTCAATCCGATCCTTAACACTTTTCTTTCCATTGTTTGAAGCTCCTTCATCAACATCTTCGCCACCACAAGACGCTGACCCTCTCATGCAACTCACTCAAAGTTGCAGGTAATCTCATTCTTAACTCCTCCCGAATGATTCGGATAACAGACCCGACATATACATCATGATGACGTACTTGGGATCAATCTCAGCAATTTGATTGGCAATTAACATAAATCTATTGGTGTAAGTAACAAGACCTTCTCCTGTCTTTTGCTTAATGCCAATCAACTCCTCGCAAAGACTACCGGTTGAGCTCCCATTGATCCAAATCTCGCCAAAAATTTCCTCTTAAAGTCTTGGTACCCCAATATAGAGTTAAGCGGTGCTGTACAAACCAATCCAAAGCCTGAAGCTCCAAGGTACTAGCAAAAGTCTTGCATAACAACGCATCATCCTTGGTCAGAATCGCCATTGTCACCTCAAATCCCGCTACGTGAGTCCTGGCAGTGGTTACTCCCGCATATTTAGATAGAACAGTAAGCGAAAACTGAGCCGTCTCACCTCTTGAATATATCTAGCAAAAGGGGCTACAAAAGAGTCCTTTTCATTATCAATCGCACCACCCTTTTCCAATTCCGCTAACCTCCTTGCCATCTCGGCCATCTGCTTCTTGAAAACGTCCTCTTCACCAAAACGACTAACTCCAATACCCTTCCCCTTTTCTATCACCTTGGGCTTCTCCATATCATTGAAACTTCTCAACTCTTTCTCGCCGTCCTCCGCCTCATTCGACGCAAAGATCGCCTTCTTCTTCTTCACAATAGAGGGACGACACTTGGGAAGTGTGTGGCCAGTGATAAACTTTGATCTTTCTTCCATTTTCCATGTACTCTCCCGCTTTTCTTTTTTGTGTTCCTTCAATTCGCTTTTGCGACCCATCCATTCTCGCTTCTACTTCTTTTGGCTTCTCAGGCTCTACTTCCTTTTCTCGCTCCTCATTTACCACAATTACCTCCTTATTCGCTCCCTTGTCTCCCTCTATTGTCGCCGTTAAAATCCCCGCGGATTGGAGTAGGTTTCTTTTTCATCGCCCTCGCCGCTTGTTGTTCTCAATCAATTGCATGATCGAGCGTTATGAATCCTCAAACTTTCTTCCTCATTCTCAATTTCCTCCTCTGGTGGTGGCGGCATCACATTCCTCTCTCTCTTCGCGCATCTCGCTCCGCCTCCTCCGGATTACTTGCTGCGAGGAAGAAGTATCTCTCGCTCCACCCATACCGATATTCCCAAACCCCGAAATTGGAGTGACAATGCTCCTTCCCGCTACAGTCTTTTGGCCCACTACCATATTCTTTTCTGGTGTTGACATTCTTTCCTCTTACGCAATCAAACTTATGACCTTCACCCACGAAAATCTGCAAATCTTATGAAGATTTGAAGATCTGGCTCAAAAACCCAGAAACAAACAATAAAAAACCCAGCAATAACAATCTTTCTTCAACACCAAAACTCTCCAAAAATCTTTAACCAAGATTTCAATTACACCTTACCACCAAAAACACCCAAATCACAGCTAAAACAAACTCACAAAATCCAACTTCAAAACTCTACAACCAAACCCAGATTAAAACAATTCTTAACGAACAACTTTGAATCACAGCTCATACAAATACTTGAGAAAAACAGGAATCTACTCCAACCCAATTAAACAATATCACAATACTCAACTATTCCAACCCACAAATTTTACAAAACATCAATCGACTCCAACAATAATAAGAACAACAAATTTCAGCTTACAAATTGCTAATCAAGCCAACTCAACCAATAAACTCCACACCCCTTGAATCGTCCACAACCCGCCTTCACGATCTCGTAACGTAGCTTCCCAATCTCGAGCCACCGCCGATAACACTTCGATCCTTGAAGAGAAAACGGTCCCAAGACGGAACCGGTTTGATGTTGCTAGACCTTCCTCAACAAAGAATCTCACCGTTGTAGTCCGACTTTGGTATCTCCGGCTCCTTCTTCTCCGACTGGTCTGCACACAATCAAACGTCAACTAAGCCGGGGGCGGCTCCGGCGAAAGCCCCTCCGGCGTGAGGATAAGAATTGGCTTGTGAAAGGGGAAAATCAACAAAATTTGAGAGTGTTTGTGGTTGTGTGTGTATGAATCAACGTACCTTGACAATGAAGCCTGCATATCTTATTTATACCCCTCATCCTCGTGCCTTGCACATGACATCCTCACATTTCATGCCTACTGCCACGTGTCGCCATATCATTGGTCCTTTCATAAAGTAAACCCTAATCACGTGATCATCAATCCCAATGCATAACCGTCTAATGGGTCCCACTTGGTAGATATTTATATGCCGCCTCTGGTGAACAACATTAACAGGAATCCTTCTCTCGCCGGATAGAGTCACTTCTTGTCTTATCTCGCCTCATCATTATGTCTCGCCTTATCCGACTATATCGCCTTTAACATCATGTCTCGCCATTATTCTTTATCGCCTGCTTTCCTCATAATATGTCGCTATTTGACGTCTTGGTCTTCTCCCCCTCTGAATGATATTAGCGGGATACTCCTGTCTCGTCTTCCTTCCTTGGGCCGCCTATATCCTTTTCTTCTTCTTGGGTCGCACTCTAATTTGGGCCCACTTTGCCGCTTTCTTGTTAATAAACTTGGGCTAAGCCCAATCTCTATATTTGGTCAGCATCAGGAGTAAAAATATTTAAATTAACTTTCGATATCTATAATATTATACACATCGAATTTAACCGTTTGTAATCAATGAAATAAAAAGCGGCTGTAATTAAATCTAGAAAATTGATCCAACAACTTGAATTAACCCAAATATTCCACAATCCCACTCCCAATTTTATATCTCCCTACCTTCTTCTCCCAAAACCTGTTTTTTAACTTCCAGCCCCTCCCCCACACACTCTTTTATTACTACATGATTTTTTTATTAATTGATTTTTTTTATAACCATCAATAGAAATAAAGTTTGGATTTTATATTTTCATGATTTTTTTTTACTTTTTGTTTAAATTACTCTTTTGGAATAGTATTTTTTTTGCTAACACAACAATATCGATTTAAAAAAAAAAGAATTTAGTAAAACTGCTGGGATTGGACAGGCGTCACTCCTACTGACTAGAGGTAAATAGACAATCGACATTCTTGGGAAGACATTTCTGGTACCAAAAGAGAAAGATTTTTACATGCTGCTCATTTAGAAAGAACCGTCTAAATAAATCGATCATAATTACGAAAATATTATATACTCCCTCCGTCTCACGTGAATGTGGACTAACTTTTTGGGTGTGAGAATTAAGGAAAAGTGATATAAGAAAGAGAAAAAGTTAAATGTTGTGAGTATGAAAAATTAAATAAGAGAGAGAATAAGTGAAAGGAATAGTGAGGAGAGAGAATGTTGTGAGTGTAAAAGTGAAGTAGGAGAGAGAATGAGTGGGTGAAATAGTGAATATTCTTTGCCATTCTGGAAAATTTGCATTCACGTGAGACAAATCAAAATAGAAATAAGTTTGCATTCACGTGAAACGGAGGAGTATATTTAATGACACGACGACCCGTTTTTGGTTGTATTAGCATTATAAGAGGAAAGTTGGAAACACCGAAGCAGGTCCTTTTAACGTGCGCCAGTAACTTAACATGCGCAGATTTGTCACAATCAGTTAATTTCCACCCGTAATTTCCACCCGCACTCTCTTTCTCTCTCCTCATCTGGATATATAAATGAGTTACAACTTTCTCTCTCTTTCCGCGCTTGTGTTTATTGTTGTATGTTGTTGCCGGCGCTCCCAAAGCCCTAGCTCTCCCTTGCCTCTCGCTCTCATCAGTTGATCAAATCTAAGGTATAATTCGTATATTTCCGGGCTCAAATTTAGACTATTCCTGATTTAATTCAATCTCTCATTTCGTTATCTAGTTATTTTTGTAATTAGTAATGAATTTTACTTTTCCGTTTTTGATATTTGTATACGATTTTATGCTTAAGCTAGAGATAGAGATTTATCTAGTTATTTTTGTTGTTTCACTATTTTGGATCGATGTAGTGTTGCTTGATTTGATGAGGAAAAGTGGTCGAATTGTGTTTTGAATCAGTTCTTGGCTTTATGTTGATTTTTGATTTTGATTTTGATTTATATGTTTGTGTGTGTGTCTATATCATCTCATAATTAAATCTAGTTTAATTGGTTTAATCACGTTTATGCTGAATTGTGCTCTAATCAATCTACGAGTTTGTTAGAAATTTGATTCTTTGGTTTGCTTATCAACCTTATGTATTTTTCGCTCTAGTCTCAGTTGATTTAATGGATTTGTTTAATTTTAATTTTGTTCCCTCTTCTTTCTGTTTTCCGAATCATTTTGTTTATCTGGATTTTTTGGTTTTGCGTAGTCTGTTATGCTCGGGTGTTACTTCGCGTTCATTTCACTCACGTCTTAGTTGCTATAGATATAAACGACTTTAATCAGGATTAGTGTGTGAACTGGTTTGATTTAGGTCTGGTTTGAGTTGCTATCTATTAGATACGTTTTAAAATTATAGTTTTAGTTGGTCTAATGTTCTCAAGTTTGAATAGTGCTAATTTACTTGGTCTCAAGCATTTCTTTGATTTTAACTGTTGTTCTATTTAGCTCAGGTTTACTTCTGCTTGCTGTTTTTTATATATGTACGAGTACATATTTAAACTGGGAGTGTGATCTATATATTTGTCTCATGACAATGATTATTTTCAGTTGTGTCATTTCTCGTTTATTCACTGACCTTTCTTTTCTATATCCTTTCAGGACTTCATTTTGTGCTGGAAACACAAGGTCTGTAAGGAGGAAATATGTTCTGGTGCAGTGGCTTCAAGGTAATTGAACATTGGGGGATCTATTTAGTGAATACTTACCACATTCTTGTTATTTTATCTTAAGTTTTGAATATCTGGTTTTGAAGTGAGTATTGACATGCTTTTCTTATTTGTCGAATCATCTCTTTTGTTGTTGTAGATAGATGCAGTCTGTATTTCTCAGGATCTTACCCATCTATATATTTTATGTCCCCAAGAGGGTATTAATTCATCCATATGGATTGCAACTGATAATATTTTATATCCCCAAAAAGTTATTTTCATGCATATGGCAGATGATTTGCATGCATAGTTTTAGTTTTTCTTAATATCTATCATTTTCTTATCTTACACCAAGTATCCAGTGAGATTATTAGATTTTACATGCATAAATTTTCTGGTTAACGTTCCTTTGTGGTAAACTTTAACCCGGGGGCATGTTTCCCTTCTATTATGTCTTGTTGTGGTACTTATGCATCAGTTACATACATAAGGAAATACTAGATTAAAATTTATATTTTTGCATCTTGAAATGTTTGTTTTAGTTCATGCAAAGAGCCTGTATTTGAACAATTGAATCTTTGAAGTATGGATGTTGGTTAATCTGCAAGTTCAATCCCATGCATTTGAATGCAATATTTAACCCCATCCGTCGAAATTGATTATGTTTGAAAAGTGCACAAAGATTGTTCTTAATTTTTTTCTGTCTGCTATGGTATTGGATTTTCACCCAGTTTCCCATAAAAGGAAGCACAGTTAATTGGGTTACTTTGATATATTGCTGCATAAAGAAGGTTTGTTCACCCCTTCTTTTGTCGTTGCATTTTTCTTTCTTTCCCCATAATCTATTTGCAGAATGTGGCAACCTAAACGTGCTTTGACCTGTAAAGTTTCCTAGGAAACTTCTACTCCCTCCTATCCAAATAAGTGCTACGTATCATCACCCTTATATGTGTAAGAACATGATTTTGTTAAATTTAACACAAAAGGCTTTGTTCTCTCATTCTATTTTTGTAAAACAAAACAGAGAAAGAAAAAAGTAGACAAATATGAAGAAGGACTAGAGATAGTAAGCATGTGAAAGGTGAAGACTGGAATACTTCTTCTAAATGATCCCTAAGAGTATTGTACAGGATATTTGCTATTTTTGTCAAGGAATAATATGTAATGCACCCCCGTCTTCATTAGCCATAGCTTTGCTGAATAAATTGTAGAAGTAGGTATGATCTGTTTGTTCCTAAATAGTTGTCATTCTTTAATTTTGGACTCTTTTTGCTCTATTAGAGTCATTATTCTTGTTGTTGTATCAGCATAGTCAAATCTTTACTTCTCTTCCTTCATTAAAGACTGTTGGAAGTCATTCTAGTTTTGGTTGTCTGCCTCTGCAACTATATGCCTTAATCTCACATGTAATTTCTTGTGAAACAGGATTAATGATTTTCACGAGGGGGCGATGAAGAATCAAATTGTCTGCAGATATTTCATCAATTATTGATTGACTGCGTTTGGATTAAATTTTATAGCAAATGGATCGGCGTGATACTTCAGGGTTTGTGAGCGGGGGTTGCAGCTTGCTATTCATTTCAAGAGAGCTAACCCTAGTTTTGTAGCTAAAGACACTTAACATTAGCTTTGTAGTTGAGAAACTTTAGGACCTAGTTTTGTAGATATATATATTTTTTTAGCCCGGAAGGCAGGAAGACTGTTCTTTTTCTACTAGGATTTGGGTGAGGTGAGAGGATCGTGTCTTCATGGATAACAGGTTCCATAATCTGGGATTTGCTGCTGACCCTGCATCTGCATCTGCATCAAACGCGTTAAAAAATCTGAGCAATTCCATTCGTGTTGGAGGAGCAGGATATGGAGCTGGTTATTGTTCCGATACTACCTTGCGACTTGATTCCCCTGGTTCTTCATACCCCTTTTTTTCTGCCTCGAATGGTCTTAAGCGGAAATGGAGTTTGATAGATGGATCAATGGACCAGCGAGTTAGGTTGCCATTGTCTCTTGGGCTTGTTCATTCTTCAAGCTCCTCAGACAGCAAGGGAAGCTCAGCAACTGGATGCACCACCACGTCTTCTGCCAAAGAAACTGATGAAGAGTCGTCAATGGATCTTGAATTGGATTTTAGTCTCCATCTTGGCAGTGAGAAGATGCCTAATCACAAGAAATTCATGAGCTCTAATATGTCATGCTATGATATGCAGCAGAAGGTTGATCTGGAGTTGAGTCTCTCATCTTTGCCTGCTGAATCTGATATCACTGCTGTTTATCCATGCTCCACTGTATCTCAAAATGTTAAGATTCCACTGACTGTTGGCGGAGACTTTCTCGTGGATGAAGGAGCAACATCATCATATTGGATAACTGGAAACTCATTTCCTCCAATGCAGAGTCCATTAAACACAAAGAAACAGTTTCTTAATCAGGACCCGAGAAAAATAATAGCTACTCCTGTCGGTCCCGATCTCTCATCCAGCATAATGACAACACCAAATAGTTCAGTCACCTGTCCTTCCGGGAGCACACAACAGCAACCGCAGCGCAACAGTAGTACAAAGATATGTCAGTTCAAGGGATGTGGAAAAGGAGCAAGAGGTGCTTCTGGCCTTTGCATTGCCCATGGTGGTGGTCGGAGATGCCAAAAGCCCAACTGCCATAAAGGAGCAGAGGGGCGAACTGCTTACTGCAAAGCCCACGGCGGTGGACGAAGATGCGATTTCTTGGGGTGCACTAAGAGTGCAATAGGACGCACGGATTACTGTATCGCTCATGGCGGTGGTCGGAGATGCAGTCACGAGGGTTGCTCTCGAGCTGCCTGTGGGAGATCTGGGTTGTGCATCCGCCATGGTGGCGGCAAGAGATGTCAAATGGAGAACTGCACCAAGAGTGCCGAAGGCCTCTCAGGTCTCTGCATATCACATGGAGGTGGGCGTAGATGTCAGTTTATTGCCTGCACCAAAGGGGCCCAAGGGAGTACCATGTTCTGCAAGGCCCATGGTGGTGGGAAAAGGTGCACTTTTGAGGGATGCAACAAGGGTGCAGAAGGGAGTACACCTTATTGCAAGGGACATGGGGGAGGGAAAAGATGTGCATTTGAAGGGGGTGGAGTTTGCCCAAAGAGTGTCCATGGCGGGACTCTTTTCTGTGTTGCGCATGGTGGCGGCAAGAGGTGCGCTGTGGCTGAGTGTACGAAGAGTGCTAGGGGGCGGACAGATTTTTGTGTCCGCCATGGAGGTGGAAAGAGATGCAGATCTGATGGCTGTGGGAAAAGCGCTCAAGGTAGTACTGATTTCTGCAAGGCTCACGGAGGAGGGAAGAGGTGCTTGTGGGGCCAACCCGGTTCAGAATTTGGTAAAGGTGATGGCCTTTGTAATTCATTTGCAAGGGGCAAGACTGGGCTTTGTACGTCTCATGGTGCACGTGTGGAAGGGGAACGGGTTCATGGGGCTGCTAACTGGGGAACTATTGCTCAAGATTCTAAACTCAGAAAACCAGAGAAGATGAAAGAGACTGTTACGATGAAAGACAAGAGTACTGATGTTATGATGGATATTACATCGACTAGTTTGATTGGTTCTGGTTGGAAGCAATTCGGGTTCCTGCAAGGGAGTCTCGTGGTTTGAATGTGGCCCAGTTCCGGTTCGAGTTCCAGTTCCAAATGAAGATCCAGAAGGGAGGGTCCATGGTCGAGGTCTGGCTGCTTTGCTGCGCAAATCTGGTGGTCCATCAGAGCCTGAAAAAGTTTTCATGTTACCTCAGAAATGGATGTAAGGCAGTACTGTTTACCTTGTTCTTACGTTTTGCTGTTCGTAGTGCAACCAAAGCAATTTGCATCTTTTTTGTCTTTGAAGGTTGTGTTAGGTGATTTGTTTATGCAAAAAACTGTCTCATTCTAAGGGGTGAGAGATTTGGAAGTACTACTGTTGCGCACAGTGGTGTATCAATAAAGTAGAAATCAGCTAGAGTTAGTTAGACTTTTGAGTGTATTGTTTTTGGTGTTTCCTTGTAAATATTTATGGTTCTTAAACAGTATGTTCCTTGTGAATATGTCCCCAGTTAATAAAGTATTTTGGTTCATTAACATTCTCAAGTATGCTTATTTATTTACAGATCATTTGTTCTATAATATAATGGTTAGTCATTGGAAGAAAAGCAATTTTGGGGAAGGCATAGAATTAAAAAATCAACTCTTCTGCTTTTCTGTTATGTTGTAATGCATCTGCTTTGAGGATCTTGGATTCAGGATTGGGCTTCACCAGCTTTATCAGGATCTGGAACTCAGGATTGGGTCCACGTAGCAACTCGTTGTAGATGATACTTGTCTACTTGATAGGAATTTTGCAAATCATAGCAGGTAATTATAATGCTGTTGGCAACTTTTCTCTGGTTCAGAATGTCTTTCTGTAGATATAACTTTCTGGGATCATCCAATTTCTCTGTGTTTTATGTAGGACCACTATAATGCATGAGGTACATGTTTTTTGCTGTTAATTATTCATGGATTTTCATGAAAAATATAGTTTGTTTCCATATTCTATGCGACTGTAAGTTGTACCTCGGATGATGTTGGCAAGCACATACAGGATGAACCGTACTTTTGAACTATTTGATGTTGGTAATGTGTTAATGATATTGGGGTTTAGACTGTTTAGTTTTAAAAAAAAAAGCATTTATGATTTCGTTAATTTGTCAGTATTATTGTTGTATCATGCTTATTATGTTGTTTAATCTTGTTTAAAATGTAGCATATTTCAGTCACCCTCATCTTTGAGAGTTGACTGACAATCCAATGGATCCATGGTTATTTCTGCAGATCTGCCTGCCTGGTTAAGAAAGGTTCTGCTGAGACACTTCATTCCTAGTACCCATGGATCCGAAAGCCTAGAAAAAGAGCACTTGGGTTTATGCTCTACCAATCACGAATTAGAGTATGTGCTAGATTAGTAGTTTACCACAGTGACATGGGGGGGGGGGGAACTGACTTTAGTAACTGCCAGAAAATCATTTTTCACAGAAATTCATAGTCCTCGGCACTGGCTTTCAATCTCTCTCATTTTTTGACATGTTTGTTCCGGTGCCCAATATTTAAATAAAAAATAATGATCCAAAGACAAATCTAAAAATTGTTATTGAAAGTATTATTAATTGTGATACAATAACCATTTTTAAATTTTTATTAGGATCATTATTTTTTATTTAAATATTGGTCAAAGTTACATTTGTTTGATCACTAGTCTGGTTTGAGGTGGGACGGAGGTTAGTATATATATTAAAGTACCCTGTGGAGGGCCTCTTCTGTTTTTGCTTCATAGACTTTCTGACTTGACCTGGAATCATGCATGGTAATGAGAATTTTGTCTTGCAATTAGCCTGTTAGATGCCTAACCTTAATTCTTCCTGTTAGAGAAGTGTTTGTTCTTAGTTTTCATTATGCGGAGTACCCTTTTTCGTTGTCTTGAAACTCAAATTTTTGCTAATGGGCAAAACAATGCCCATGAAATGCTTTAGGAAGCTATATCATTCAAGGGCATAGTTTTACCCATTAGCAAAAATTTGGCTAAATGCAGTGATATTTATTCAAAATCAAGCCAATGATCTCATTGTTTCATATGTCCAAAATCTTTTTCCCATTCATTCGTATTAAAGCATTGGAATCTCCTCCTTCTCTTCTTTCCATATAGGTCTTTTATAAATATCTTTACTTGTCACAAATGTTGCGAATTTTATTCTACTACACTTCACATATATGATATGTTTACAGACTTTCATGCTTGAATTTAGCCATCTTTGAGAGCTCAGCAACTGCTTCAACTAAATGATCAAGCCGAGCCACGAATTCAATAAGCAATGAAGTGAAAGTAGCAAATGAGAGTGCTGATGTGCTCTCCAGTATTCGCATCCTTGGAATAACATCTGCATTGAAGCCACCCTCCTCCTTAAAAGCATCTACTTCTTGAGATGGCCAAGAATAAAGATTTCTTGATTGTTTTCTCATGATTTCATGGAAAGACTCTATCATTCTTGGGGCTTGTGTTTGGGGATTATTGGGATTCTGCTCAGTTGTGTCTTCGTCTAGGTCAGGCCAGCCAGCTCTTTTGAGAGGTTAGAAACTGTATATGATAAGGTGTGAGAAATCTTGGAAACTGGCTTAGATGGGTTATTATCCGGTGGGTCATAATTAGACGTAAGTTGATAGGAGTGCATGTCTATGGCTCGTTGGAATCCATTTAGCAGAGAAAATCTGAGGGTGTGTTTCATGTTACTTATGTCTTTGCCCAAGTTTCGAACTAGTTATGCAGCATGTCTTGCTGCCTATTGGATCTCTGTTTGAATTGTCAGTCTTAAATTGTTGGGGGCCTGATGAACATACAAGGAAATAACTGTCAACTTTATTTTTTGGCAAACCAGAAAATATAAGAATAATTTATCTTAGTCTTAGTTACACAAGAGAACATTATCTTTACATCCTGTTTGTAACTCCAAAAGCTAATCAAAAAGTGGATTTTACTGAGTGTTCTTTTAATCTGACATCAGTTATAGCAGGAAATCATAGGAAAAAAGCATCACGTCTCCAAGCTTAGTTCAGTTTTGGATGGAGCTTAGGTATGTTGGCAGATCAGGATTACAATGTTATGGCATGAAAATAAATTTCTACTCTTATGTTGCTTGTTTTCTTGATTTGGTCTGTATGAAAGTGAATGCTTCGTGTTTTTCTGATAGGGGACCCTGGCCAAGTTATTAGTTGCAAAGAATTCAGAGGGGCCAGGTATGCTATCAAGCACTTTTTACATTTATGAAATCGAGAAGTTTTACCTGTCAATTGTCATTACAAGACTTAAGAATTTGCTTTATGCTGATAATTAACGTTAACCAAATATAGGATTAAACACATCAGACTCGCTATATATGAATAGGTACATGCTTATGGTCAAAGGGCTTGCAACCTTTTGTTACTGAAGAGGAAAAAAGAAAAGGAAAAAGAGAAATAAGAAGGAAGTTTGTCACTGTTCCTGCAGAGATGGTTTTTGTTTTCTTTTCTTCGTTAGTTAGCTTCTAATGTTAAATGCATGCAGAGCTCTACTAGCTCTGATAAGGTCCTTTATAAAGCTTTGGCTGTAAAAATATTAATCGCAATTGATTCGTCTAGGTTTGGCTTTCAACCACAGTTCACAATCCAGTCAGAGTATGAGTATCTGTCAACTCATTTGAATATGGATTAGTTAGACTATACTATTAGGAAAGTTCCCTACTTGCCAGTGCCTGTTTTTGAGTTGGGATTTGGGAAGGGGATTGATTCTATTTTGAGAACAACGGAATATGTCATTTTATGATCACACCATATATATCAAATATTGGAAGTTTTTAACATTACGAAATACTCGAGTCTGTGAGAGAGTAGGGACCTGAATTTCTGAGTGGAGAACACCATGAAGTGCCATGACCTCGTATGCACAATATCTTAATACTGCACCAACTTTGACATATTCTGACCATGGATAGAAGAAGTGCTGGAACCTGCCATGCGGTGGCTCCCATTTAGCAGAGAGAGCCTTGAACAACCACATAAAACAAAGATATTACTTAGTTCAATAATGCTAGATACGGTAGATAAGAAAAAGAATAGAATAATTAGAGGGTTGTTGACAAAATTAAATAACTGCATGCGATTGATTGTAAAATCTGTAGGTCCGGCCTTATTAAGGCCTACTGTTGCTGATCAGTTGGATGCATCAGAAAATTAAAGTTATAGTAGGATGTTTTATCAATTATTACCAATGATTCAAATTTAGCGGAGGAGTTCAATGTGGATTTGCATTTTCTGTACGCAGGCTCATCTGGAAATTCATCCATGATTGTCTTGGAGAACTCAGGATGATCTGATCCATCATCTGCCAAGTACTTTCGAACACACTCTGAGATGGCATCAGATGATGAGAATATTAGCATGTTTCCTTTCACTTCTATTTTCTGTAAAAAGTTTAGGGTTCAGGTTCAGATTTAAGTTACCTTCAAGTGAGTCAGCCACTGAGTTGAAGCTTTTCACTAGTTCCTTATGTAACTGCTCCCCAGCCCATATAGGAAAAACTAGAACATTGACTGAAACTGCTACTATAGCACCAATAGCAATCGAGTAGAGTCTGTCCATTGATGTTCTGATTGGGTTTCCCATTCGGTAACTTGAAACTATGATTAAACAGTATGTAAAAAGAACTACTCGAAAACCATACTCATATGGCGCTAGAGATGGCCATAACTTCATGAATGAGGTAATTGTCCCTGTAAACGAAAAACAACTTCAAGTATGTCTATATGTTTTTTCCTGTTCCTCGCATTCTCTCTTTGATAGAAAGATATAAGTTGACTTACCGATCAGGAAGATGCTAATACCTATAATAATAGGTTCAGCGACTCGGCCACAGATTAGGGCTAACTCAGCGACTCCAATGGCCAAGACTCCTGCAAGCAAGCTTCCAAGTGATCGGTTGAATCCTCTGTTGAATGTTGCGCCTTAGGGAATTTATCACCATGATTGATGCATAAGAAAATAGTCAAGTTAGTCTCCTGTTTTCTGTTATTCTTCCTTCAAAACTAGTTTTTTTTTTTCCCTCTTAATTTTAAGTCTAATGCAATATGGATAAATTTGGGAACCATTGTGAGCGGCATGCGTAGTTTTTCATAAAGACTCTTTAAGTGGAATGTTTCAAAATAGAAAATAGGACTCTCTGGACATAGAGAGTGAGTATTTGGTATGCCTGCATGGTGCACAAGTGTTTATATGTATCAATGAGACAGGTAAATATACCTTAATAGTGGAAACCGATGGGCTATATAGTGTGTTATTTTACTGATATATATAATGTAACCTTGTGTAATTGAAAGCGCAAGTACATACCAACTGTATATTCAAACATGATAGCAACAGTGAGGATGGACCATATTATGCTGCTGCCAAAAACTTCATAAGGTGCCCGGAACAGTATGAGCAAAGACACGAGCAGAACAGCAAGGCCAACTTTTAGCGAGAATTTTACTCGATTAGTGTCCTCTTTGCAAAAATCCCATACATTTGACACCCAAACTTTGAACGAGAAGTCAACATTCCCGGATTTCTTTCCAGTTTCCGGAAGGTCAGGTTTGGTATTTGAAGGAATGTTGATTACGAAACTACCCTTTTTCCGTTCATTCTTTAATGAAGAAATATAAGCTCTTACTTCAATTTGCCTTGTCCGTTTGTGTTCCGATTGTTTTGACAGGGAATTATATGGGAGCTCTTGATCGGGGATGTGCAGAAACACTTACAATGTAAGTGCTCCTTCACTGTATAAGTTATAACTAGGGTTTTTTAGAAGTCAGGCTCGAGTTTTGAAGTGAAATGGAAGAGAGAATGTGCAATCGATTTTAAAGAAGCGGGTGGATGGCTCAGTTGATGGGGCAACTAGGAAGAGAAAGTATGTCTGGTCAGGATTTGATACAGAGAGAAACAGAATAATTCCACAATAATAGAAGAAAAGATGGAGTTTATAACTTGGATAAAAAGATGCTTAATCTCAATAATACTGCATTGATAGAGAATTAGAATATAATGTTTTTTGCATGAAAATGTGGTTTCCAACCTCGACATTAATTTCCTCCATAATATTTTTACCCAGTAAACTTAGATGGGCACGGCAATAGTGTTGATGGTGGCACCAGTCACTCAATCTAATGGGTAATATGGCCATACTTGAAGCATAAGATTCAGCTCTGGCTCTTCGACTTGTGTTTATTGAAGTTCACCCGTGTTGTCAAACTCCCTATGCATGTATTAAGTGCTCGGTTAAAGCTTAGGACAGTTGAATAAACTTGGTAAATCATGGAGTAACAATTATAAAATTCACGTGCCTTAATTTACAATGAAGTAAAGCTTGAGTGAAGTTATCGAGCTCAAAGATAGGTCTCATGGTTCAAGTAAAGCTCGAGCTCGATAAAAAACAGAAGAGCTATTCGTAAGCATGCAAAAAATTGGGCTCTAAGGTGTAGGTCTTTCTAGACAGGTCTGATTATGCTGTGTGAAGTTATGATGTCTTCCTCTTGTCCCTTCACTGGCCACCCCTCCACCACACACACACACACTAATCCACCGCCATTCACAATTGTGTGTTCTCTTGTTTAAACACGTGCTAGCCTATTTATAGGTCAATTGATGTAGCCTAAGTGGCATTTTATCTATCATTAATAAATTAAAAAAAAAAAGTAAGTTGTAAATTTCAGGTGTATTTCTTATTATCATCATTATTATTATTATTTATTATTGCCATTTTTGTATGCATGCCCTTAAGTGTGTGTGGGGTGTTTGTGAAGCACTTTCACGTCATGTGGAGGAATATGTTCATTCCATATTTCAGCTACCTCTTCCTGCTACCCTTGCTTTAGTGATCTAAGCATATTACGTTTTTTCCTTCTCCAACGTGTAAATCTCCAAGGTATCCTATTCATTCATGGTTCTACTATATGCTTCTACTATTTCTCATGAATTAACGCTATAACCACTTCATAATCCGCAACAGGAAGCTCGAGAATAAAGCAATGCACGTGGCATGATACATTTGCAGGGCGCCAATAGTAGTAACAGGAAGGCCTGATGCCAAGAGAATCAGTACTTTGACACCCTGTTTTTTAGTCTAGGCACTTAAGGTACTCCTTTTTTTTTCTATTTATTCTTAATTACTGTTTTATCAATTAAGTTTAAACAGAATTTTAGTATATGTTCCCTAGGCAAATTGACAGATCACGATGGTATTGATTTAGCACACACTTGGCTACCTATGTGGTTGGCAAGGAGAATTTTGTGGTTGAAACTACTATCTTTAAAATCTTAGGTAGATTTTGTTGTTAACCTTTTTTTTTTTTTTTTTTTTTTTTTTTTGCAATTTTAGTTAAAATAGATTTTAATGATTTTGCTACGTAGGGAGAAATGGAAAAGATCGTAGGATATAAGTTTTTAAAGCAACTTTTAGTTTGATAAACTTGATTATATATGATACTCCGTCTGTCCCTAAATGTGTCAAAAAAACAATTCAAATTTGCTCTTGATCAAGAGAAAATTTGAAACTATTTTCGACATTCTTTTAGGAATTAGGGACGGAGGGAGTAAATGGATTTTCCAGGTAGGGAGGAAAATAAAAGACTCAAACGGTTGATACTCATACATGCAGAATATAAGATTTTACTTTTTGATGTATCCAGAATTGCAATGAAGAAAGGAAGATGTTGACTGAATGGAAGGTGAAGATCCAGAGTCAAAGTATTGGGCTTTATGGGAACTTAGAAGAACAGTTTATCTCTGATGGTATTATTTATTCTCTCTCTCTCTCACTCTCTCTCTCTCTCTCTTTATCTCTCTCTCTCTGTGTTGTGTTGTGTGTGTATTTTGCGTATGTGTCGACAGACGGTTGATCTCTGATGGTTCTATGCATTCTCCCTCTCTCTCTCTCTCTCTCTCTCTCTCTCTCTCTCTCTCTCTCTCTCTGTTGTGTGGTGTGTGTATTTTGTGTGTGTGTTGACAGACGGTTGATCTCTGATGGTTCTATGCATTCTCTCTCTCTCTCTCTCTCTCTCTCTCTCTCTCTCTCTCTCTCTCTCTCTCTCTCTCTCTCTCTTTCTCTCCCGTGTTGTTGTGTGGGAGGTGTGTGTATTTTGCGTGTGTGGACGGAAGAATAGATGCAGATAGCACATATATTCTAAGTAGATCTCAAATGTTAAAATTGTTGAAATTGGATGGGCAGTCTAAGTATTGATTTATGATTTATAGTAAGAAGTTAATAAAAGAGGCTCCGCTCAGCCGACCGCGGGGTTGGGAGAGAAACCATTCGCCTGCCCTTCTTGCCAATTTAATATGCCTCATGAAAACAGAAAATGGTCCAGATGGGATGGGAACTATTCTGAGCAAAGGACAGATAGTCTGATAGAGAATGTCCACTGCACTACTCTATTTGTTACAACTTAGAATTGGATCCTAATTCGGGTGGACCACAACTGCTTGGGTAAGAGAAAGTTTGCATATGCACATAGACCACACACCTTCTTCTTTTTTTTGGTTGAAGTATATGTCTAGGCTTAATTACGTTTATCTTATCCCCCGGAGTATACACCCAATTCCACTTTGCACTCCAATTCGAAAGTGTCTCGAAATGATACCCTATGTTAAAATTATCTCACTTTGCCTCTCCAGTCGTAACAATCGTTAGAAACTTAACAAAATTGATCATGTGATAGGTGCTTTGTTGATTCTAATTTAACTATTAATTTCCCTTCAATTTAATTTTTCCTAATTTATTTAAATAAAAATATTTTATGAGTTATTTATAAAATAAAAAAATGGTAATAAAATGACATACTAAAAATAAACAATAAAAGTACAATAATTAATGAAATGACATTTTTTTACACTAACATTGACATTTTTTTACCCCAACACTACTTTCTTTTACACTGACACTTAATTATATATGCACTGACACTCTTTTTACACTGACACTTTTTTACACTAACATTGATACTTTTTTACCTTAACTTGGGTACTCTTTTACACACTTTTTTATACATGCACATGCACTTTTTTAGACGTGTACCGACACTTTTTTACGCTTAATCTTAATCTGACAATTTTTTAGACGTGCACTTAACCCTCTATAATAATACTCCAGAAACACTTTAACATTGATCACATCACAAAATTTATCTGTAAAATGGACAAATCCGAGCCTAAGAAGCCTTGGATTTGCTCAATTGTGTGTAAAGAAGTTCTCATTGAAGAAGAGGCCAAGGAAAACCCAACCCCATCAACAATTTCAATTTTGCTAAATTCGAGAAGAATTAGGCTCCGTTTGTTTGGGGGAAAATGTTTTCCGGAAAACATTTTCCCCATTTTTCGGTGTTTGTTTCGCACCGGAAAATGTTAGTAAAAAACATGTTTATCTTATTTTCAAGAAAACATTTTCATTTTCCGGAAAACATTTTGCGGGAAATCATTTTCCGAAAAATGTTTTACGCTAAACAAACGGAGCCTTATTTGAAATTGTTCGGGAAAATTAGACAGTCGATGGCGAACAGTACGATGTACGAAGAAGACGCATTCCGTAAAAGTTCATGCGCATCAAAGAATCGAACAATGCGCATCAAAGAGTCGAACAGTACGGAGGGTTAAATAGGGTAAAAACCCTTTTTTTTTTTTTTTTTTTTTTTTTCTTAAGCTCACAAATAACGTGTCTTTTTTTTTTTTTTTTTTTTTTTTTTTTTTTTTTTTTGACTTATTGCGGTACCGTTCCCATGTCTAAATCTAATTTTAGACATGGGGCAACATGTCCATTGAATTGACAGTTTTGGCAAGCAAAGACCAAATAGTCAAAACTACAATATACACCCCACACTTACTACAATATCTTATTATTATCTTACTACTACTAATTTTCGTTGGTTTCTAAAACTGCACGGGCGGACACAACGCCAAAAATTGATCATCTTCTAATTCCAATGACTCCCTGCCACCACAACTAATAAAAAGGAAATAAAATAAATTCTCAAAATTGTTGAGTAAATACGTAACATACAAACTATAATTATGCTATCGAATGAAACTACTTTTCTACCCCTAATTCATACACCCATTACTCCACCTTCCTCCTCATCAATTTTCCACCCACCTTTCACACCTTCCCCATTTTTCACCATTAATCTCACCCTCTTCATTTTTTTTCATAAAAAAACCTCCCTCCCTTTCTTCCTACTCTCATTTCTCAAACATCAAAAAATCACTACCTCCCTTTTCTCCTACATATAAATTTGTTAAACTTTTAAAAAAAAAATTTGTTTTGCAAAAATTCGGCCAGTAGTGACCGAAATTCAGTTCAGGTTCGGCCACACCCGGCCGAAAATATTGAAAAAGTTCGGCCAAACCCGGCCGAAATTTTAAAAAGTTCGGCTCTGATTTGCCGAATCTGAGTTGTTTTTTCGGTCAGTACTGGCCGAATTTTTAAATTATTTCGGCCACACCCGGCCAAACCTTTCAAAATGGTTAATGAAAAGATGTAATATGAGTGTCATGTTAATGAAGCACTAGATCCAAACCAAGGGCCAAAGTCACCAACCAAATCTTGTCATTCTCACTGAACTACCACCGTCATATTCAAACATCAGAGTTACGAAAATTTTGTAAATATCGGCCAATGTCCGCAGAAAATCTTTAAAGAAATCGGTCACTTTCGACCGAAAATCTCAAAAAAAATCGGTCACACCCGATCGAAAATCTAAATAAAAATCGGCCACACTCGATCGAAAATCAAAATAAAAATCGGCCACACCCGACCGAATCGAGTGTGACCCATTTTGTTTTTCTAGATTTTCAGTCGGATATGGCAGTAGTAGGAGGAGATTGCAAGGTTTGTGAGGATGTAGTGTATCGATACGCAAAAATTGCTTCAAATCTTAGAGAGACATAAAGGAAAGTTGTTTGTCTTTGAAATTTCGCCGAAAAAAAAATGGTGAATCGCCGAAATTATGAAGTGAGTGACTGGAATTTATAGTGGCATGATTTAAAGAGAGGAAGAAGACAAGGGGAAGAAGGAGTACTATATAATAAGTGATTTTCTCTCTCTAAAAATGGTGGTGGGTGGTGTGGGTGAGAGAGAGTAAATGAAAGGGTTAATGGGTGTGGGTGTGGGTGTGGGTGTGGGTGTGGGTGAGTGAGGGTATAAAGGGAAAAGTGAGGGATTTGTTTTAATTTTTTGGGGTGATTTTAATGTTACGGGTTTACTCAACAATTTTACGGGTTTATATAACAATTCTCAAATAAGAAATTAAAAACTCTAAAACAGTATAATGACATTTTCAACCCTCAAACGTTTCAGATAGCTAAAATCCCGTTTGCACAAATTTCAAGGCATTCTACGACGGTTAATTTTTATACTCCCTCCGTCCCAAAATAATATTTCTATTTTTTGTCGTTAACACGAAGATACTTTGATTAATAATTTTGGATTGATTAAATTACTCGAATGACATCTAAAAATTACTATTATTAATAGTATTTATAATGGTGTATTGATAACAAGATTTATATTTTTATTAGGATAATTAAAATTGATTTAAAATTATTGTTTAAAATATCTTCGTATTAATAATAAAAAAAGTGAGAATATTATTTGGGACGGAGGGAGTAAAATTTTAAATGGACTACAAATATAATTATGATGACCCTCATTGATACAAAACATATACTTTTGGCCCTTGACTTTTATGATGACTCGAAATGTCAAGTTATTTTATGGTACTAGCAGTACACTCGTGTGATGCACGAAAATAGTACTATAATTTATCTTAAATCAAAATTAGTACAACAATATATATAATCAAATACCAATTAAAATTAAAAAATATAATATAAAATAGTGATATTTATCGTAAATATAGGAAAGTAAATAACAAAGAAAACAACAGCAAATATGATTATGTAAACAATTTCCCTAACCAAAATTAGTACAACAATATATATAATTAAATATCGATTAAAGTTAAATAATGTAATATAAGATAGTGATATTTAACGTAAATAGAGGAGAAATAACACGGAGAACAACAAAGAATACGATTATGTAAACAATTTTCCTAACCAAAATTAGTACAACAATATATCTAATTAAATATCGATTAAAGTTAAATAATGTAATATGAGATAGTGATATTTAACGTAAATAGATGAGAAATAACACGAAGAAAAACAAAGAATACAATTATGTAAATAATTTTTCTTAACCAAATAACATCTTTAACACTGTAAGATGAGATTATACAACTGAATGTCACTAACGTACTACGTTACATACACACTTCCTACAACTAACTCCATTTAACAAATGACGAATCATTTACATAAAACGATTTATCTTGTTTGTACAGACTGTGGGTGTTATCACAGGTGCTATCACTGGCAGTTGGGTGTTACCCGAACTGGAATGATTTGTTATTTAATAATTCTTTTCATATTATTTTGTATCCTAATATCTAATATTATTTGCAAGATATATGTATTTGTTGGTCCATATTTCAGGTTAATACATGGTTGAAATAATAGCTAAAGACATGAAATAAGGTTGAAAATAAGTTCCACATAAATATGAGATTTATGTGTAACATTTACTTGGTCCACATTTGTTGATGAAGAAGCAAAAACGTCCAAGTCTTGAGGTTGTTGCTGTTTAATAAAGAAGTACAAAGTCAAGAAAGCAAGAAAGTACAAGAAAATAAAGCAAGGACTTGAGCATCAAGTTTCGATTGCTGCAAAAAGGAGGAGATTTTTCATAAGATTTTAGCTCTAAACCCAGGACATTAAAAACTCTGTTAAATCCAACAAAAATTTTCAGAGGCTATGAAATCTGTTTTGGTGAGATGAGGGCAACATGTCCATTGAATTGACAGTTTTGGCAAGCAAAGACCAAAGAGCCTAAACTACAATATACACCACACACTTACTACAATATCTTACCACTACTAATTTTCGTTGGTTTCTAATGTTAGATGTTACAGATATTATCACATATTTTGGGAATTGACAAATTTTGTCTATGATATAGGAGTATAAAATTTTGAGCCACTCTCTTTAATATTAATTGATTTTAAGGTGGAATCTCAAACTTTAAGATGATATCAGAGCATGTCCTTACACGTACAGGCCCAACGGCCCACGATGTTACTCAGCGCACTCGATTAATAAGTCCACGTTATAAATTTTTGACAAAGCCCGACATATAAAGATCCTGAGTTACTCTCCTTGTCACCATGATCTACAAACTATCAACTAATAAAAAGGAAATAAAATAAATTCCCAAATAAGAAATTAAAAACTCTAAAACAGTATAATGACATTTTCAACCCTCAAACGTTTCGGATAGCTAAAATCACGTTTGCACAAATTTCAATGCATTCTACGACGGTTAATTTTTATACTCCCTTCATCCCAAAATAATATTTCTATTTTTCTTATCGTTAACACGAAGATACTTTGATTAATAATTTTGGATTTATTTAATTACTCGAATGACATCTAAAAATTGTTAATAATATTTATAATGTTGTATCGATAAAAGTTTTATATTTTTATTAGGATAATTAAAATTGAGTTAAAATTATTGTTTAAAGTATTTTCGTGTGTTAATGATAAAAAAAGTGAGAATATTATTTGGGACGGAGGGAGTAAAATTTTAAACGGACTACAGATATACTCCCTCCGTCTCACGTGAATGCAAACTTATTTCTATTTTGATCCGTCCTATGTAAATGTAAACTTCCCAAAATGGCAAAGAATATTCACTATTCCACCCACTCATTCTCTCTCCTACTTCCCTTTTACACTCACAACATTCTCTCTTCTCACTATTTCTCCCACTCATTCTCTCTCCTATTTAATTTTTCATACTTACAACATTTCACTTTTTCTCTTTTTTACATCATTTTTCCTTAATTCCCGCCCTCAAAAAGTTAGTTTGCAATTACGTGGGACGGTGGGAGTAATTATGATGACCCTCCTCAAGTTATTATATGGTATTGTATAGGGCTAATTTAGTCATTACAAACGCTGCTATTTATTTAATTAAGACAAGACCACAAATACCTCTCCCCTTGTCTTTCGTGAATGTTGACTTAAATCAAAATGGGTAACCGCAACGGATTACCCTCATCTGAATCCCGACACTCCACCGGTACTCACGGCGGCGCCACCTCTGCACCACCACACCAACGACCTCCTTCTCAACCTGCACCTCCACGCCAACCTCCTCTACCTTCCTCCACCACCGCCGCCGCCATCGGTCGCGTCCTCGGCCGACCGATGGAAGACGTCCGGGCGACCTACATTTTCGGCCGTGAGCTCGGTCGCGGCCAATTCGGCGTGACACACCTCGTTACTCACAAGTCAACAGGCCAAGAGTTCGCGTGCAAGTCAATTGCCACACGGAAACTTAAAAACAAAGACGATATCGAGGATGTCCGGCGAGAAGTACAGATCATGCACCACTTGACCGGTCACAGGAACATCGTTGAACTGAAAGGCGCGTATGAGGATCGGCACTCTGTTAACCTAATCATGGAGCTGTGTGCCGGCGGCGAGCTATTTGATCGGATCATTGCGAAGGGACACTATTCGGAGCGTGCGGCGGCGGCGCTGTGCCGGCAGATGGTGACGGTGGTGCATAATTGTCATTCCATGGGTGTGATGCATAGGGATTTGAAGCCAGAGAACTTTTTGCTGTTGAGTACCGATGAAAACTCGCCGTTGAAAGCTACCGACTTTGGTCTCTCGGTCTTCTTCAAGCCAGGTATTGAAAAATCTGAACTCCTTGATCTTATAACTACACACACACACACACACAAACACCTTCTGTATATGTGGTGAAATGCATATGATGATCATAGCGCTGTGTTGAATTTGTCTATAGAGATTGAGATTAAAGTGCAAGTCATGTTCAGCAACCAAAAAAATATGATTCTCACAAAAAATATATGTTTCTCGAGTCGCCCTCGGTCACAAAAGAACTAAAAAGATTCATACTTTCCATTTTACATATCTTTTTGAGCTACATAACCTTATAAATTTGATTTGTTTCTTTATTATTTTGAAAATCGTGGTAATTATACTAGCCATATAACACAATGTAGTATAAGTTGGTGGGATTTAAAGGAAATATAGCTTGCTAGCTATTTTTTGGGGGGTACGGAGGGGGTATATTTCATGATGGGCACTGAAATTGTATTAACTTTATCTAGGATTAGATTTTAAGGAGAATCTCATGCAACTATATCTCCGATGAGAATTAAAAGTGTGTTTGAGATGAACTTATCCATTGCTTATTAATATGTAAACATGGATGTCATGATATTATACAAATATCACTTGTAAATACCATGTCCAGACAATTGTAAGGCTTAAGCAATACTCCCTCCGTCCCAATATTTAGTTCACCATTTTGGTCTCGGCACGCAAATTAAGGGTGAAGAAAATGTTGCGAGTGTAATAATAAAATAGGAGAGAGAATGAGTGGAGGAAATAGTAAATTTGAAAAGTGTTGTGAGTGTAATAGTGAAATAGGAGAGAGAATGAGTGGAGGAAATAGTAAAGATTCTTTGCCAAAAAAGGAAAGGTGAAGCTTTAAATGGGACACCCAAAATGGCAAAAGGTGAAGTTATTAATGGGATGGAGGGAGTATATTACAAGTAGCCAAACGCTGGAAAAGCTTAGACCGATAGCTATATTCAGTTGTTGACTTTTTCGTGCACCTGATAAGTCAATCATCAGCTCATTGGAAAGTTGACCTGGATCGAATCGCTCTTGCTTTAGTTATAGTTTTCTCTTTGCAGCATGGGAGTATTTGAGAAGTCATGGACTGTGAATTTGAGATTTATTTTTTATTTCTATAGAGTAAAGAGACGCCATTATCTTATGCATTGTGGCCTCTGCATGTTTCAGAGCTTATACCCGAGCTTTGAATATTTTGATAGTAGGTTTAATATAAAGGATACTAGAGGTTGGTTGGTCTTCATTGTGGCTTATGCTCGGGAGCTTCTAAGAGCTGTGTGGATTCGGCGTATGTCTATAGCTAAACCAACCCTCATTAATGAATGTACTAATTAATGTCCTTCATCCCTTTTGAAGTTCCTTTTTGCCTTTCATGGGGGATGCAGGTGCTCTTTAGTTGTGATTATTCTTCTACACTTATTAACCTTGTTCTTTCCGCTACTCTCTCTCAGCTTCACATTCTTAGCATAACATTGACCATCGGTGCACACCAGACATTTGATAGTGACCAGTGGTGAACCCACCTTTTTGTATACTCCCCCCGTCCCACCTAAAGATTCAAAAAATTAAGTGGGTTCAAGAATTAAGAAAAAATATAAGTGGTGTAAGTGTTCTGACTTTTGAGTATAAAAAGTGAGGTAGGAGAGAGAAAGTGGGGTAGGGAATAGTTAGTGATAATTGTTGTGAGTATGACATGTGAGGCCCGCAAATAAAGAAGTAATAAAAACTTTCCATTTTGAGATTTTGAACCTTTAGGTGGGACAACCTTTTGGGGAATTTTTGAACCTTTAGGTGGGACGGAGGGAGTAGGGGTTATTTGATCCAAATATTGACCCCCATTTGACCAAGATTTATATAGTAACTGACCATATTTCTCTTGTACGGAAGTTTTGTTGTCAACATTTTTGCCAAAGTTGTTGAGGACATGAAAAAAAGTGACACCAGTTAATGCATTTTTCTTCCATCTCCCCTGTCAGAATCCTACCGAGATACTAAAACACAAATTGTTATGATCTTTTTCGCCTCACTGGTGCTGCTTTTTAATGGAGTTAATTTGTCGGTGCAGGAGATGTATTCAGAGACCTTGTGGGGAGTGCATATTATGTGGCTCCAGAAGTTCTGCGCCGGAATTATGGGGTTGAGGCTGATATTTGGAGTGCTGGTGTGATACTTTACATTTTACTCAGTGGGGTCCCACCATTTTGGGGAGGTAAACATTTGTCTCATGATGAGGTCATACACAAGCGACTGCTATATGTATAATGATTTCTATTTTAGCAACTTAGCGGTTACGTATCTGGGGCCCTTGCAGAAAATACGAAAAATAAAATTATTATGAAATTGGAAATGACATTATTTTGGGTCCCAAATCATTTTGGGACTTGGACTTTTTGAAGTTTCCTATTTACTTATTACCTTCTTACATTTGTTTTCTGATAAGTAGACATAGGGCAGGATATATATTCCTTAAGTCCAAACATGTTCGTTAGTTTCTCTCTCTTTTATTCTTTCTTCCTTTTACTTCTGTTGTGTCTTGCATGTTCCTTATTTTTATGACACTCCAATATTCAGCGGTAGTACTGTGTAATAAAGTTTGTGAAGCATATAGTACAAGCAAACTAAAACACCAATGGAGTGCCACTGTAGTCTGTTGAAAATTGGAATGCTAATATAGTTGCAGTTTCTTTGAGTTATTAAGGCTCTAGAAATTACTCAAGTACAAGTGCTTTGGATTATTTGATTTGTATTTGAGACATAACCTTCTAATGTTTTGTTCTAATAGCTGCAAACTTATGTCTTCCCCACTTCCTTTATATTCAGAAAATGAGCAGGGGATCTTTGATGCGATTCTACGGGGAAATCTTGATTTTTCTTCTGATCCTTGGCCATCCATATCAAACAGTGCCAAAGATCTTGTCAAGAATATGCTACGAGCTTATCCTAAAGACAGGCTTTCTGCTATTGAAGCCTTAAGTAAGTATATTTCCAAAAAGGAGTTGTGGAGTGATAATTTTGGGACATAGAAATTGGGTTCCTTTTATCAGCAAGAAAGTGGAGACATGTATTGATATTTATGAATTTCATTGCTTAGCTCATGCAGAAATGAGCCAAAACCTAAAATGCAAGACTGCTAGATCTGATTTCTCACTCTCTTAACTCCACATATGTTCTGATAATTTACACAAAATGATATTCCTGTAGTAGTCCAATGCATTTTTTAGGTGATAGGGTTGGGGTTGGAGTCTCAAGAATTACCCTTCACTTTTAGAGTTCAAATCAACTCTGTCTAGTTCCAACCATTTACATTCATGAATCCTTTAAGCCATTCTGCTTTGTCCAAAGCAAGTCACCTTTAACATCTGAAACATAGGTTGTTGCGCAATGGTGGCTACTTTGCACTGTAACCTGTGGTCCATATTTGAACTGTTAGATCAAACTCTTATGGCCAATATGAAATAGGCATTACATTTTATCTTATCAAACACATTTAATCCATTGATAACTACTCTTGTGGTCAGTGTATGATGGGTATTTGCATTCCTAAAATTCTCCATGTAACTGTCCTTGGCATAATGGAATTAGGAGGGAATTAAATACAAAACGCCCCACTTTCCTTTTCGTTTGACCCAAAAACATGGTCCCGGCCATTTCTAAAAAGACAATAATTTTATTGCAATTTCAAGAAAAGTTCAGGCATTGAAAGCATCATCCTTAAAGTTTGACTTGTCAAAAGGACTAATTTTGTGGGTGGAGGGAGTATTAAAGAAACAAAATTTAACTATGCAAGTAAATGCAGATCATCCATGGATGAGAGAAGATGGTGATGCGCCAGATAAGCCCATTGATATTGCCGTGTTAACAAGAATGAAGCAGTTCCGTGCTATGAACAAACTCAAGAAAGTAGCTTTAAAGGTAAGAACATGGCTATGCCTCCACTTCTTGTTTCGAGATTCATCCTATTCTCCAAAATCTTGAATGGCTCATTTTTGGCTTTCATTTGTCTGGTAAAAGGTTATAGCAGAAAATCTGTCTGAAGAAGAAATTATTGGCTTGAAGGAGATGTTCAAATCAATGGACACAGATAACAGCGGAACAATTACTTATGAAGAGTTGAAAGCTGGCCTTCCGAAACTTGGTACCAAGCTTTCGGAGACAGAAGTGCAGCAATTAATGGAAGCGGTACTTTTTAATCTTATTTCCTCCCCCACCTCCCTTTTAAGTATACTCCCTCCGTCCCACAAAACATTACCCCTTTACTGTTGAGAACGGAAAATAAGGAATAATGTTATTAAAGTAGGTGTTGTGAGTGGGAGGAGAGAGAATGAGTGGAGAGAATAGTAAATTTGAAAAGTGTTGCGAGTATGACAAGTGGGTCCCATGAATAAAGAAGTATTAAAAAATTTCCTTTTCAGGAAAGTGTGACTTTAAAGTGGGACGTCCAAAATAGTAAAATGGGTAATGTTTTATGGGACGGAGGGAGTATATCTTTTCCCTGAATTGACAGATATCTCTACGTGTTGTTTTATTAAAGTTGGCTTTCAATGATTATAAGCTCTGTAATCTTAATCCATTTGACTAGTGATAATGTCCTTTTGTTTTCTCAGGCTGATGTGGATGGAAATGGAACAATTGATTACATTGAATTTATAACTGCAACAATGCACTTGAATCGAGTGGAAAGAGAAGACCACTTGTACACAGCCTTTGAGTATTTTGACAAGGACAAGAGCGGGTAAACCTCCCTCTCCAGAACTTTGTGTCCAATCAGCGTATAGGAATATGTATTTTAGGAAAATAAGCATCTTCCTAGCCTTAAACTTTCTCATTTTTGTTATATAAATGTTTCTTTTGTGAAAATATAGATACATAACCGTGGAAGAACTGGAGCACGCCTTGAAGAAGTATAATATGGGTGATGAGAAAACAATAAAGGAGATAATTACAGAAGTTGACACCGACCATGTATGATCTCTCTCTCTCTCTCTCTCTCTCTCTCTCTCTCTCTCTCCCTCGCACTCACCCACATACACATGCACATACTAAGTAGGAAGAAGAAAATGTCTCACATTTGATCCGCTTCCAATATTTTTGGAAAATAACTAAATTTTGAAGTTTCCGTTTGCGGAGATAACTTCTTAAAATATGAGATACATGATGAAATTGACAGACCAGGTTAGTCGATGAATTGATTTTACATAATCCCTATTGAAAACTAAACTATTACTCCAACTTGAGGAAATTGAATAAATCTATTTTCCTTCTTTTGGAATATGCTTTCAATATAAGTATATAACATACTCCCTCCGTCCCATGGAAATGTGTACAAATTGGCTTGGCACGAGAATTAAGGAGAAAAATGAAAAAGGTGATGTGTTGTGAGTGTAGATGGTTGGGTCGGAGAGAGAAAGTGAAGTAAGTGGGTAATGGTTGTGAGTAGAGACAAGTGGGTCTCATTTCCATTTTGGGAAAGTGCAGATTATTGTGGGACGCCCAAAAGGTGTCTTTTTGCAGATTATCGTGGGATGGAGGGAGTATAGCATAACCTTATGCACGTCTCATGCCTCCGTCCTGCAGCTTCCTCTCAAGAGTACCAAGGATATAAAATAAATGCCATTAATGCTATATTTATGTTCTCCATTTGCAGGATGGACGGATAAATTATGACGAATTCGCAGCCATGATGAGGAAAGGTGATCCAGATTTGGTTGTAAATAGACGTCGCAAATAGACTGGCATTGGACACTATTATGAACAGGCATATTTATTTCTGCCCGTCTTTATCCTGCTGAGCAATCCATATAGCAAACTTCAGTCCATTTTCGGTTTTGCTATCAAGAACTACAGTAAATTCACGGGGTTCTTCATTTAAGGTTTGTGGTTTGATGCTAATTTTCTGCTCCTCTCGTGGAGGAAAAGTTTGCTGATTTTTGTTTAATCAGATTATTTCCATCTATTTTTGGTCACAAACTGTCTTGTTTACATGTGGATACAGACGGAAATCTTAGTACGAGGTTTCTAAATTAGGCAATTTTTCATTTGATTTTGTTACCCTTCAAATATTGAAGAAGTTGAATCACCATTGTTGGTATTCATGTAATTGTAACTATTGGGTGAGGGTCGTAATTATTTGCATTTATAAGTGTCGACTTGTGAAATATGACACCCATTTTGGTATTTGTTTTATGTGAAAACTTAATATTATATGCTACTGTATATATGGCAAAGAAGGAAATAAATTTGCAGAAGTCATAGCTATAACGAACGAGTTGGGTTTATTTTAGAGCTCCCGCCCCCCTCCCCCGCAAGTTGTTCTATGCAACAATCGAATCGTCCCAAAGGAGTGGCTTGTGGTGTTCTCAAAGGAGTCGTCCAGTGATAAAACCAGGTTCGATGAACACTTGATTTCTTTTTTTGCTTCCTGGCGTGGGACATCGTTAAAAAAAAAACAATCGATGATCGATTAGGATTTTGTGAGAACATTATGTGTCCTGCGTTGTTCACTATAGTTAAAAAAATAAATAAAAACTATAATTATAAATGAAAGTAAAAAAATGTCGTATGTTCTTTTTTAATTATAATTGAAAATAGAAAAGGGGCATATGTAAGTCATTTATTTTGGGTAGACTGACCTTTGGCAGTCCAAACAAATGAACTCCATGCCCCCCGGTACAGCCGAGTGGTAAAGGAAGCAGTTTGCAATCTCAGTGTGGGAAGTTCGAATCTTGACATGAGCAGCCGAGTGGTAAAGAAAGCAGCATTGCTGAGCTTGCAACCTCAGCATGGAAAGTTCGAATCTTGGCATGAGCAGCTGAAGCAACCAATTAAATTGGTGATGTAAGGGACCAGGAGTATAAGGGGTGTTGTCACCCTGACTAACTCGGGCATATTCTGCAATTTACCTCCGTCAGTCACTAAGGGATCGGTGACTGATGGTTAAGGACATACTCCGACGAAGCTGGTAAACCTGGGTATAAAAAAAATTAAAAAAAATAATGAACTCCATCCACAATTGGATATCAATTGCGGCACCTTCATTTCAACTTTTAAAATCTCGGAAACCGAGGCCTGAAAAAGCGGGAACTGACTTCAACCAGTATAAAACCCTATCGTAACTACCCCGTTGGAGAAACCACCTCTCTGGCTCTCTCCGATCATCTCCACCGTCTATAGCCGGTAATGCCAACGACAGAAGTAGCCGGAGTAACCAATTCGTGGCGTGTTCTTACGCTTTCCAGAGATCCGCTTATTTAGGTGGCTATTTATAGTTTCGAAACCACGATTTTTTAGGGAGAGAAACAGAGGAGAGAGAAAGAAGGTACTGCGTGTGCGTGAGAAAGAAAAGGAGAGCGAGAAGAAAGCAAAAGAACTCTCTGTGTGTAAAATGATGAGGAGAGAGAGATTAGCTTGATTTTTTTGTAGGAGATGAAGATTTGAAGCAGTTTGTACATATCTCTGTTCGGTGATATAAATCGTGAAATTAAGATCATTCAATAGAGCGTAAAATTTTCGTCAATCGTTGGTTATTCAAATATGAGTTTTGAGTACCGCGCATAAAATTTCTTCGACCAAATTTGCACTCACAGAGAGGAATAATTTATTGCGGGAAAAAAGGTGAAATTATTAACAAGAGATGGAACAGAAGGGGATGTTAATGTCGGCTTTGAGTGTTGGAATAGGAGTGGGAGTTGGAATTGGATTGGCTTCTGGTCAAACGGTGAGTAGATGGACCGGCGGTGGGGATACGGCCGGAAACAGTCTAACGCCGCAGGCAATGGAGCAAGAGATGCTTAGTATGATCGTTGATGGCCGAGATAGCAAAGTCACGTTCGACGAATTTCCGTACTACCTCAGGTCACGTGAAAATCATCTCTCTCATCTCTCTCTCTCTCTCTCTCTCTCTCTCTCTCTCTCTCTCTGTTAATTTGCTGGTCTCCTCTTTCAAAATAAATAAATAAATATACACGGAGTATATTGAAATTTGATCTTGTAATTTGCTCTTTATTGTGATATACTTATAGTCATTTGCTTCTCTAAAAAGAGAATATGATACTATAGAAAAACTGCTTAGATCAATTTTAATTAATATTTACAATATATATATTATTGTATGATCACTAGATGATAAACATTGATGAGTTCATCCTAAAGGCATCGAAGAAATAAATGAATGTTGTAATATATTATTACTTGAAATCTTGAATAATCTTATGACAGTCTTTTGATAGTTTAGCAGAATCTCTCTTAGATATGTTCATGGTACGGTTAATGTTCTTAAAATAATAGGCAATGTTCACCGTGGTGGCGTATAGAATAATGTTTGTGTGTTGATATTTATGTTGGACATTTATATCATCCTTGGAATTGATTTAAGATTAACACTGATTCTGACTGTCACGTGGATCTCTGTTTTCATTAGTCTGTTGTGGCTATGGTTTAGTATTGTTACTAATATCCAAGTTCCCATGCCTGCCATATGCTAAGGAAGGTACTTTCATGTGGTTGAGTTTGCAATGACATGATTAAAGCCAAAGCATCATCTTGCTCCGCCCATTAGTCAAACATGATAAAGTTGGGATTGTAGTTAATACCTACATAAATAATCTGCCTTACTAATGTATGGCTTGATTATTACCCTTAAAAGTGTGGTACATATTCATTTTGCAGTTCCATTTCTGATATGGCCTAAATTGATACGGAGTATACACAGAGAACAAATATTTTTGATTAATAACAGTACAACTTTCTAATTGGCAAAGAAATTAAGAATTATGTTTCATTTTTCTTATTGTTGTTGCTAAAGGTATCTCTAAGATTAAGACAGGCAGATTTCAACTAGAACAGCACAATTACATATGAGGTCTATTTATTCCGTGAGAGATATTTTTGTCATACTAGGTGTTAAGGCATCTAACCTTCTTGGCTTTCATTAAAAGAAAGTCCTGTTTAGTGGTTAATTAGCTGACAAAATCTAGTTTTTCGGTGATCACCCATACAGTTAAGAAGTACAATGTAATGTCCATACGACCCTGCCCGGGGATAATATGTAAAGACTTGGTATTCCAATAATAAAACTTTACTGATGAATACATTGTGCAAGCTTATTAGAATGGAGATAGACAACATTTTTTGGTTGGTCTGAGAATGAGGATGGGTGCTTTTTTTTTTGTGAACAACGGGTATCCGGTCACCACATTGGTTAAGTCAGAGCACCCCCTTACCAGGTGATCTAGGCGCTTGGTGGTGGGTGCTAGTTGAACAAGGGAAGAGTCTGAGTCTAGTTACGGACTGCTTGAGTGACTCTGAGATGAGATGTGAGGGTTAGCGTTTAATTTCCTGGAAAGTGGTGAGCTCAAGCAAAAGGGTAGAAAGTGATCAGCATGTATATGGATAGCGTAAAGGTCAATCATTATTCATTAGTGTAGATCATAGTTAGGCCTTCTAACCAAAGAGTATGATGTGGCTGTTACTATCCATGGGGGTCCTCCTTTCTGCAGCTATTTCGAGTCTTGGCATTGTTTATTCAGACGAGTGACATGCTCTTAACTGATTTGCTCTAGACGGATCTGACTTCAGGAGTTCCACAAGATGTCATGCTGAATTGGGCTTATAAGTCAAACCGATTTCAATTTCTATGAAATAGCAGAAAGTTCTTAGTAGTACAAAACTAGGCGTGTAAAGTCAATAATTTCAAGTTCTCTTGAGAATTCAATTTTTATTTGTCAAATAATAACTGGATCCCCGATTTGAGTTAAGCATTATGTGTAATTTAAAGGGCGTTGTTATTTTTCCTTGCTAATTATTTCTTATTTCACCACATTAACAGAGAGCAGACACGGGTCTTGTTAACAAGTGCTGCATTTGTTCATCTGAAGAAAATTGATGTCGCTAAGCACACAAGAAACCTTTCTCCTGCTAGCCGAACTATATTGCTCTCAGGACCTGCTGGTTGGTTAATTTTTTTTAAAAAATGTCACTTGATAGACTTGAATACAGGGGCGGATCCAGGGGGGGGCAGGTGGGGGCACTCGCCCCCCCCAGCGGCGGAAATGCAGTGGAATTTTTTTTTTTTTGCCCCCACCATATTTTTGTTATATATGTATATATATAATTAACTTCAAAATTAACACCAGTGAGTGGTGTGGTTCAGCGGTAGAAGGGGTGAATTTAAAGCCTTATGTGTTTCCTTTTAAATTCATGTTCGAACCCTGCTACCTACATTTTCAATTAATTTTGTCTTCCATCTTTGCTATTCTTTCTCTTAACAGTTTTGTTTTTCTCTTTCTCCTAATTTCCTCACATTTTTTCAATCTTAATTAATTCGTTAGGCTTTTTCCATTTTTTTTGTTTTTGGTCTTTCTTCCTATTATCCCAATTTTAATTAGCAAATTTGAATTTCTTTTTTGTACGAGTAATATATTTTAATAAATTGTTTGCGTTAAATACTTCAACATTATTTCAATCGTTCTTTGAATTATTTACTTTTATCATTTTTGTTAACTAAAATACATTGTATTTCATGAATCCGATCCATTTTTTACTTGTCCGACCCGAAAATTTTTTTCGGGGGCGCTGCCCCCGAACCCCCGTATAATCTTGCCCCCCCCTCGGCCAATTCCTGGCTCCGCCCCTGCTTGAATATATCTGTATAATTTCATATTTTGCATTTCAGCAAGTTTTATTTGCTTCTTTTTGCTTTTGAAGAACTATACCAGCAAATGCTTGCAAAGGCTTTGGCTCATTATTTTGAAGCCAAGTTGCTACTGTTGGATGTTATCGACTTTTCACTAAAGGTGAGCTTGTAGTTTACAGTTGTTTTTTTATTATTATTACTCTATCGATACTAGATTTTTGTTGATGGTTTCTCACAGGTCCAGAGTAAATATGGAGCTACTAAAGAACCAGTAAGAAACTCTAAGTAACTTCTAAAATTTGTTGACTATGATACAAGTTAAGTTCAACTTATCTTATTGGCTAACATCTTTTGTTTTAGTCCTTCAAAAGGTCGATATCCGAAACAACAATGGGTCGAGTTTCTGAACTTTTCGGGTCATTCTCAATGCTTCAACCAAGGGAGGAAACTAAAGGCATGTTTGAAATTCAAATGTTATTTTACTCATCACCTCTATTGATTCTGACTGGCTTACAAACGTATGGATCAATTTCTGCTAAAAATAAATGTCAGATTATTTTTCACATTTGTTTTCCTTTTTCTTGGCAGAAGGAGTATTGTTGGCTGCATGTGCATTTATGTCTTTGGTTTCTTGTCTTTATCTTGCATCTGTGTTCTGTTTCAGGCACACTGCGTCGGCTAAGCAGTGGTACAGATCTCGCATCGAGGTATAATGTGTTAGTGTTGGGATCTTTGTCCTTGGTACTTATCTATTTATTCAGCTGTCCCTGTTTATTTACAGGGTGAGTGAAGGTTTATCAATCCCTCCAAAGCTTCGAAGAAATTCATCGGCCTCTGCCAATATGAGTGATCTTGCATCACAGGGAACTCTAGTAAATCCTGGTACTCACAGGCAACGTCAAAATGAATGAACATAATAATTTTTTTCCTACCAGTGAGATGGAATTTTTCGTTTCATGCTGTTATTTTCTAATTTTTTGTATAACTTACTTGCAAAAATTACGTACAAAAATCATGCTGTTATTTTCTAATTTTTTGTGTAACTTACTTGCAAAAATTACGTACATAAATCAGAAAGAATGTTCAGAGTCAGTTGTCAGCTGTCAGTACATAGGCCCAATTCTAAATATTTGGTCTGTTTTTTTTACTCTTTCATGACAAATCTAGTATTTCTTCTCAAGGAATTACGATTATCCAATCTTTCTATGAACCCCTATGGTGATTTATATGTTGATGATTGGGAGTCTTTTAAGACAACCTGATGAAGAATATAAGTAAATGATGTGGAGTATATTAAAGTGATACAAATTATTTTTGAGATTGTGGACTGACACTTGTATTTTTTCCCTCCAATCTTTGTTTTGGATATTTTTAATTTGAAACGATAGTTATCTGAAGCAGGGTTTATATTGGTCTGTAATGAGAAGTTGTCAGTCACTTTTTCATTCGAGACCGCACACAATTGAACTCGTGTGTTTTCCCAATTTTGTTGAGTTCTTTCTTTATTTCCCCTTTGGTTGAGAATACGCTGACCTTAGTTTGCGTTTCAGGAAATACCATTTATTTCCTTGCCTGTTTAGCTGATTTGAACTTTGGGCTTATTTGATACTGAATGTTGTGTATCACATTATATTCTGACTGCTTATTATGAGTTATTTTTTATTTATTTTTCTTATTATGAGTTATGACTATTTGCTTCTCAGCTCCTCTCAAGCGCACAAGTAGCTGGTGTTTTGATGACAAGCTTTTCATACAGACACTGTACAAGGTATCATTTCTTCTTCTATCGTATATGGTCCATTGATTTTTGCTGTAATCTGTTGCAGTTCTCTGGATTCCATTTTCCCCTTACGCTATAGTTATCTGATTCATGTTGTAATACTATAACTGTCACTTGTAGGTTCTTGTTTCAGTATCGAAAACAAGTCCAATAGTTTTGTATCTCAGAGATGTTGAGAAGTTCGTATGTAGATCACAAAGGATATATATCCTCTTCCAGAAAATGTTGAAAAAATTGTCTGGAGCAGTACTCATCCTTGGTTCAAGAATTGTGGACGCTGGCAATGACTTCAGAGAGGTTGGTGAGCGGCTCACTTCCGTATTTCCTTACAATATTGAAATTAAACCTCCGGAAGATGAATCCCATCTTGTCAGCTGGAAAAATCAACTTGAAGAGGATATGAAGATGATGCAGTTTCAGGATAACAGAAATCATATTACTGAAGTACTTGCAGCGAATGACCTCGACTGTGATGATCTGGGTTCAATCTGTGTGGCGGACACCATTCTTCTTAGTAACTATATAGAAGAAATTGTGGTATCAGCAATCTCTTATCATTTAATGAAGACTGAGAATCCCGAATACAGAAATGGAAAACTAGTCATCTCCTCTACAAGGTTAGAACCACTCCCTCCATCCCATAATAAATATCTCACTTTCCGTTTTGGTCTGTCCCATTTATAAATAAGGAAATAGACCAAGTATAATTTTACCATCATAGAAACAATGTACAAACAACTAAAGCACATTCCTTACAAACATTGATAAGTCAAATGCGACATTTATTTTGAGATAGAGAGAGTATATAAAAACCATCTGTTTATTTTTATTTTACTTAAGGGGGCATGAAAAGCATTGATCCTTATACTCATTAGGGTATGTTGTTTGATGGTTTCTGTAAATTTAGTTATGCTGACTCATTACCGGGTTTGTCCTTAAACAGTTTGTCCCAAGGGTTGAGTTTATTCCAGGAAGGCAAATCGGTTAGACAAGACAACATGAAGCTCGAAGCAAAAGCTGAAGTTCTCAAGGTTTGTCCTATTTTGTTTGAGTGACAAATATTTGAGTAACAATCCGTTACAGAAGTACACCATATGTTCCCTTTTTGGTTTCATGTATGTAGGATGAGGCAGGTAATGGCGTAAAGCCGGAAACAAAGGCTGAAGGCACAGTTCCTGAGAAGAAAGGTGAAGCAGAGGCGTCAGCAGCTCCTAAGAGTAGTGATAGTGTAGCTCCGGCAACAAAAGCTCCTGTAAGTTTGATGTCAAAATATTTTGATCCTTTCTACAGAAGTTGAAACCAAAAGGTTTATTAAATTCCTCGAGTCTTTTTGGATCACATACTGATGTTGGTTAGTACTGGTATATGAAAACAATTACTCCCTCCGTCCCAAAACAAATGTCCAAAAAAAAAATCAAACTTGTTCTTGATCAAGAGCAAATTTGAATTTTTTGGACATTCATTTTGGGACGGAGGGAGTAGAATACTGTGTGACACCACCCTGCTTTTGAGTTTGACCATCTTCTTCTAGTTTCACCTGCTATTCTTCTGAATGTATATGCTGAAAATATAAGCCATCTGCTCCTTGTTTTGCTTGTGAAGTTATTATATTGTGCTACTTGTTCATAATAAACCTTGCTATTTAAATTGTGGTATCAGGAAATTCCTCCGGACAATGAATTTGAGAAGCGAATAAGGCCTGAAGTCATACCAGCAAGTGAAATAGGAGTAACTTTTGCTGACATTGGATCTTTACAAGAGACTAAAGAATCTCTTCAAGAATTGGTAATGCTACCTCTTAGAAGGCCAGACCTATTCAAAGGAGGCCTTTTGAAGCCATGTAGAGGAATATTACTGTTTGGGCCTCCTGGTACCGGAAAAACTATGCTAGCCAAGGCCATTGCACACGAGGCCGGAGCCAGCTTCATTAATGTGTCCATGTCTACCATTACTTCTAAATGGTTTGGTGAAGACGAGAAAAATGTTCGGGCTTTGTTCACTCTTGCTGCTAAAGTTTCGCCTACTATTATTTTTGTGGATGAGGTTGATAGTATGTTGGGCCAGCGGACAAGAGCTGGGGAGCATGAAGCCATGCGGAAGATCAAGAATGAGTTCATGACTCACTGGGATGGACTGTTGACTAAGTCAGGTGAAAGAATTCTTGTTCTTGCTGCAACTAATAGGCCATTTGACCTTGATGAAGCCATCATCAGACGTTTTGAGAGAAGGTAATCTTGCATACATATGCATTTTGAATTATTTTTGTATCAACGTCGAATAATACAGTTTACCTAGTGAAATTAACAGCATATTCCACCTATATTCTGTTTGTGCATAAACTGGATGGCATAGTAGTATTCCCTCCGCCCAAAATGAGTCACCAAAAATTGTCAAGATTTGCTCTTGATCAAGAACAAATTTTGAAAAAAATTGGACATTCATTTTGGGACAGAGGGCGTGTATTGATAGCTTAGTTAGTATATTGGCATAAAATATAACTGAACTTAAGGGTGATCTGAAGTTCGATATTTTTCCTGTATAAGTCTTGCTTGTGTGGTGAAGAGTGAAAGCTATTGCAGCGTAGTAGATGCATTTTTGAATATTGCCTACAGTTTACTGAGTCATACTTTTGACTCTTTGGAAAACTGTAAATGGGCTGCGACTCAGTTAGTAAAACCACTAGTTACGATCATCAAAGTGCTAAAGATTTTGAAGAATCATTCACATAATTTTCTGTTTTGATGCTATGAAGAAGAATGAATATGTATAACATCTGTCTCTCTTTGATAAACAGAATAATGGTGGGCCTACCATCTGTGGAGAATAGGGAAATGATAATGAAAACTCTTCTTGCGAAAGAGAAAGTTGCCAAAGAATTGGACTTTAGGGAGCTTGCCACAATGACAGAAGGATATAGCGGAAGTGATTTGAAGGTTATCTCTTCCTCGTTTTTTACAATGATTTTCTTGAATTTGTGATCCGTTAGAAACAACCTTTTTTCACGATGACATATGAGGATTCATGTTAGCCGACCCCAAATTATTTTGGGACTAAGGCTTTGTTGTTGTTGTTGTTGTTGTGATCGTTTAGAATTAACTGTTACAATGGTTGGAAACAGAACTTGTGCACAACTGCTGCTTATCGACCAGTTAGGGAATTAATACAACAGGAGAGATTAAAAGATCTGGTAAGTCTACAATCAATTAAAATCAATCCAATTGCTTGTCAAACATTTCATATTATTATCCAACAATTAGTGTTTCCGTCGTGACACGATAATGATTTTATCCTTCAAAATATTGCAGGAGAAGAAGCGGAGAGCAGAGGAGGCACAAAAATCTGAAGGATCTAAAGCTCCAGAAGAAGATAAGGAGGAAAAAGTAATCACTATCAGGCCTCTGAACATGGAGGACTTTAAGGAGGCCAAGAACCAGGTAAGATGCTCTCCCACACACTGACAAACCCCAGGTTCAGGCATGGGGGTCATTTCCCCTCTTCAAATTTGGAAAGTGTCCATTTTAACACTTTCCATATTTTAAGAAAAATCACTATTTACTATTAAAATAATGAATTTATAATTTTTGACCCCCTTAATTTTGGATACAATTTTCAGTAAAATGATATTTTGACCCCCCCCCCCCCTTTTATGCTTAATTTGGATACCCTAATAATACTATTCATTCCTAAAGCAATTTCGACCTCCATTCCAAAAAAAAAAAAAAAAAAAAAGGCTTCGCTGCTCTCTCTCTCTCTCTCTCTTTCTCTCTTAGTCGTACTCAAAGACAAGCACATGCAATTTGGCAAGTGAGAAAGCAAGTAGCAAAAAGTTTGTAAGCTTTTCTTTAAAGGTGAGCCCCAAGTGGAGATGAATGATGGTGATCTAAAGCAGAGTGGCCTTGCAGAGATTCTTTTGTGTATAATATTGAAATGTGACTTTGAAGCATTTACAGTAGAGATTACACTTTATGGGTTACACAAATGCTGATATGAGTTGGGGGTAATATCTTTACAGGTTGCAGCTAGTTTTGCAGCAGAGGGGTCCATAATGGGCGAGCTTAAACAGTGGAATGACCTTTATGGCGAAGGCGGTTCAAGGAAAAAGGAACAATTAACATACTTCCTCTAAGTGTCGGGGATTGACCCCAGCCCCCAAAGATACCCCTCCCCCCTCTATTGCTTAGTCAGTTTCTAAGAACGTAAACTTTGAAGCACAAAATGTTCACAAACTTTTACTAACAAAATCCTACCGGATGTTTATTATGTGGGCTCAAGCGTTAAATGATTTAAACTCCATTAACGACCGTTAAATATGATTTTGTGAGCGAAAATTGTAAACATTTTGTGCCCTTGGTATAGCTCTTTCAACACTGGAAAGGTTTTGGTGGCTGGTTGGACCTGCCTGTAAGATACAACATAAAGGGCTTCACTGACATTGCCTTTAGGAATGTTCACATTTTGTATGTTGTTTTTCTCTGGTGTTGTAATGCCATAATAAATTATACTATATCTGTAACATTTTTCCATCGTTTATCCCATCCCTAAAGCTTCGAGGGCGAGCCTTGACGCAACAATAGTTAAGTAGTTAAGTTGCTCCTTTGGTGATCATAAGGTCACGGGTTCGAACCTTGGCGAACAGCCTCTTGGCAATTGTTGGCGGGGAACACTTGGCGCACAGGGGTTTGCCCTTTTTTATCCTAAAAGCTTCATATCAGCACTTTTACCCACGCCAATCATTTCCCCCGTCCTATAATTCAATAAAAGGATGACTAATAGAAAACCGAGCAACATAATCAAATCAAATCAAATCATACGCAACTATCAATAACTATCAATCAGATACGCATCTGGTAACCAAATCACCAACGCTACCATATAACAAATCTCGAGAAACTCCAATTGACACTGTATAAATTACAAACTATATATTAACTGTCAGCATATCACTAAACACATAAATTCAATGAGACGCTGCCCATAATATATGAGGTGGGAAGGGAAGGGTCACAAACACAAAAGACAGATATACGATTCACACCATTTGCGGGGGGAAATTCATAACTTCACAAAGTGAACGCCACAACAAACAGACCTGTGAAAATCTTCCAGACCAATCCACTTTAAACTCTTTTCTTGGCTTTTAATGACCTTGGTATCTTACTTAGAACTTTCGCATCAAAAACTGCCCACTGTTTCTTGATCTCAATCATTGCCTTCTCTGCAAGAGGGTCAATCTTGTCCTCGTACTTCTCATACAACACTGGAACTGAGAAGAGTGCAACGAATACTGCACCAAGGATTAAAAGTTCAATCCCATATCTAAAGAGGGAGTAAGAAAGAAACACAAAATAACCATTGCAATGAATTTACCTATATAGAACAATGTCAAGAAGCTGAAGCAACCACCGAGAATAGAGAAAAACCACAAGCCAGCTATAATCTGAAGAAAAAAGAAAACATTAAATCCATAATAAACAATTACTCCGTCCCAAAATGAATGTCCAAAATTTTTTGAAAGATCAAGAGCAATTTCAAAAAAAATTGGACATTCATTTTGGGACAGAGGTAGAACAATTTTTTAGTGTGAGATATTTCTTCGTCATAAAAGAAACCTAACCCCCCTCCCCACCCACTCTCCCCTTCATATATGCATCTGAACAGAAAACGAGAAAGTTTCTTTCAAAAACAAAAAAAAACAGATGCCCTTGTTTAATTACAATTTGTCATTTGATGTTTTTTCTTGCTAGCTGATTAATGATGTTAATCATAAACTACCTAATATGTAAAAAAAAAAAAAAATCAACTTACTGTCAGAAACTTCTTAAGATCTCTTCCTGATGCAACATCCTTAAGAATCTTGAATCCCCTATTTATCTCAACCCTTAGAGCAGCTGCGGTCTGCCTAACTGCCTCCTCAGAAATAGAAACTTCTGGAATCTTTGGTGGAGACCTAAAAGTTAAAGATGCGGTGTACATTAGATCAATTTAATATGTGCCATAATTTCAAATAAACAGATACTTTCCCGCCAAGAAAATTAAAAAAACGAGTCCCCCACTTTGACCATTTTTTGTCAATATGATTAAACTTTAATTAAATATTTATAAATAAATAGAAAAGGAAAAACACTACTATCGGATTCTTAAAAGTTCTTGTTGATAGTTGTTTACATCATTACATGATATAAATGTATGTAAATTAGTAATTTGATGTCTTAATTAGACTTTCTAATAGGGAAATGGGCAATCTTTGGGAGAAGGAGTATTACAGATTTGAAGAATGAGCACAAGTCTTATGAGTTAGGACTGCTTACTTGTTGATGAAGGTGGAGGCGTTGGACCACAGAAACAAAATAGCAAGTGAAACAATCAAACCATGGCAAACCAGAGTCAACAAATGATATTCCAACACTTCAAATAGAAGCCAGATAGCTGTCACACCACCAAAGACACCTGCTGATAACTTTTTGTCCCTCCACAGGAAAATATCAGCCGCTACACATAAAGATCAGGGTATGAGTAAGAATAAGGGTCAGGGGTGAGCTTGTGTTAGTTATGCATAACTTAGCAAATACATAACAGTACGCCGGCAGTCTGGAAATTCCAGATGAGTAAACAATGTATGTGTATGCGTAACTCAACTCATACAAATGAATTTCAATGAGGATATAATAATCAGAAACATTTCTAAACTATAGCAACTTTGAGTGAGGTGGCAGTGTGCATGCATATGGATGGAGGGTCCGGGGGTCCAGTTAAGCAATGATGTTTAGCAAATATTCCATACAATAGCAACTTTGAACCCCCACTAACAGCAATATAATATCAGCAAAACCTATCATGTTAAAAGTATTTCCTTCAACAACAAAAAAAAGTATCAACACCTCATAGTTGCAATAAAAGAAGCAATTCCTGATTTCAAATCCAATCCAAGCATAATCTTATACGGAGAAAAAGAAAACAGTGTATTCACCGCACACTAAAATAGGTCCAAATATAAGATTTTCAATCCAATATACTAAAATATCTGAGACATGTGATTTTAAGCAGATACAAATAAAATTCTGGACGAAAATGGCAATCCAGTTATCCTTGTAGCATAACATTATAAATCGAATTCTACACAGTACTACATCTGATCCATGATGCATAGCATCCTCATCTATTACAAACATGAAATTCATTTAAATAATGGTACATGTATACAAAAATGATTAAGTGCACATACATACACACTGGAACAGCATACACAGCTATTAACTAGTGAACGTTAGAAACATAGATTTTGCATAAGAACAGACTGCTCAAGTTGCTCCTCCATATGCAAATATAGATACAAATATATGCAGACACAAATCGTTTTCCAGAATTGGAATGAATTACACACTAAAACAGTATAAACTACCACCATCACCGGAGATGAAAATCTAAGATTACGCATATAAACATCTAACATATCATGCTAACAATAAGACTCAAACCAAATTCTCTGGAAAACAAAGCACTAGACACACAAACGCACGATAATTGCACAAAAAAAAAAACAGCATAAACAACCACGAAATCAACTAGAAAGTAAGATTTAACTTAATCACACCTGCTGATCGCGCTACTATTCAACAATCGAATCGAAATCTGCAAAATCTAAATAGAGGAAGAAATTAAGTGAAATTGCGTACGTTTACCACCGCCGAAGACCTTGTGAACAGGCTTTTCCCTACCGAAAAGCCGATAAACCTTGGATTTTAACGAAGAACTATCGTCATCGGAATCAGAAGATGAAGAAGAAGACGACGATGACGAATCGTGAGCGCGTATCTTCTCCATCAACGATTCAGCCTTAGAATCCTCGTGATCCGACATCTCTCTCTCTCTCTCTTTAAAATCCCTAAATTCTTTGAAATGATCGATTCTCTCTCTCTCCTCTGTATGTATACGCGGGTGTGTGTAGACGTGTCCAAGGTTAAGCGTTAACCGGCTAACCGTAAGGTTAATAACCGGATTTTAACCTCCTAAACCGTTAATCGTCTAACCGCCTAACCGATAACCGTGTAACCGAGGTTAACAAAGGTTAAGAAATTTTTACTCCGGTTAACCGCCGGTTAATTAACCGGTTAACTTAACCGTTAATTAACCGTCGGTTATTCAAAAAAGTTAAGTTTTCTCTTTATATACTTCCGTTTCTTTTAAATCCGTTAAGTTTTCATTTCTTTAAAAATTCATACCTATTTTTCTATAACTTTTTGCAAAAAATATTAGTCTTAACAACTATTTAAAATAGTTTTATTTATCCAAAAAAAAAAAAAAAAAAAAAAAAAGCAGTTCATATACGGTTACATATTTAACAGAAACTGTTAAATATTTAACCTGTTTTTCAAAAAGTGTTAAAAACTTAACTTTTTATTCAAAAAACTATTAAAAAGTTATTTTTTTTTAACTTTAGATAAAAATACGACATTCTTGAAAAAAAAAATAATTAACCGTTTATTAACCGGGTTACTTAGGATTAGCAGGTGCTTAGGTTAACCGTAACCGTGACTTAACGGTTAACGGTTAAGTCCGGTTAATGATTTTAACCTTCGTTAACCGCCGGTTATTAACCGGTTAACCGCGGTTAATTAACCGTGGTCACGTCTAGGTGTGTGTATATATATCGGTAAAAGCCCGTGTATATTTTTTTTATTTAAAAAAAATAAATTTAAAGGGCAAAATGGAAAAGAGACAACTTAGTGAGTGAGGGCAAAATGAAAAATTCGACACTTAATATTGTTCATTGTACTGTAATTGTACTGGAGCACTTCCCATTTACTCCCTCCGTCCCATGTGATTACAAACCATTTTTCCGGGCACATTAATTAAGAAATATTATTAAGATAATGAAAATGTGTGATAGGAAATGAAGAGAGAGAATGAGTGGAGTTGGTTGAATAAATTGTGTGATAGAAAATGAAGAGAGAGAATGAGTGGGTGGGGTAGGGTGAATATAAAATAATAAATTTATTTCCATTTTGGGCAGTTTGTATTCACGTGGGGCGGACCAAAAAGGAAATAAGTTTGTATTCACGTGGGACGGAGGGAGTATATTATAGATACTGTAGATATAGATGTAGATATAGATATAGATAGGGGGTTATGTAACAGCTGAAAGCGTATTCGTACGTGTGAGAAATAACTAAGATTAATGAGTTTGTTTATTTATTTTATTTATTTTTTTTTTTTTTTGATACCCAGGTTTCCAGCTTCGTCGGACTAATCCTGAATCATCAGATACCGGCCCCTCAGTATGCTGGCGGAGGTAAATCGCGGGATGTGCCTTATGCAGCCAGGGTGGCAGTACCTCTTATACTGCAGAGCCCCAAGGGAGCCCTCCTACAAGGCATTTACATCACTCTTACATCACCAATTGGCTGCTCCAGCTGCTCGGCATCACTCTTACAACACCAATTGGCTGCTCCAGCTGCTCCTGCCAAGATTCAAACTCCCCACACTGAGGATACAAGTCCAGCAATGCTGTTTCCTTAACTGAACGGATGTGTCCCGGGGAGCTCCTAAGGACCCTGAAACCAAGATAGGAATTAAAGCTCAAAGAATCCCCTTGAGGGGACTCGAACCGGTGACCTTCCCTTCGGAAGGCCACCAAGGTACCACTGGGCCAAGGCCCTTTAGGTACTAAGATTAATAAGTTGATATTATAAAAAATGCGTTTTTTTAATATTAAGGAAAAATAATTTTTAAACTGACACTTAATAATACATGCACTTACACTATTTACACTAGCACTTTTTTATACTAACAGTGACACTTTTTTACCCTATACTGGTACTTTTTTATATTGACACTTATAATAAATGCATTGACACTTTTCATACTGTAATTTTTTACACTAACACTGACACTTTTTAACACAAACACTGACACTTTTTATACTGACATTTAATAATATATGCACTGACACTATCTACACTGATCTGTCACTCTTTATACACTGACACTTTGTTACACTAACACTGGCACTTTTTTACACTAATACTGACATTTAATAATACATGCACTGACACTTTGTTACACTAACACTGACACTTTTTTACATTGTCACTTAATAATACATGCATTGTCACTTTTTACACTGACACTAGCGGGTGAATCAAAACACGTTTTTTTAAACTTAAGAAAAATGCGTTTTTTGTAAAATTTTGGCAAGACTAATTAGATATATTCCCATGTACTATTAAAATTTATATTTATATTTTGAACACAAAAATTAAAAAAATAAATTGTGTAAGTGTTATGAATAAAGAATTATTGTATGAGAGAGAACGTGGGATACAGGATAATAGATATGAATATGTAATGTACTCCCTCCGTCCCATCGATCTTAAGAAAAGTTTCTATTTTGGGCGTTCCGCCAATCTTAAGAAATCTCAAAATAGAAAGTTTTTATTATTTTTATACTCTTTCTACCCCACTCATTCTCTCTCCTACTTTACTTTTACACTCACAACATTCTCTCTCCTAACTATTCATCTCACTCATTCTCTCTCCTATTTAATTTTTCACACTCACAACACTTCTTCCACTCATTCTCTCTCCTAATACTATAATAATACTCCCTCCGTCCCGCTGATAACTTCACTTTTTGCCATTTTGGGTGTCCCATTGAAAGCTTCACCTTTCCTTTTTTGGCAAAGGAATCTTTACTATTCCCTCCACTCATTCTCTCTCCTACATTATTTTAATACTCACAACACCATTATAATTTACTATTCCCTCCACTCATTCTCTCTCCTATTTTCAAATTACACTCACAACATTTTCTCCACCTTAATTTGCACGCCGGAGCCAAAATGGTGAAGTAATAAGCGGGACGGAGGGAGTATTCCTTAATTCTCGTGCCATTTCAAAATTTCCAAAGATCACTGGGACGGAGGGAGTAATTTTTAGTGGGACAACATTTTAAATAAAAAATGTAACTTTTAATAGCACAAAATTATTTTGTGCTAATAAAAGTTACTATTTAGTACTCCCTACGTCTCATTCCAGTGTGGACTTATTTTTTTTTTGGGACGTCCCACATTAGTGTGAACTGTTCAAAATGGCAAAGAATCTTTACTATTCCACCCTCTCATTCTCTCACCTACTTTATTTTTACACTCATAACATTCTCTTCCCTAACTATTCATCCCACTCATTCTCTCTTTTATTTAATTTTTCATACTCACAAACACCTCTTCCACCTATTTTTCTTTTCTACTTTTTCTTAATTTCTGTGTCCAAAAAGTAGGTCCACAGTGGATTGAGAAGGAGGGAGTATATCCTAATGCCTTTTCATACAAAATGTCATTCATTGAATTGTAAGTAATATCCCAAATCAACAATTGTCCTCTCAAGCCCTAAACCTAATTCAAACCCCCAATCAATTTGCAGCCCCATCCCCTCCTTGCCCATCTATCTCGATAGCCATACCAAATGGCATTTATTAATTTTAAAAAGAGTTATTTGAGAAAAGCTTCTAGTAATTGGGTATACTCAATATTTTTATATACTGTATTATATAACAACTCTCTTTTGATATCCACGTTTTAAGAAAAAGTTGAGTGCGCTAATGAAGTTAGGGTTAGTGAGGTTGAAGCCCATTGGGGTCATTGTGGGAGATTTAAGTATAATTACTGGTACTCGGGATTTGGTTCATAGATGGGTGAGTTCGGAATGCTATAATGTAAATTCGGGGAGTGTGGGGTGCACGCTTGCATAAGTATTCACGAATTTACGGCGTCGTTCGAATAATTATGACGGGGCAATATGTTTTCTGCATCTCTGAACATTTAAACAAACAACATAAAAACGCTCTGAAGTTATATCTCTGTTTTCTGTCAAATTACAGAGGATATCGTCTTATCTCAGTAGTAAATTGACTAAATTCGGAACAACCTGAACACTGATAAATGGTCGAATTGTTCTACTAGGAAAACGCAGGCGATTTGGTGTGTCGTTGTCGACAATCTATCTGTTTTACAGTATCATCTTCTAACAGTCATCACTCTCTTGATTTTACAGTATTGTCATTTTTATCACATTCAAGTTTATGATTATAACATTTTTACCACTAAAAATAGTTCATATTGCACATTTAATCTCTTTAAATTCGAAAAAAATAATATCTATAGTATAAATGGGAACTTGTCTTTGCTACAGTACAATGAACAGTTTCAAGTGCTAAATTTCCCATTTTTCCCTCACTAAGTTGTCCATTTTCCATTTTGCCCTTAAAAAAAAATTAATTAAAAAAAAAAAAACATGTCCTCAAACACGAGCTTAATTAAAAAAAAAAAAAATTGTGTCCTCAAACACATCCTTTCACTAATTATAATATAATTTTGACCTCCTTTGAGTAAATTTCATAAATTGTGAATCTATCGGTTTGGGAGTTGTTTGGCCGTTTAGCATCGGGGTAACGATTGTTTAAGGGGGTGATGAAACGAAATAGGCCTCCGTGAAGAAGGCGTTAAATCAATTACAGTACGTGTCGACATTAACGGGCCGTGCACGTACGTCATTTGTTATTAGTAGCTAGTGGGGTCCATTTCAGGGGTCATGACTCATGATTTCCACCAGTAAGCCTCGTGGAGCATTAATTTGTTTACAATATTAATAGGGAATTTGCACAATAATAAGTTTTTTTTGGAACAAATCACTTTTCACTAAATTTCTCATTGTATTAAAATGTCTCATAAGTTCTCATGTTGTATAATGTATAATACAACATTTAGTTATGCAGTAGTTTAAAATCATAATACTGCATCCGCGCCACCGCCTCCGCGCATTGCCTCCGCCGCCGCGGTCTGCTCGCGCATGCCGATTCCGGTCAATTTTCGCCGGAATCCGATCAATTTTCACCGGAATTCAGCAATTTTGGCCGGAATCCACCGGAGGTCGAATCGATCGCCGGTCCATGGGTTTCGAACTCAGGTCACCGTGGCCATGAATGTGATATTATGGCCTTAATTGTTGTTGTATTTTCGAAACATAATACAAAATCATAATACAACATGAAAAAGGAACTTATCGGGCATATATTTAAAAAAAATAACTTATGGGGCAATGACCTATATTAATAAGTAGAGATGTTTTGTTTAGATAAACCCATTATTATACTAACCTGAATAAATTTTACATTTTGATTTTTTAATATATTAAATTAAATTTAATAATAAATTATTTATCATCTCAAAAATTAAAAACATTATTTCTATTAATATATTAATATCCATTTTCAAAATAGTATGAACATAATCGAATTTTCATCACTTTTTGATCAAATTGACTTAACCAATAAAATTAAAGTGCAACATTTATTTTTACACATAAAAAATAATTAAATTGATAATTTTTGAAAATAATCTTTACTTTAAATTATTATTCATTTAAAGCTTTAAATGAAAATTTATTTAAAGCAAAGAAAACATTTGTTCATCCAAATGTGATGTGATCGTGAAAAATGGGTTTGAGTCTGAAACAGTAAATGAGACCCAGTCTGGTGAAAATGGGTCGAAGCATTTTAATACATGGCTTAAAGTGGGTCCAAGGTAATGTGGCGACATTCGTAGTCATGCTTGCGGGAATTAGGCCAAGCAGAAGTATATTCGGGTTCATTAATAATTGAGAATGGTAACGTCAAGGCGGGAATCTCGCCGGGATTGATATTTGTGTTGGCGGCGGCGAAGTTTCCGCCCTCTTGATTGTCGCTTGGGCGACTTACGTACCAACAGTGACTTTTGAAAGATACCTAGGTTATCACATCAGGATCCCACCATATCTGTCAATGACGATAAACCTTGTAGATGATCGACACGTGTCCGAGACATGTGCCTTGCACATGATGTGTGGAAGTATAAAATCAACCTCAAAAATATCATTATGTAAGTTTCTTCTTGTTCTTTCTTCTGCAAATCTATCTCATATTCCATAACTTTGCTTGTCACCTTGACTTGTTAACTTACTCTCACGCCGGAGGGGTAACGCCGGAGACGCCCCCGACTTAGTTGACGTGTCTTGCATGTGTGTAGGAGACAAACGGAGAAGACAGCTGGAGTATCCTCATTTTCCTCAGTCAGTCCTAGTGTAATCATTTTGGCTTGGTAGCATCAAAATGTTTATTCATTTAAAGCTTTAAATGAAAATTAAATCATATTGTATTTGTTAGAATATTAGATTGTGGTTGTTACCATTTAGATAAATATTCTGTGTATATATTTACATTTGTATCATTATCCCTTCCTTAGATAGAGTAGTATGGTTTGACTATGTAATTATCTCATACCAAGTTTGTTTCCTAGATTTGTGCTAGGTCAGGGGCGGAGCCGTGGGGGGGGCAATGGGGGCACTCGCCCCAGTGGCCATGAAATGCAGTGGAAAAATTTTTTTGCCCCCATATTTTTTTTTATATATGTATATATATAATTAACTTCAAGATTAACACCAGTGAGTGGTGTGGTTCAGTGGTAGAAGTGGTGAAGTTAAAAGCCTTTGGTGTTTCCTTACAAATCCGTGTTCGAACCCTGCTACCTACATTTTCAATTAATTTTATTTGTCCTCCATCTTTGCTATTCTCTCTTTCTCTCTATCCATTTCTTTTTCTTAACAGTTTTGTTGTTCTCTTTCTCCTAATTTCCTCACATTTTTTCAATCTTAATTAATTAGTTAGGCTTTTCCCATTTCTTAATTCTTTACATTTTTAACTAAAATACATTGTATTTCATGGATCTGACCCATTTTTTACTTGTCCAGGCAGAAAATTTTTTTTAGCGCCGCCCGAACCCCAGTGAAATCTTGCCCCAGGTGGCAATTCACTAGGCTCCGCCCCTGTGCTAGGTGATTAGCTTGTAGACTATGTATATATATGGATACAAAGGAATGGAAAGACCAAGGAATATATTCTTTCATGGTATCAAAGCTGCCTAGGTTTCTTTTCTCTCTTCCGCTGCGCCTGGGTATTTTTTTTTTGATACATCCGTTTGTTAATTTTCTTCCATTCTCCCCCTCCCTCCGTAAAGATGTCTTCCTCTCGTTCTTTTCACCCTGCTCTTGCTGTTTCAAACATCAAGAACCACATCTCCTTGACACTTGAATTGGAGAATGTACAATACGCTACTTGGGCGGAATTTTTCAAAGTTCATGCCAAATCTCACTTGGTCATTCACCATATTATTCCTCCAGCTAAAGGCAAGGAGAAAGTGCCTAATACGGAGGAAGAAATTGAGTTGTGGGAGGTACTCGATTCCACCGTGCTTGGTTGGATTTATTCCACCATTTCTCCTGACCTTCTCAATACTATCCTTGTTCCGGATTGCTTGGCCATGGATGCTTGGAATAGTTTACGTGAGATTTTTCTGGATAACAAAAACTCAAGGGCCGTGGCACTTGAACAGGATTTTTCTCGCACTCTTATGGAGGATTTCCCTAACACCTCCGCTTATTGCCAACATCTCAAGCAACTTGCTGATCAGTTGAAAAATGTTGGGGCACCGGTATCAAATGAACGCTTGGTGTTGCAGATGGTGGCTGGTCTTACGGAGGCCTATAGTGGTGTTGCCACTTTGCTTCGCCAGCATGACCCTCTGCCTAGTTTCACTGAGGCAAGATCTATGCTTACATTGGAGGAGGCTGGCCTTAACAAGAAAGCATCTATGGCTTCAGTTATGATGGCACGCGAGGCTGCTGTAATTACGTTCCGCTTTTCCATTTTGAGAGGAAGTGTGTGGACATGAAAGACGGAAAGAAAGTCCATTAATTCTACAAAATTCCATGCACCAACTTGATGTCAAAAATGCGTTCCTTCATGGAGATCTTTTGGAAACTGTTTACATGCATCAATCGTTGGGTTTTCGAAGCCGAACACATCCTGATCACGTTTGTTTGTTGAAGAAATCACTTTATGGGTTAAAGCAAGCATCACGTGCTTGGTACAAAAGGTTTACCGACTTTGTGTCCTCTCATGGGTTTACCCATAGCAAGTCAGACAATTCCTTGTTTATTTACAAAAATGGGACGGATATGGCGTACTTGTTATTATATGTCGACGACATAATATTAGCAGCATCATCGGACGCTTTACGCAAGTCTATCATTTCACTTTTGGGCTCAGAATTCGCCATGAAAGACCTTGGTTCATTACACTACTTCTTGTGTATAGCAGTTAAAAATCACAAGGGTGGTCTTTTTTGTCCCAAGAACAATATGCCAAGGATATACTTAGAAGAGCTGGAATGGAGACATGCAAAGAGGCCCAAACGCCTGTGGACACTAAGTCCAAACTTTTTGCCCATGTGAGCAAGCCATTTTCGGATATCACTTTGTACCGCAGCCTTGCCGGAGCTCTCCAATAGCTCACCTTCACGAGGCCGGACATCACATATGTCGTCCAACAAATATGCTTGTTCATGCACGCCCCTAGAGAAGAGCATATGGCAGCCCTTAAGCGTGTGATACGCTACATTAGGGGTACGGTAACTCATGGCTTGCATTTATGTCCTTCATCCTTTGATTCACTTCGGTCTTTCACGGATGCGGACTGGGGGGCTGTCCCGACACACGCAGATCAACTTCGGGTTATTGTGTCTTCCTCGGTGATAATTTAGTTTCTTGGTCCGCTAAACGTCAAGCGACACTTTCACGTTCAAGTGCAGAAGCGGAGTATCGGGGTGTAGCGAATGTTGTTTCCGAATCTTGTTGGCTTAGAAACTTGTTGCTAGAACTCCATTGTCCGATACAACGTGCTACTTTGGTATACTGCGACAACGTTAGTGCCATTTACTTGTGAGGCGACCCTGCTTCAACACCAACGCACTAAACATGTAGAGTTGGATATACATTTTGTGCTCGAACGGGTGTCTGTGGGAAGTACGGGTCTTGCATATTCCCTCCCGCCTTCGGATAGGCGACATTTTTACCAAGGGGATTCCGTTAATATTATTTGAGGATTTCAGGTCCAGCCTCAACGTTCGTCTTCCTCCCGTTTCGACAGCGGGGGAGTGTTAGAATATTAGATTGTGGTTGTTACCATTTAGATAAATATTTTGTGTATATATTTATATTTGTATCATTATCCCTTCCTTAGATAGAGTAGTATAGTTTGACTATGTACTTATCTCATATCAAGTTTGTTTTTTAGATTTGTGCTAGGTGATTAGCTTGTAGACTCTGTATATATACGGATACAAAAGAATGGAAAAATCAAGGAATATATTCTTTCAGTATTAATTTAAAAAGGAATAAATTCTATACCTCTATCTAATGTCCCCTTTATAATAAATCTATTTCAACTTTTAGCTATTACGAAAAATAAATAAAACAATGATTTCAAAAAAAAAAAAAAAAAAAAAACACAATTGTTAGTATAAGCAAATTGAAAGAAATGTGTCGGTAAAATGGTCAGCAAAGTAAAGACTTAGCAGGTAAGGAATGTGGAGATTCATTGGACACGTGCCTCGACCAATAGCCAGATTTTACCTATCAGAATATTCTAGATTGTTTTTATTGAAAGTAAAATAAATTCAACTAATTTGTCCAATATTTTTAAAAAAATATACTTCTTCCGTTCAATTTCAAGCTTCACTTTTTGCCAAAATGAGTGTCTCGTTAAAAGCTTCACATTTCCTAAAATGACAAAGAATCTTTACTATTTCACCCACTAATTCTCTCTCCTATTTCACTATTATACTCACAACACTTTTCAAATTTACTATTTCTTCCACTCATTCTCTCTCCTATTTTCAAATTACACTCGCAACATTTTTTCTTTCCACCTATTTTCTTAATTTACGTGATTTGAAAAAAGTGTGAACCTTGGGTCGGGACGGAGGGAGTATTCTACTTAGTTGTATACTCCCTTCGTCCCATTTCAAGCTTCATTTTTTGCAAAAATTGATGTTCCGTTAAAAACTTCATCTTTCCTAAAATGACAAAGAATCTTTACTATTCCACCCACTAATTCTCTTTCCTATTTCACTATTATACTCACAACACTTTTCAAATTTACTATTTTCTCCACTCATTCTCTCTTCTATTTTATTTTTACACTCACAACATTTTTTCCATTTATCTTTTTTCTTAATTTGCGTGCGTGACCAAAAGTGTGAAGCATGAAGTGGGACGGAGGGAGTATTCCTTTTATCATAACAAAATTGTATTAATTATTTATTTATTCATTTATAAATGTCATATTTATTTTAAAACAAATTAACATGCAATATTTAATATGGGATTAAATAAATAATACAGTACATAGTAGGAGTTAAACACTGATTAAGAATAGAGAGTATTCCCTCTATCCTAACGTAAAATCTAGGGAGAAACGCGTTTCTCCATAAGTTATGAAGAAACGAGTTACGGGTATCCAGAACCTTTTGAAAGGATATCCAGAAACTTTTTGTATTGGCCATGACCTTGTCCCATGGTTACTTCTGGATATCAGTCTCAAAGGTTCTGGATATCCAGAACCCTTTGAAAGGATATCCAGAAGCTTATGAAAGTGATATCCGAAACCTTCAAAATGATATCCAGAAACTTTCAAAATGTTTACGGATATTCATTTGATGATTTCACGGATATACATTTGAAGGTTTTCGGATATCGAAACCTTCAAAATGAATATCCGAAACTTTCAAAATGTTTACGGATATTCATTTGATGGTTTCACGGATATACATTTGAAGGTTTACGGATATCCAAAACCTTCAATAAGCAATTTCTGGTCTTGGCCTTGGATTTGGCTTCAAATCTATTTTTCTACGGATATCCGCCCAAAGGCTTCTGGATATCCGTTCCAAAGCTTCTGGATATCCAGAACCCTTTGAGACTGATATCCAGAAATTTTCTTCTGGTTATCAAACTTATAGCTTCTGGCTATTAAAAACGCGTTTCTCCATAGTTATGGAGAAACGCGTTTCTCAGCAGACCTACTCCTATCCTAATGGAATTATAATCTCACTTTCAATCGATAAGCCGGGCATTTCCATCCCGTATGTGCTGTCTCATCATCTTTCCTAAACTATTTTTCTCTCCTAGTAAGGGATATCCGAACATGCCTCATAGGGTGGAAATAGTTTGTTTCAAATCGCGATTTGAAGTCGAATCGAGTTAAATCGTGTTGTTTAGTTCGATTTTTAGACATAAGTAGTTTAACTCGATTTGAGAAATTAACAAACTATGTGGTTCGGTTCGGCTTAGAGTTGTGCACTCTGATGCTACATAGAAAAATGTTGCATAGGGAACTGATCGGGATATCGGCGGCCGAACCGGACGAACACGCTTCCCGAGGTCCGAATAATGCGGGACCTACAAGACAAAACACCGTTAGGGGTGGGGGCCTTCCCCCCCAAAACCCTCCGGCGTGAGAATCATCAATCCGATACACAAAATATATTGACATAATGTATGACTTTCTAGAGAGAGAGGGAGAGAGAGGAGAGAGAAAGCTCACGGTAAACATACCTCTCTAAAATGAAATGGAAGGAGTATATATAGGCCAAGGATGATGTCATCATCTATCTCATTTTCACTTTGTCACGTGTCATGCCTGCAATGGAGAGAAGTCTAACAAAAGACTTAACATTTAACATACAACATATAACATATAACATAAGTCATATAACATAAATCATACGCCATAACTATAACTCTGGCGACCATCGGAACAATAACCATATTCGGGCTAGAACAACCACACGAGAACCAAACTTAAACGAGATCCTCATAGCATATGGGCCCATATAGTCCATATTTGGACTTGGGCCGGGTCAACATTTATCGGGCATAATATTTTGTTATGGTATATCAGAAGCCCCCGACTCCTTAGCTCGATTATTCATGATCGAGCTGAGGAGTAAACTTGCATACATAACAAAATATAGCTTATCACACCGAGTCAATTTTTCTGGTACAAAACATAGGTCCACTCCTCGATCTCTCCCCTACTTCTATTGCTGACTTTTCATTTTACTTTGACTTTTGCATTTTCTCTTTCCCATTTCATTTCATGACTTTCCAATTCAACTATTTCTACGAATTTTGGCTGGTAAAATATGTGGGAACTAATCATACGATAGCCAACATTATACGCCACAGATCCATAAATGCCAGCGACACGAAACCCGGTCGCTGAACTTTCGGATAGCTTTACTTTTCATACAATTTGTTTTGACAATTCTGCCTAAAACCCTTCGATCCCTCTTGAACTTGATGCCTTTAAAACACTTTATCATTTGCTCTGGGTCTGTATTAAACAATTTTCTTTTCTGTCTTTTAACTTTGCTTTTCATACTTTTGGTCGTCACGATTTCTGATTTTGCTTTTTAACTTTGACTTGAATTTTCATTTTTTACGCTTTATTATCATTCTACCTTTAATTTTCACTTTTGATGCCTGCTGCATTTTGCTTCAATAGTTTGTCTTTTTTGCTTCGATAGCTTATCGAAGATTCACCTTACGACCTTTATCTCTATATACATACTACTCCCTTAAAAAAAGTGAGGCTTGTCTTTAGGCAGCCTCACTCCCAAGTTAAAATTCTCGCCCATTATGTTTTACTTGAGTTTGCATGCGACGAACTTAGACGCATCACACACTAACATCATAACTTATTCTTATCGCCTCGGCGACAACCATCCTAACTTATTTTTATCACCTCAGCGACAACCATCATAACTTATTTTCAGCCACCATTGTAATTACCATCATTGCTTTCATCTTGTTTTTGCGCGCCTGGATCTCTCCCCAGATCACCGCCCCAGCTTGGCGCCTGGGTCTCTCCCCAGGTCACCGCGCCTGGGTCCCTCCCCAGGTCGCAAGGTTTGGTGCTTGGGTCTCTCTCCAGGTCACCGTGACAACTTGGCGCCTGGGTCTCTCCCCAGGTCGCAAGGTTTGGTGCCTGGGTCTCTCCCCAGGTCACCGCGACAACTTGGCGCCTGGGTCTCTCCCCAGGCCGCAAGGTTTGGTGCCTGGGTCCCTCCCCAGGTCACCGCCCCAACTTTTTCAAACTTTTGCGGCAACTCCTCTAGCCTACATCATTCAGCTTTAGCGGCAAACCGTCTTTCCTCCATCTTCAAGCTTTATCAACTTTGGCGGCAACTTTAGCTTGCAACTTTTCACCAATCCATACTTGATCCTCGCACCTCACCCATTCGTCCGTCGATTCATGAAACACCAAAAATAAACTTGTTAGATTTTTACAAATATGGATAATCATGGCAACAATATGTCGCTGAATAATTCCCGCCATTTTCCTTCCATCATATTTACAAGTTACATAATTCTAGATTGACAAATTCTACATAACTTTTCTGTCAATGTGAGACAAACAAAACATATGACCTACAAGAAAAGTTACATAACTTTTGTTAACTAGAACCAAAATCAAAAGATTTAACTACAAAAACATGCGACAATTTCATTGATAGAAACGCTTCAGATGATCAACACTTCAAGCATTTTTCAACTCTTCACCATCCTGCTTCCTTAGCTGGTAAATCCCTTCCCGAATAACTTTGGACACCTGAAATGGCCCCTCCCACTTTTCATTTAGCTTGGTGAAACCTGGCTTGGGCCCCGTAGCCTCCGCACTTCTCAGCACCCAATCACCCACATTGAAGGACCTCTTATTAACTCGCTTATCATGTTGAGCTTTCATCCTCTGCTTATAATTCACCATCCTCATTCTCGTTTGAAGCCTTCTTTCATCAATCAAATCAAGATCATTACAGCGTCGTTGGCCATTTCTCGCCTCATCATAGTAAGTTACTCTGTATGTCGGCAGCGCCATCTCGGCCGGTGACATGGCCTCAGATCCATAAGTCAAAGCAAATGTTGTTTCGCCAGTTGAGCCCTTTATCGTGGTTCTGACATACCATAACGCCGTCGGCAATTCTTCCAACCATGCACCGCCCTCTTCCTTTCAAATTCTTGCGCAGGGCGGCAATAATTTTGTGAGCACCCCAACCCGGAACCTAACGCGTGTCCCGAGCTCGAGAAGCCCAAACATAGAAAACCCATCTTAAAATTTTAAAAACTTTTATTTCACCTTACAAGAAAACAAATTCTCAAACTGTCAAAATAAATCAACTAATAATATCTCCACTTGGAGGAATTTCAACAACAACTTCAATAAACCATAATCTGATCAATTACATCGAAAATCCCAAATAACTTTGTTTTTCAAAAGAGTTTTATATACAACTTTCCAAAAGAGTAATACTTAATAAATACTCCCAGACAACCTACTCATATACATAACCTGACAAGTCCCAAAAGCAAAAGTTCACACTCTTATCCCCGGCCTCACTGGTTCAGGTCACCTGTCTCAGCACGATCTAAAACAGTAAAGGGAAAAGGGGTGAGAATAAATTTCAATAAGCTATTATGAATGCAGCAAGATGCCAAACAAGATGCAACACATAGCATGGTTACACATAACACATTATTAAAGCGGTAAACACCTTACGTTACCTCATTTTACCTTTCCCGTCTGAACAATATGTCGTACAACGTGGGAGTAAAACTCCGCTCTTTGGTGAACTGCCCCCGTGCACATTTACCGCTTATAGGACTCATACTCCAGAGATCCATATAAGGAAGAAAATATTTATATGACTCTTCATTCAGAGTACCATATAATAACACCGCTATCTGTAAGGCTTTTGGCTTAATACAGAAGCATTCCACCTAACTCCAATGAAATTGCAGCTAACTGTAAGGCTTTTGGCTCGATGCGAAGCTTGCACACCCCAATCCGTTGACATGAGAAGGGGACGATCACAGTATAATGAACCTTCAATCACTTATAGAACACATCCATAATTGATTGAATTCCATTATACCCCTAAACCTCGTATAATATAAACACGTTCAAGCACATAATAGTTACTTGAAATAAAATCCACCAAAGGAATAATAATATGACAACATGGTAATGTATACTCATGTTAAATCAATACCATAGTGCAACATTCATTTAATATACTATGCATAGTACCATCAATGAATATGAATCCAAGTAAGGTAACAATATAACCAATAAATCCACACTTGGGATACAATATAACAACATACCAAATAATTCACACTTGGGATACAATATAACAACATACCAAATAATCCACACTCGGGATACAATACAACGATGTGATAAATATACATTTCTAACTAATGCAATAGTGTAACCTATAGCTTCTACACCATTCAAACTAGCCACCAAGGATATGGGAGCAAGTAAGGCCACCATGTACCATAAACCATTCCTACGTAGTCATTACACGACCTTGAATAACCTTAATAAAAGTTCAAGATCTAATTCCCAAGTTTGAACCACTTTGGTGAAGTTACTAATCAAGCTTATCAACCATTTTTCGGACAATATTTAAACTACTTTCACAATTCCATTTTGACCAAATAAGACATCATAGTATTTCCAAAGTATTCTACTTTAATCTAAGTTAAAGAGGATTCATTTATATCCTAAGATGATTAGGATTATATATCTTTAAAAATAGTTAAGAATCATGAGGAGGGATTTTGGTAGAAATCATAAAGAAAGGAAAGCTGGATGAAGCTTCTGCTGTCATGGGCGACCACCCAAGATAGTATGGGCGATCGCCCAAGACGGAGGTAAAAAGGGGTGAAGTTCCTGATGAAGTGGGCGACCGCACAAGAGAAGATGGGCGACCGCCCAAGCCGAAATTCTGAACCCATCCTACTATCATTCATGCATAACATTTTTGTCTCTTCCTAAACCACACCCTTTTCTTTTTATCAATTTCCATGAACACAACACCACATTAGGTCATTACCCAAATTCTCAACTCCAAAAAAGTGCTCTAAATCATCAACAACAATGATAATAACACAATAACAAAATCAAACATTTCATGAACTAGTATTCCTACTTCGACTTAACCCATACTCTCTTACTCTTTAACAATTTCCATTTGCCTCAATAATAACCCAAAACTATTATACCACTTAGAACAACCATTCTACTTCTATTCAATACATCCCAACACTAACCAAAACCTTTTAGTACCAAAACTTTATTCCATTTTAACATGCAACCATTTCTTGTAAACCATTAACTTCATAAACCCATTACTAACCATTTTCTTCACTTTCTAATTCTAGTAAATTGGCCAAAACCCACATTCAATACTTACTCTTAAACCATTAACATCCACAATTACTCTATACCATTCTTCTTTCAACTTAGATCACCATTTTACAACCAAAAATCAATTCAACCTTGACTAACCCATTTCAACTCAATTAACATTATTCAAAACACCAAAAATCCTTTTCTTCCAACAAGAGATTCAATAACACATAAAGTGAGCAATTATTAGAACGAAGTCATAATAACTTATCAAAAATGATGTGAACGAAATATTTATCTTCCGGGCTTGATGCGCTCCCCTTATCGTCACGAACAAGAAAGTACAAACGAATCTTCAAATAGAAGAGAATTGAATTTGCTATGAATTTTGGAAGGGAAGGTTCATGGATGGTTTTCCATGGAGATTTTGGGGAGGTTAAGGAGAAGATGAAGATGATGGAATGGGGAGGTTACTTAAAGGAAGTGATGAGAAAAAGGGAGAGGCATGGCCCCCCCTTGACTAACATAATTAAAATCTTTCCACTTTATTCAATTAAGTCCCCCAAGGTCCAAGGTAGTACAACTAACCCCTCTACTCCAAATCTTTACACAACACACCTTGACTACATTTCATATTTCATTTATTTTCAATTATTATACTTCCCCCAAAATACTTTATCTTATTTCCAATTAAATTCTAAGGCTTTAAAGTTATTTCTCAACCATCCTAACTCTTCATAAAAATCAAAGACATAATATGAGCATCTAAAGTCAACAAATAATATAAAATGCATATAATGGAATGCTAAATTAGTGCCTAGGGTTAGGGTCGTTACATTCACTCCCCCTTAAAGAAAATTCGCCCCGAATTTTAAACTTGCTTACCTTAATGATCAAATAAAAAAAAATTACCTCTCACGTATTTCAAATTACAACTTTCAAATAGTTTCCTCAATGGTATGATTCTTCTATACATTTTCACAACCCGAATACTCTAGGATTTCAATTCCCTAAACTACAATTCTAATAACTCTCAACTGTTCTCCCGCATAATTCCAATCCGTCTAATCATCATTAGTGGGAGAACTCCATACAAACGAGGGATCATGCAAATGATTTTTCCATACCAAGCTTCATACAGTACCACTTCAATGCTAAACTAAAACTACTCTTATACGTAAACTCGCTAAGGTCAATTAACTTCTCAAGTTGAAAGGAAATCCATTACACAACACACAACCTGTTCTTCAAGAATCTGGATAGTCTTCTAATCTCTTCCTTTCAAGTAACTAAATTCTCCAAACTCTTAGGATCGGTAACAAATCCCAAAGGGGGCTTCAAAAAGATAAGGTTCCCACTTAAATAACGCAACACAATTGCAGCCACTCTCGAGTAGAGGATAAGAAGATTCTGCTTTATCTAGTTTAACTTCCTCGAAGCATACGCTATCACTTTCCCATTTCGCATAATATCACAACCTAATCTTCCTTTAATACGCACTTAAAATTCACAAAGTCCTCACATCCACTAAGTAAGGTAAGGATCGGATCTATAGTTAATCTATTCTCCATTTCTACCAATAAGATTCATCCTTATTACTGTTGGGTTTCGAGGGTCCATGCGCAGCGAAATAATGCAAATAACTCGAATACCCAAAGCCCTAGAATCCGTTCTAGATGAGTAATTAAGAAATATGAATTAGGGTTACCAACCTTGAATGCCTTTGTCGTTGATATACGTAGTCTAACTCCAGATTGAAGAATTAGCAAATCTTCAATATACGATCCTTGAATCACGAACAAATGATCTTGAGAAGCGAAGATCCTCTACGAGTATCCACGCAATGAACGAACCCTAGAACTCTTTCTAGGAGGATTGCTAGATCCCTTGATTGAAACCTTTTCAATCTATGATGAATTATGGAATTGATGAGATGTTTTCAATTCACAATTGAAATATTCTCTCTATTTTGTCTCTCTCAAGGCTCAAAATCGGAACTTGCTGCTAGGGTTGTTAAAGGAGAGTATTTATACTCTATAAATACTATGCCCTATTAAAAACCCTTGAGAAAAACGGTTTCAGCATTTAGGGTACATGGGCGGTCGCCCATAGGGACCTGGGCGGTCGCCCATGTGTCAGCCTAATCCTTCCTCCGAAAACCCATATGGGCGGTCGCTCATCAGGACATGGGCGGTCGCTCATGTGTCCAGAGGTTTAATCCCTTATTCGAAAACCAACATGGGCGGTCGCCCATAATGACAAGGGCGGTCGCCCATCTAGACAGTCTCCAATGCCCAGTTTTCAAATAACATGGGCGGTCGCCCATAGCACCTTGGGCGGTCGCCCAACACACCAGAAATCCATAATTCATTTTTGACAATTCGTTCGATGCGTGTGACCCCATAGGACTATATTATGTTGGCAATGAGTTCGATCACATCGATCCTCATAAGACATGAGCGGACTCTAGCAAGCCATCATGTCTACCCAAATAATATAATATCAAGTTCGTTTTCCTACATAGTACATATCACAATCCCATTGTCACACGATGTTATATTGAACATGAGTCATGGTCCACGCCAACTCATATTGTTCAATGCTTTCTCGTTACCAAGTAAATTGATTAATCGAATGACATTAATCATATTAATTCATTCGGGCATGGCCATGCACTACATCAATCTTACTCACGAGTGGCCAAGCAAACATCTCTCTTTACGAGGGACAAGTTTCCATCTTGACTTATCATTCTTCCCAACAAGAATCATATCATGCCAATAATAGCCCTTATTGTTGTCCGGTTAAAGACAACGTTAAACTATATCAAACATGATATTCATCGAGTGGAAGACGATGATAATCTCGTGTCAAAGGATATCAATGATATGACTATATGAGATTTATTTATGACATATGACCATGACATAAATCTCATAATGGGTCAAGTCCAGGACCTTGTTCTCTAACAAGTACCCATGAATCTAATGCGCATCTCCATGCATATAATCATCACATGATTATCCATTAGACTTCATACTAGCGCTTCATAAGTACTAGGGACACGATTATTATAACTAAACATGCAAACACATATAATAATCAAATAAACAATCTCATATATAAATGAACAGTGACATTACATAAAGGTCTATCTCTATAGGCCTAGGGCACTAACACCTACAGCCTCCCACTTGCACTAGGCCCAACCACTCATGTATCTTATACCCATGGACCTAACATGACCATCATGTTTAGCTTGTGGCAAAGGCTTGGTGAGAGGGTCCGAAATATTGTCATCCGTTGGTACCTTGCATATCTTGACGTCCTCCCTTTCACAGATTTCTCGTATGAGGTGAAAGCGTCTCAAAATGTGTTTGGATCGCTGATGTGACCTTGGTTCTTTTGCTTGGGCAATAGCACCATTATTGTCACAACAGACTCTACCGGGTTAGTGATACTGAACGACTTCTAAGTCACTAACGAACTTCTTGATCCAAACCGCCTCTTTAGCCGCATCCGATGCCGCTATGTATTCGGCTTCGTTGTAGAATCGGCAATAGCTGCTTTGCTTGGAACTCTTCCAACAAACGGCACCTCCATTTAGCATAAACACAAACCTGCATCGCGATCTAAAGTCATCTTTGTCGGTTTGGAAGCTTGCATCCGTGTAACCCTTTACAACCGCATCATCTTCCATTCCTCCAAATACCAAGAATACATCCTTAGTCCTTCTCAAGTACTTAAGGATATTCTTGACAGCTATCCAATGGTTCTCACCAGGATCAGACTGGTATCTACTCGTTGCGCTTAAAGCATACGAGACATCGGGTCTAGTACACAACATGGCATACATGATAGATCCAATTGCCGAAGCATATGGAATATCATTCATCCTCTTTCGCTCATCATTTGTCTTAGGACAATGAGTCTTGCTAAGAGTAATGCCATGTCCCATTGGCAAGTTCCCTCTCTTAGAATTTTCCATGCGGAATCTTCTAAGGACCTTGTCAATATACGTACTTTGACTCAAACCAATCATCCTTCTTGATCTATCTCTATAGATCTTGATACCAAGGATATAAGCCGCTTCACCCATATCTTTCATTGAAAAACATTTTTCTAACCAAGACTTAACAGTCTCAAGTGCAGGAACATTGTTTCCAATGAGCAAGATGTCATCGACATATAGCACCGTAAATAGGACTATGCTCCCACTTATTTTCTTGTATACACAAGGCTCATCTTCGTTTTTGATGAAGCCAAACTCTTTGATCGATTCATCAAAACGTAGATTCCAAACTCTCCGGAAGCTTGCTTCAATCCATAAATGGATCTCTGCAACTTACACACTTTGTTAGAATTCTTTGGATCGACAAATCCTTCAGGCTGTATCATGTATACATCCTCAAGTAGGTTTCCGTTAAGAAACGCTGTTTTGACGTCCATTTGCCATATCTCATAGTCGTAATATGCGGCTATGGCAATAAAGATTCTAATAGACTTAAGCATTGCTACGGCGAAAAGGTTTCATCATAGTCAACGCCATGAATGCGCCTATACCCCTTAGCAACTAGCCTAGCCTTATAAGTATGTACCTTCCCATCCATGTCGGTTTTCTTTTGAAAACCCACTTGCACCCTATGGTTTTTACACCTTCGGGTGGATCAATCAAGTTCCAAACTTGATTATCGTACATGGATTTGATCTCGGATTCCATGGCTCCTAGCCACTTGTCCGAATCAGAGTGGACATCGCCTCTTGATAGGAAGTAGGTTCATCATTCTCAATGATTTCTACTTCATTACTTTCCGTCATGAGAAATCCATATCTCTCGTGTTCGGATCGTATCCTATCCGATCTGCGAAGAACTTGTGTATCTTGAACCGGTTCCACAACAGCCTTGTGAACTTGGTTCCGTCTCTACTATCGGTTCCTTGTCATTTTCGGGTTCTTGAATTTCTTCAAGATCAATTTTACTCCCACTAGTTTCTTTAGAGAGAAACTCTTTCTCTAGAAAGACACCATTTCGAGCAACAAACACTTTGTTCTCGGATTGGTTGTAAAATAGATATCCTTTCGTTTCCTTAGGATAACCAACGAAAATGCATTTATCGAATTTAGGTGCAAGTTTATGTTCGTAAACTAATTTATTTACATAAGCCTCACAACCCCAAATCTTCATGAAAGATAAGCTAGGCTTTCTTCCATACCACACCTCATGTGGGGTTTTAGGAGCCGATTTAGTAGGGACCTTATTAAGCGTGAAAGCAATAAGCTTCAAGTGCATGTCCCCAAAAAGAAATAGGAAGGTTCACTTGACTCATCATCGATCGAACCATATCTAATAGAGTTCGATTTCTCCTCTCGGATACACCATTCCATTGTGGTGTTCCGGTGGAGTAAGTTCTCAAACAATTCCACAACTTTTCGATGATCGTCAAATTCTTGGCTTAAGTATTCACCACCTCGATCGGATCGAATGGTTTTAATAGTTTTGCCAAGTTGATTTTGTACCTCATTTTGAAATATTCTAAATATCTCAAATGCTTCACTTTTGTACTTCATCGATAGACATAGCCATATCCGGAGAAGTCATCGGTGAACGTTATGAAGTACCGAAATCCTCCCCTAGCAATGCTATTCATCGTCCACACACATCAGCATGTAATGAGAGCCAATAAATCACTAGCCCTTTCACTACTCTTAGTAAAAGGAGCTTTAGTCATCTTGCCCAATAAACAAGACTTCGCAAACATCATATGATTCATAATCACATGAGTCTAAATATCCATCTTTATGGAGTTTAGATACGCGTTCTCGTTTATGTGACCAAGACGGCAATGCCATTTGTATGTGTTGTTCACATCATTTGGTTTAGATTTCTTACTAACATGATAAACATTCTCAACATTATTTTCAACATCCAAGACATAAAGGCCATTAAAAGAATGAGCAACACAATAAAGCATGTCATTCAAATAAATTGAAAATTTCTTATTCGCAATAAGAAAATTGTAACCCTCATTGTCTAAACATGAAATAGAAATAATGTTTCGCTCAAATCCGAACATAATAACAGCTTATTTAAAACTAAAATTAATCCGCTAGGTAAAGTGACTTCGTAAGTCCCTACGGCCAATGCAAAGCAACTCTTGCTCCATTTCCAACCCGCAGATCTACTTCACCCTCTTTGAGCGACCTTCTATTCTTAAGTCCCGGCACATTTAGACAAATGTGAGATCCACATCCGGTATCTAATACCCAAGAACTAGAAGTAGAAAGTAGAACATCTATCATATAGATACCGAAGTCGTGGCAATCACATTGCCCTTCTTCTTCACTCTTCCCCGATAAGCTTTGCGCTTACGCTTCCAATGCCTGGCCATTGCAATGGTAGCATACCGCATCCTTTTGGGATTTGGGTTTAGGCTTCTCAAAGAACGGCAACCTTTGCCTCCGGTTTAGCAACTTTTGCTTTACCCTTGTTTTTGACCCCCTTTCCTTTATTCACCATCAACACTTGATTGGTTTTCTTGGTAATATTGTTCTCCGCATTCTTTAGCATCCCATGCAATTCGTACAGAGATTTATTCATCCCATTCATGTTATAATTCGTAACGAACCGATTATAACTTTCAGTGGAGTGAATGCAATATCATATCCGTAGCGCCCTAATCGGATAGGATACCCAAGCCTCTCAAGATGTTCGAGGTGACCCTTCATTTTCAACACATGAGGCCCAACAGTTGTCCTTCAATCATCTTGCATGAATGAAGAGCCTTCATAGTGTCAAACCTTTCCCGACGTGCTTGCAATCGGAACATTTCCTTTAAATGATTTCCCAAATCATAAGCTTCCATGTGTACAAGGTCCTTCAAGGGCCTTACACATAGTAGCCAAGATCGTGCAACCAACATCTATAGAATCATCCACATGTTTCTTATGTTGGTCCCTTTCACCTTTAGATGCATTAGCAACAGTTTCGGGTGGAATGGGTCCATCGAGAATGTACAACTTCCTTTCTTGTTTGAGAACAATTCTCAAACAATGATCCAATCCACATAGTTGTTGCCATTCTCTTCTAACTTGTCCTTCTCAAGGACTCGATCGCAGTGACAAATTTCCCGATTAGTGTTAGCAGCCATTGATCTACAAAGATATGCAACAAGATATAAACATATATGAGCACCAATTTCATTTAAGAGATTAAATAATGTATTTCACAAATACTCCCACTAAATTATATAACCTTCATATACAAACATGCATAATATAATTTAATAGGCTAAGACCTAACTTTAATTTAATTTCAAGTCGGCTATGGCACGATCGCTCAAAATTAAACTAAAAAGGTAGATAACATTTATCAATCATATCAACATATGACTCTTAGATCTTTTATGAGATTATAGACATCATATGTCACATGTTTCAATCTCATCTCATGCCTTAGGCCCAAACCTGTTTTGATAGCCTTATTGAGTTCAACCATTTTAAACGTATAGCAATCACTATTTGCTCATCTTGATCATACAAAGATAGAATTAATGTACCTCGCTATGGCGAGCCTACATAAAACTACCCGTGTACTCACAAGTGTTTAAAGTGGGTAGCATAAACAAACTCAAAATTTCAAAGAAGGTTCAATTTTTCATGTTTATCAATTAACATAGCAAGGTTGATTCATGAAAAACTATATGAGCATAATTATGAACATGGAATGATACAACACAAATTACATTTGGTCCGCAATTACTAGTACGCGGCCACGTGCTCCAAGGTTATCCCACACTTCCATCGAAGTGCCCGTGGGGAAGGTTTTGGTGTCCAGCCCATATACCAAGGAATACTTCACAAATATCCTAGATTAATCACATTAATCATATAAATGAAATTGACATCCCATAACCTAGATTAATCATATTAATCACATATTTCAATTTCATAATCATGGTATATCACTATATACAATTACTTCACAAGCAATACTCATATAATTTCACATTCCAAATCATATTTATCATGAAAATTCATATAATCATATTACACAATAATCATGATTATCTAACTAAACATCATGAACGGGGCTCTGATACCACTGTTGGGTTTCGAGGGTCCATGCGCAGCGGAATAATGCAAATAACTCGAATACCCAAAGCCCTAGAATCCGTTCTAGATGAGTAATTAAGAAATATGAATTAGGGTTACCAACCTTGAATGCCTTTGTCGTTGATATACGTAGTCTAACTCCCGAGATTGAAGAATTAGCAAGTCTTCAATATACGATCCTTGAATCACGAACAAATGATCTTGAGAAGCGAAGATCCTCTACGAGTATCCACGCGATGAACGAACCCTAGAACTCTTTCTAGGAGGATTGCTAGATCCCTTGATTGAAACCTTTTCAATCTATGATGAATTATGGAATTGATGAGATGTTTTCAATTCACAATTGAAATATTCTCTCTATTTTGTCTCTCTCAAGGCTCAAAATCGGAATCTTCGCTAGGGTTGTTAAAGGAGAGTATTTATACTCTATAAATACTATGCCCTATTAAAAACCCTTGAGAAAAACGGTTTCAAAGCATTTAGTGGTACATGGGCGGTCGCCCATGTGGACTGGGCGGTCGCCCATGTGTCCAGCGCCTAATCCCTTCCTCCGAAAACCCATATGGGCGGTCGCTCATCAGGACATGGGCGGTCGCTCATGTGTCCAGAGGTTTAATCCCTTATTCGAAAACCAACATGGGCGGTCGCCCATAATGACAAGGGCGGTCGCCCATCTAGACAGTCTCCAATGCCCAGTTTTCAAATAACATGGGCGGTCGCCCATAGCACCTTGGGCGGTCGCCCAACACACCCGTAAATCCATAATTCATTTTTGACAATTCGTTCGATGCGTGTGACCCCATAGGACTATATTATGTTGGCAATGAGTTCGATCACATCGATCCTCATAAGACATGAGCGGACTCTAGCAAGCCATCATGTCTACCCAAATAATATAATATCAAGTTCGTTTTTCCTACATAGTACATATCACAATCCCATTGTCACACGATGTTATATTGAACATGAGTCATGGTCCACGCCAACTCATATTGTTCAATGCTTTCTCGTTACCAAGTAAATTGATTAATCGAATGACATTAATCATATTAATTCATTCGGGCATGGCCATGCACTACATCAATCTTACTCACGAGTGGCCAAGCAAACATCTCTCTTTACGAGGGACAAGTTTCCATCTTGACTTATCATTCTTCCCAACAAGAATCATATCATGCCAATAATAGCCCTTATTGTTGTCCGGTTAAAGACAACGTTAAACTATATCAAACATGATATTCATCGAGTGGAAGACGATGATAATCTCGTGTCAAAGGATATCAATGATATGACTATATGAGATTTATTTATGACATATGACCATGACATAAATCTCATAATGGGTCAAGTCCAAGCACCTTGTTCTCTAACAAGTACCCATGAATCTAATGCGCATCTCCACGCATATAATCATCACATGATTATCCATTAGACTTCATACTAGCGCTTCATAAGTACTAGGGACACGATTATTATAACTAAACATGCAAACACATATAATAATCAAATAAACAATCTCATATATAAATGAACAATGACATTACATAAAGGTCTATCTCTATAGGCCTAGGGCACTAACACCTACAGCCTCCCACTTGCACTAGGCCCAAGCCACTCATGTATCTCATACCCATGGACCTAACATGACCATCATGTTTAGCTTGTGGCAAAGGCTTGGTGAGAGGGTCCGAAATATTGTCATCCGTTGGTACCTTGCATATCTTGACGTCCTCCCTTTCACAGATTTCTCGTATGAGGTGAAAGCGTCTCAAAATGTGTTTGGATCGCTGATGTGACCTTGGTTCTTTTGCTTGGGCAATAGCACCATTATTGTCACGTAACAGACTCTACCGGGTTAGTGATACTCGAACGACTTCTAAGTCACTAACGAACTTCTTGATCCAAACCGCCTTTAGCCGCATCCGATCTTTGCATGTATTCGGCTTCGTTGTAGAATCGGCAACGGTGCTTTGCTTGGAACTCTTCCAACAAACGGCACCTCCATTTAGCATAAACACAAACCTGCATCGCGATCTAAAGTCATCTTTGTCGGCTTGGAAGCTTGCATCTGTGTAACCCTTTACAACCTGCATCATCTTCCATTCCTCCAAATACCAAGAATACATCCTTAGTCCTTCTCAAGTACTTAAGGATATTCTTGACAAACTATCCAATGGTTCTCACCAGATCGATCGGTATCTACTCGCTGCGCTTAGAGCATACGAGACATCGGGTCTAGTACACAACATGGCATACATGATAGATCCAATTGCCGAAGCATATGGAATATCATTCATCCTCTTTTGCTCATCATTTGTCTTAGGACAATGAGTCTTGCTAAGAGTAATGCCATGTCCCATTGGCAAGTTCCCTCTCTTAGAATTTTCCATGCGGAATCTTCTAAGGACCTTGTCAATATACGTACTTTGACTCAAACCAATCATCCTTCTTGATCTATCTCTATAGATCTTGATACCAAGGATATAAGCCGCTTCACCCATATCTTTCATTGAAAAACATTTTTCTAACCAAGACTTAACAGCCTCAAGTGTGAACATTGTTTCCAATGAGCAAGATGTCATCGACATATAGCACCAGAAATAGGACTATGCTCCCACTTATTTTCTTGTATACACAAGGCTCATCTTCGTTTTTGATGAAGCCAAACTCTTTGACTGATTCATCAAAACGTAGATTCCAACTCCGGGAAGCTTGCTTCAATCCATAAATGGATCTCTCGCAACTTACACACTTTGTTAGAATTCTTTGGATCGACAAATCCTTCAGCCGTATCATGTATACATCCTCAAGTAGGTTTCCGTTAAGAAACGCTGTTTTGACGTCCATTTGCCATATCTCATAGTCGTAATATGCGGCTATGGCAATTAAGATTCTAATATACTTAAGCATTGCTACGGGCGAAAAGGTTTCATCATAGTCAACGCCATGAATCTGCCTATACCCCTTAGCAACTAGCCTAGCCTTATAAGTATGTACCTTCCCATCCATGCCGGTTTTCTTTTGAAAACCCACTTGCACCCTATGGTTTTTACACCTTCGGGTGGATCAATCAAGTTCCAAACTTGATTATCGTACATGGATTTGATCTCGGATTCCATGGCTCCTAGCCACTTGTCCGAATCGGGAGTGGACATCGCCTCTTGATAGGAAGTAGGTTCATCATTCTCAATGATTTCTACTTCATTACTTTCCGTCATGAGAAATCCATATCTCTCGTGTTCGGATCGTATCCTATCCGATCTCGCGAAGAACTTGTGTATCTTGAACCGGTTCCACAATGCTTGTGAACTTGGTTCCGTCTCTACTATTGGTTCCTTGTCATTTTCGGGTTCTTGAATTTCTTCAAGATCAATTTTACTCCCACTAGTTTCTTTAGAGAGAAACTCTTTCTCTAGAAAGACACCATTTCGAGCAACAAACACTTTGTTCTCGGATTGGTTGTAAAATAGATATCCTTTCGTTTCCTTAGGATAACCAACGAAAATGCATTTATCAAATTTAGGTGCAAGTTTATGTTCGAAACTAATTTCTTTACATAAGCCTCACAACCCCAAATCTTCATGAAAGATAAGCTAGGCTTTCTTCCATACCACATCTCATGTGGGGTTTTAGGAGCCGATTTAGTAGGGACCTTATTAAGCGTGAAAGCAACAAGCTTTCAAAGGCATGTCCCCAAAAGGAAATAGGAAGGTTCACTTGACTCATCATCGATCGAACCATATCTAATAGAGTTCGATTTCTCCTCCTGATACACCATTCCATTGTGGTGTTCCGGGTGGAGTAAGTTCAAACAATTCCACAACTTTTCGAGATGATCACAAATTCTTGGCTTAAGTATTCACCACCTCGATCGGATCGAATGGTTTTAATAGTTTTGCCAAGTTGATTTTGTACCTCATTTTGAAATATTCTCGAATATCTCAAATGCTTCACTTTTGTACTTCATCGATAGACATAGCCATATCTCGGAGAAGTCATCATGAACGTTATGAAGTACCGAAATCCTCCCCTAGCAATGCTATTCATTGGTCCACACACACGCATGTATGAGCCAATAAATCACTAGCCCTTTCACTACTCTTAGTAAAAGGAGCTTTAGTCATCTTGCCCAATAAACAAGACTCGCAAACATCATATGATTCATAATCACATGAGTCTAAATATCCATCTTTATGGAGTTTAGATACGCGCTTCTCGTTTATGTGACCAAGACGGCAATGCCATTTGTATGTGTTGTTCACATCATTTGGTTTAGATTTCTTACTAACATGATAAACATTCTCAACATTATTTTCAACATCCAAGACATAAAGGCCATTAAAAGAATGAGCAACACAATAAAGCATGTCATTCAAATAAATTGAAAATTTCTTATTCGCAATAAGAAAATTGTAACCCTCATTGTCTAAACATGAAATAGAAATAATGTTTCTGCTCAAATCCGAACATAATAACAGCTTATTTAAAACTAAAATTAATCCGCTAGGTAAAGTGACTTCGTAAGTCCCTACGGCCAATGCGGCAACTCTTGCTCCATTTCCAACCCGCGAGATCTACTTCACCCTCTTTGAGCGACCTTCTATTCTTAAGTCCCTGCACATTTAGACAAATGTGAGATCCACATCCGGTATCTAATACCCAAGAACTAGAAGTAGAAAGTAGAACATCTATCATATAGATACACGAAGTCGTGGCAATCACATTGCCCTTCTTCTTCAATGCCCCCCTTCCCGATAAGCTTTGCAGCTTACGCTTCCAATGCCCGGTTTCATTGCAATGGTAGCATACCGCATCCTTTGGGATTCGGGGTTTAGGCTTCTCAAAGGCAACGGCAACCTTTGCCTCCGGTTTAGCAACTTTTGCTTTACCCTTGTTTTTGAACCCCTTTCCTTTATTCACCATCAACACTTGATTGGTTTTCTTGGTAATATTGTTCTCCTCATTCTTTAGCATCCCATGCAATTCAGATAGAGATTTATTCATCCCATTCATGTTATAATTCAGAACGAACTGATTATAACTTTCGGGGAGTGAATGCAATATCATATCCGTAGCGCTCAACCGGATAGGATATCCAAGCCTCTCAAGGTGCTCGAGGTGACTCCTTCATTTTCAACACATGAGGCCCAACAAAGTTGTCCTTCAATCATCTTGCATGAATGAAGAGCCTTCATAGTGTCAAACCTTTCCTGACGTGCTTGCAACTGGAACATTTCCTTTAAATGATTTCCCAAATCATAAGCTTCCATGTGTACAAGGTCCTTCTGAAGGGCCTTACACATAGTAGCCAGCATCAGGCAACCAACTGTTGGGTTTTATGGGTCCATGCGCAGTGGAATTAAGCATAAAATTAACACAAAACCCAAGCCCTAAGATCCGTTCTATACGATTAAATTGAATTCCTATGAGATAGAATTTACCAACCTTTATGCTTTCCGGTCTTGAGCTATCGAACGGATAATTATGTGATTCGTAATCACAAACTTTTGACCTTCAAATCTTCGAATCTTCAACTTCTTTGGATCTTCAGATTTGAACTCTAGGCCTTTGATTTGTTTGAACAAATTAAGACCCTCTTTTGGTAATCCACACAAATATGAATGTCGAGAACGATTCTCGGGTTGGGAATTGCTAGATTCCTAAAAAACTTATGGAAGAATATTGAGAGGACTTTTTATCGAGAATTTATTGAAAAATTCGGCTAGAGAATTAGGTACCGATGGACCTCACATATTTATACTACAATAGTATGAATATGTCTCCTAATCGTATTAGGAGAACAGGCTGTCAAACCGCGTAGGGCTTGATATGTCGCGCGGTATATTAAGCCATTGGCTTAATATGTCGCGCGGCATAATTAGCCAGTTTATAGGAACTTTCAATCATTCTTCCTTTTGTTCAACCAATTCATTCTATTTGTGTGTGACCCAATAGGATTGTATTATGTTGGCAATGAGTCCGATCATATCGACCCTCATAAGACATGCGGACTCTAGCAAGCCATTATGTCTACCCAAATAACACAACGTAAGAGTTCACGTTTCCAATGGTACACTTCCATTTCTCCCTTTGTCTCACGATGTTATATTGAACACAAGTCATGGTTCACGTCAACTTGTATTTGTTCAATGCTTTCTCGATGTTGAGTATAATGATAATCCAATCACATTGGGGTGTGGCCACACTCTTTCATCATTATCACTCATCGAAGGGCCCAAGCAAAACATCTCTCTTTCGAGGGACAAATTCCATCTTGACTTATCATCCTTCCCATCATGAATCCGATCATGCCAAAGATAGCCTTTATAGATATCGTGTTAAGATACCGTTTGACTAAAATCAAACATAACTTTTCATCACATGTAAGGTCATGATAATCTCAGGTCTAGGGACTAAATGAAGTGACCATATGAGATTTAATTATGACATTTGACCATGACATAAATCTCATACGGGTCAAGTCCAGTCACTTGTTCTCTAACAAGTACCCATAATTTCAATGTGCATCTCTATGCATATAATCATCATATGATTATCCATTGACAATTATACTAGTTATTTACAAGTTTGTAATGTGCATCTCTATGCATATGATCATCTCTATGATCATCCATTACCAACTTACACTAAATAACTAGGGACACAGATTAATATAATAAACATGTAAAACATATATTAATCATTAATAAAATTTCTCTTATATTAATGATAAAGACGATACAACAAGGTTTATAGAAACTATAAGCCTAGGGCACACACACTAACAGCTCCCACTTGCACTAGGCTCCATTTATGTATCGAATACTCATGGATCTAACATGACCATCATGCTTCTGCCTGTGCGAGGGTCTTTGTAAGTGAATCCCTAATGTCATCATCGGTTGATACTTTGTATATCTTGACTTCTTCTCATTCTTTATGAATTCCTCAAAGAACGTCTAAGTGAGTGTTTGGATCGTTGTTGTGACCTTGGTTCCATTGTTTGCACAAGTGGCACCACTATAGTCATAACAAGAGCTTCACCGATTAGTGATACTTGGAACATTTCCAAAACACTAATGAACTTTTGATCCAAACTGCCTCTTTTAGTAGTAGAATTGGCTACAATTTACGCTTGGAACTCTTCCAATCAAAACCGCACCTCTAATAAGCATAAACATAAATCTTAATTGCGATTTAAAATAACTTTGTCGGTTTGGAAGCTAGCATCTATGTAACCCTTACAAAGAAGATTAACTTCCAATCTTTCAAATACCAAGAACATATCCTTAGTTCTTCTTAAGTACTTAAGGATCATCTTGACTCCATCCAATGGTTTATATCGGGATCGGATTGGTATCGACTCATCATGCTTGGAGCATATGAAACGCTGGGTCTAGTACAAATCATGGCATACATGACAGATCCAAATGCCGAAGCATATGTAACTTCATTCATTTTCCCTTTTGCTCATCATTTGTCATAAGACAATGAATATTGCTAAGAGAAATACCATGATCCATTGACAAGATACTCTTCTTAGACTCTTTTAAGAATCTTGTCAATGTGAACACTTTGACTCAAACCAATTTATCCTTCTAGATCTATCTCTATAGATCTTGATGCCAAGGATGTAAGCGGCTTCACCCTTATCTTTCATTGAGAAAACATTCCTTGACCAAGACTTAACAGTCTTAAGTGTCGGAACTTTGTTTTCCAATGAGTAAGATATCATTGTAATAAAACAATAGAAATACTCCTACGCTCCCACTGAATTTCATGCATACACAAGATTCATCTTTGTTCTTTGATGAAGTCAAACTCTTTGACCAATTCATCAAAACGAAGATTCCAATTCCTTGAAGCTTGCTTCAACCCATCTCATGGATTTTTGCAACATGCATACTTTATTAGAGTTTCTTGGATCGACAAACTATTCGGGTTGTGTACTCTACACATCCTTAATAATCTTTCCATTTAAAGAAAGTCGTTTGACATCCATTTGTCATATCATATAGTCACAATATGTGATAATGGCAGTTGAAATTCTAACAGACTTCGACATTGTAACTGGCGAAAAAGGTTTCAACATAGTCAATACTATGAATTTGCCCAAATCCCTTTGTTACAATTTTTAGTCATGAAAGTATACACCTTCCCATCCATGTCGGTCTTGAAGACCTACTTGCACCCTTTAGTTTTTACACCTTTAGGTAGCCCAATCAAGTTCCAAATTTGATTGTCAAACATGGATTGCAATTTGGATTCCATGGTTCATAACCATTTATCCAAATTAGGAGGGGACATCGCTTCTTGATAGCAAGTAGGATCGTCATTCTTAATGACTTCCACTTTATCACTTTCCGCAACGAGAAATCACTTATTTCTTGAGTTCGGATCGTGACCTATCCAATCTACGATGGACTTGTGCATCTTGAACCGGTTCCACAACTCTTTGTGAACTTGGTTCCGTCTCTACTCTTGGTTCCATATTATTTTCGAGTTCTTGAACTTCTTTCAAGATTAATTTTACTCCCACTATATTCTTTATTGAGAAATTATTTCTCAAGAAACAAATCGTATAGAGCAACAAACATTTTGTTCTCTTTGTGGTTGTAAGATTAATTTCCGAAAATAACTTTGTCAAATTTGGTGCTAACTTATAAGAGACAAGTCTCTTTACATAAGATTCGCAACCCCAAATCTTCATGAAAGACAAGCTATGTTTTCTTCCATGCCACATCTCATGTGGAGCCTTAGGAACCGATTTAGTAAAGACTCAATTCAGTGTAACCGCATTACTTCTAATGCATATCCTCAAAAGGAATTAGGAAAGTCAACTTGACACATCATCGAATGAACCATGTCTAACAAGGTTCAATTCCTCCTTTCAAACACACCATACAATATGGTGTTCCGGGTTGAGTCAACTCTGAAACGATTTCATAGTTTTGAGATGATTGTCAAACTCTTGGCTCAAATATTCACCACCTCGATCTAATCGAAGTACTTAATAGTTTTACCAAGTTGTTTTTGTATTTCTCCTTGAAATGTTCGAAACATCTCAAACGATTCACCTTTGGACTTCATTAGATAGACATCGTCACATCTAATAAGTCATTGGTGAATGTGATGAAACACCAAAATCCTCCCCTAGCAATGCTTCTTATGGTCCACATACATCTCATGTATAATGACCAATAAAGCACTAGCCCTCCCACTACTATTAGTGTAGGGTGGTTTGGTCAATAATCCCAATAAACAAGATCAACATTCCTCAAATGACTCATGGCCATTATGAGTCTAAAAGTCCATGTTAATGGAGTTTAGATATATGTTTCTTATTTATCTGACCAATCCGGCAATGCCATATGAACGCGTTGTTCATATTGTTCGGTTTAGATTTCCATTTATATTATAGATATCTTCAACATTATTTTGTTTCTCATCTTCCAGGATATGAAGACCATTCAATGACATATGCATTACAATAAGGCATATCATTAAATGAATATAAAACTTCTTATTGAAAATAAGAAAATTATATCCTTCATCATCCATTTAAGAAACCGAAATAATACTCCTACTCAAATTCGGAACGTAGTCATACTTGTTCAAAACAAGTACTACTTCACAAGGTAAAGTGACTTCATAAGTCCCTATGGCTAATGTAGCAACCCTTGCTCCATTTCTACACATAGGTTTAATTTACCTTCTTTGAGTAGCTTTCTATTCTTTGTTCCTTGCACATTTAAACAAATGTGGGATCCAATCCGGTATCATATACCCAAGAACAAGAAGTTGAAAGGAAAATATCTATCATATAGATACTCGAAGTAGTAGCAATCATATTGCCCTTCTTCACCTTTTAGGCCTTCCTAATAAGCCTTGCAACTTTGCTTCCAATGACAATCTCATTGCAATGACAGCAAACTGCATCCTTTTGAGACACTTTGGGTTTAGCCTCTTCGGCTCTGACAACTTTTGTCTTAGGTTTAGCAATCTTTGCTTTACCTACTTTGTTTTCCTTTATGAACCCCTTTCTTGTGTTAACCATTAACACTTTTGCGGATTGCTCCTTGTTGCATCTCATGCATTAAGGGCCTTCACCACAACATACATCTTTTGCCTAGCTCGCACTTGGAACGTTTCCTTTTGCGTTATTCTAGAACAAAAGTGACTCCCATATGTTCAAGGTTCTTCATAAGAGCCTTTAAACATGGTGGCAATTACAAGGCAAGCAATATTGTCAGAATCATCAATATGTTTCTAATGTTGCTTCCTTATTTGCCCTTTGCAACATTTGCAATGGGTTCGTAGGAATGGATTCGCAAGAACGTGCAAATTTACCTAAGAACCATTCTTTAGGCTTTTGATCCAATCAAAATTATTTGTATCATTCCTTTCGAACTTTGTCCTTCATAAGGACGAATCGCAATTATCATTATTTAATGCTATTTCTACAACGAGATATACAAATTATATGAACACATATCAATATCAACACCTTTATCATTTAAGAGCAAATAATGTATTTTACAAATACTCCCATTAAATTATACACCTTCAAATACAAGCATGTATCATATAATTATAATGGGCTAAGATCCATATTTCACTTCAATTTTGGTTTAAGCTGAGTCAATGCCCAAAATTAAGTTATTTAGGTAGATAACATTTATCAATCACATCATATGTGACTCTTAGATCCTTTATGAGATTTTAGACATCATATGTCAAAACATGTTTTAATCTCATCTTATGCCTTGGGTCAAAACTCTTTTGAAAGCACCAATTAAGTCTAACCAATTTCAAACGTATGAGATACATGGAACGATGCACCCAACTGAGTCGAAACTACATCAACCATTATCTCATCTTGCTCCATACTTAGAATAGAATGATGCACCCAACTGAGTTGAAACTACATCAACCTATCCCAATACTTCTCAAGTGTTTTACTTTCGGGGTGGCATAAAACTTAAACATTAAATGAAGGTTCTTTAAAATAGATCATAAGCATGTCAACAAAGATAGCGTAAAGTACACCGGGTAAGTTCCCAGGGCGGTGAGCCACAAGGACTACTTAAGTACCCAATCCTTAGACGAGAACTCTCCTAGACATGTACAACTACAATATCGGTTTGATTGCGGCATAATCTTACTTGTAAAAGCTGACTTGTTTCATAAACAATCGGACACTAACTTGTTTCTCATAAACAATTAGTGAACTATAATTCAATGTTTAAAAACATTCTAGAATTATAACAGTTCTTTATGCAACGCAATAATTAATAAAATCACCTTTTAAACAATTAAGCAAGCATAAGAACACTTTAATAATTATGCAACGCAACAATTAAATAAACATCTTTTAATTAATTAAGCGACATAATTATTATACAATTACAGCATAGATTTATAAACAGATTTGTTTCTCATAAACAATCGTATTCCTTCAAATTTTGCGTAACCGACTTGTTTCTCATAAACAATCGTAAAACCAAAATTTAATGTTTCAATCAAACATTTAGGAATTCTCAATTCAATGTTTCAACTAAACATCTAATAAAATTCTTAACACTTAAGAACAAATAATTCATGCATCGCAATAATTAATAAAAACACATTTAAATTAATTAAGCATGCATAAATAATGAATTAATCTAGCATAGACCTATAAACTTAATTTCCAGAAATTTACAAAGATCCAGATTAAGACATTAAACATCTCAGATTGTAAACACAATCACACAGTTAGCGAGAAAAATTAAACAAACCGATTCTCGCTTGATTTGGCTTATTATGTCGCGTGACATAACTAGCCGATGGCTAAGTATGTCGCGTGACATAACTAGCCGAGATTATGTGTATTTTCTCCTCGCCAAGCAACTACAAGTCGCACGACATGAGTTGCCGCTTTGGCGTATTTTCAATTTCAATCAATTCCAATCATAGAGCAATCAAATCAAGTAAACAGCTTTTACGGATTTAATTCAACATAATCAGAAAACGATTTTCACAGATTAGCAAATTGTTTCTCATAAACAATTAAATCTAACTCATACAAAGCAAGCCTAGAACATTTATAAACAATTTTATAACAACTTTCTAGCATGTCAATTCGAATCTAACCATACGAACGGGGCTCTGATACCACTGTTGGGTTTTATGGGTCCATGCGCAGCGGAATTAAGCATAAAATTAACACAAAACCCAAGCCCTAAGATCCGTTCTATACGATTAAATTGAATTCCTATGAGATAGAATTTACCAACCTTTATGCTTTCCGGTCTTGAGCTATCGAACGGATAATTATGTGATTCGTAATCACAAACTTTTGACCTTCAAATCTTCGAATCTTCAACTTCTTTGGATCTTCAGATTTGAACTCTAGGCCTTTGATTTGTTTGAACAAATTAAGACCCTCTTTTGGTAATCCACACAAATATGAATGTCGAGAACGATTCTCGGGTTGGGAATTGCTAGATTCCTAAAAAACTTATGGAAGAATATTGAGAGGACTTTTTATTGAGAATTTATTGAAAAATTCGGCTAGAGAATTAGGTCTGACAGACCTCACATATTTATACTACAATAGTATGAATATGTCTCCTAATCGTATTAGGAGAACAGGCTGTCAAACCGCGTAGGGCTTGATATGTCGCGCGGTATATTAAGCCATTGGCTTAATATGTCGCTACGGCATAATTAGCCAGTTTATAGGAACTTTCAATCATTCTTCCTTTTGTTCAACCAATTCATTCTATTTGTGTGTGACCCAATAGGATTGTATTATGTTGGCAATGAGTCCGATCATATCGACCCTCATAAGACATAAGCGGACTCTAGTAAGCCATTATGTCTACCCAAATAACACAACGTAAGAGTTCACGTTTCCAATGGTACACTTCCATTTCTCCCTTTGTCTCACGATGTTATATTGAACACAAGTCATGGTTCACGTCAACTTGTATTTGTTCAATGCTTTCTCGATGTTGAGTATAATGATAATCCAATCACATTGGGGTGTGGCCACACTCTTTCATCATTATCACTCATCGAAGGGCCCAAGCAAAACATCTCTCTTTCGAGGGACAAATTCCATCTTGACTTATCATCCTTCCCATCATGAATCCGATCATGCCAAAGATAGCCTTTATAGATATCGTGTTAAGATACCGTTTGACTAAAATCAAACATAACTTTTCATCACATGTAAGGTCATGATAATCTCGTGTCTCAGGACTAAATGAAGTGACCATATGAGATTTAATTATGACATTTGACCATGACATAAATCTCATACGGGTCAAGTCCAGTCACTTGTTCTCTAACAAGTACCCATAATTTCAATGTGCATCTCTATGCATATAATCATCATATGATTATCCATTGACAATTATACTAGTTATTTACAAGTTTGTAATGTGCATCTCTATGCATATGATCATCTCTATGATCATCCATTACCAACTTACACTAAATAACTAGGGACACAGATTAATATAATAAACATGTAAAACATATATTAATCATTAATAAAATTTCTCTTATATTAATGATAAAGACGATACAACAAGGTTTATAGAAACTATAAGCCTAGGGCACACACACTAACACCAACATCTATAGAATCATCCACATGTTTCTTATGTTGGTCCCTTTCAGCTTTAGATGCATTAGCAGCAGGCTCGGGTGGAATGGGTCCATCGAGAATGTACAACTTCCTTTCTTGTTTGAGAACAATTCTCAAACAGCGGATCCAATCCACATAGTTGTTGCCATTCTCTTCTAACTTGTCCTTCTCAAGGACTGATCGCAGTGACAAATTCTGATTAGTGTTAGCAGCCATTGATCTACAAAGATATGCAACAAGATATAAACATATATGAGCACCAATTTCATTTAAGAGATTAAATAATGTATTTCATAAATACTCCCACTAAATTATATAACCTTCATATACAAACATGCATAATATAATTTAATAGGCTAAGACCCAACTTTAATTTAATTTCAAGTCGGCTATGGCACGACTGCTCAAAATTAAACTAAAAAGGTAGATAACATTTATCAATCATATCAACATATGACTCTTAGATCTTTTATGAGATTATAGACATCATATGTCACATGTTTCAATCTCATCTTATGCCTTAGGCCCAAAACTGTTTTGATAGCCTTATTGAGTTCAACCATTTTAAACGTATAGCAATCACTATTTGCTCATCTTGATCATACAAAGATAGAATTAATGTACCTCGCTATGGCGAGCCTACATAAAACTACCCGTGTACTCACAAGTGTTTAAAGTGGTAGCATAAACAAACTCAAAATTTCAAAGAAGGTTCAATTTTTCATGTTTATCAATTAACATAGCAAGGTTGATTCATGAAAAACTATATGAGCATAATTATGAACATGGAATGATACAAAACAAATTACATTTGGTCGCAATTACTAGTACGCGGCCACGTGCTCCAAGGTTATCCCACACTTCCATCGAAGTGCAAGGGGAAGGTTTTGGTGTCCAACCCATATACCAAGTAATACTTCACAAATATCCTAGATTAATCACATTAATCATATAAATGAAATTGACATCCCATAACCTAGATTAATCATATTAATCACATATTTCAATTTCATAATCATGGTATATCACTATATACAATTACTTCACAAGCAATACTCATATAATTTCACATTCCAAATCATATTTATCATGAAAATTCATATAATCATATTACACAATAATCATGATTATCTAACTAAACATCATGAACGGGGCTCAGATACCACTGTTGGGTTTCGAGGGTCCATGCGCAGCGGAATAATGCAAATAACTCGAATACCCAAAGCCCTAGAATCCGTTCTAGATGAGTAATTAAGAAATATGAATTAGGGTTACCAACCTTGAATGCCTTTGTCGTTGATATACGTAGTCTAACTCCAGATTGAAGAATTAGCAAATCTTCAATATACGATCCTTGAATCACGAACAAATGATCTTGAGAAGCGAAGATCCTCTACGAGTATCCACGCGATGAACGAACCCTAGAACTCTTTCTAGGAGGATTGCTAGATCCCTTGATTGAAACCTTTTCAATCTATGATGAATTATGGAATTGATGAGATGTTTTCAATTCACAATTGAAATATTCTCTCTATTTTGTCTCTCTCAAGGCTCAAAATCGGAACTTGCTGCTAGGGTTGTTAAAGGAGAGTATTTATACTCTATAAATACTATGCCCTATTAAAAACCCTTGAGAAAAACGGTTTCCAAGCATTTAGTGGTACATGGGCGGTCGCCCATGTAGGACTCGGGCGGTCGCCCATGTGTCCAGCGCCTAATCCCTTCCTCCGAAAACCCATATGGGCGGTCGCTCATCAGGACATGGGCGGTCGCTCATGTGTCCAGAGGTTTAATCCCTTATTCGAAAACCAACATGGGCGGTCGCCCATAATGACAAGTGGCGGTCGCCCATCTAGACGATCTCCAATGCCCAGCTAAATAACATGGGCGGTCGCCCATAGCACCTTGGGCGGCCGCCCAACACACCGAAATCCATAATTCATTTTTGACAATTGCTCGATGCGTGTGACCCCATAGGACTATATTATGTTGGCAATGAGTTCGATCACATCGATCCTCATAAGACATGAGCGGACTCTAGCAAGCCATCATGTCTACCCAAATAATATAATATCAAGTTCGTTTTCCTACATAGTACATATCACAATCCCATTGTCACACGATGTTATATTGAACATGAGTCATGGTCCACGTCAACTCATATTGTTCAATGCTTTCTCGTTACCAAGTAAATTGATTAATCGAATGACATTAATCATATTAATTCATTCGGGCATGGCCAAGCACTACATCAATCTTACTCACGAGTGGCCAAGCAAACATCTCTCTTTACGAGGGACAAGTTTCCATCTTGACTTATCATTCTTCCCAACAAGAATCATATCATGCCAATAATAGCCCTTATTGTTGTCCGGTTAAAGACAACGTTAAACTATATCAAACATGATATTCATCGAGTGGAAGACGATGATAATCTCAGGTCAAAGGATATCAATGATATGACTATATGAGATTTATTTATGACATATGACCATGACATAAATCTCATAATGGGTCAAGTCCAGTACCTTGTTCTCTAACAAGTACCCATGAATCTAATGCGCATCTCCATGCATATAATCATCACATGATTATCCATTAGACTTCATACTAGCGCTTCATAAGTACTAGGGACACGATTATTATAACTAAACATGCAAACACATATAATAATCAAATAAACAATCTCATATATAAATGAACAGTGACATTACATAAAGGTCTATCTCTATAGGCCTAGGGCACTAACACCTACAATTACATCATACACCATTTATATATCCTTTAGAGTTAACTAAATCAACTATTTTACAATTCTCAAGAATTTCCTAAAAATTCCTTCGGTAGCACTTGCCACCCAATCACCCACATTGAAGGACCTCTTATTAACTCGCTTATCATGTTTAGCTTTCATCCTCTGCTTATAATTCACCATCCTCATTCTCGCTTGAAGCCTTCTTTCATCAATCAAATCAAGATCATTACAGCGTCGTTGGCCATTTCTCGCCTCATCATAGTAAGTTACTCTGTATGTCGGCAGCGCCATCTCGGCCGGTGCCATGGCCTCAGATCCATAAGTCAAAGTATGCTGTTTCGCCAGTTGAGCCCTTTATGGTGGTTCTGACATATCATAACGCCGTCGGCAATTCTTCCAACCATGCACCGCCTCTTCCTTTCAAATTCTTGCGCAGGGCGGCAATAATTTTGTGAGCACCCCAACCCGGAACATAACTCGTGTCCCGAGCTCGAAAAGCCCAAACATAGAAAACCCATCTTAAAATTTTAAAAACTTTTATTTCGCCTTACAAGAAAACAAATTCTCAAACTGCCAAAATAAATCAACTAATAATATCTTAACTTGGAGGAATTTCAACAACAACTTCAATAAATCATAATTTGATCAATTACATCAAAAACCCCAAATAACTTTGTTTTTCAAAAGAGTTTTATATACAACTTTTCAAAAGAGTAATACCTAATAAATACTCCCAGACAACCTACTCATATACATAACCTGACAAGTCCCAAAAGCAAAAGTCCACACTCTTATCCCCGGTCTCACTAGTTCAGGTCACCTGTCTCAGCACGATCTAAAACAGTAAAGAGGAAAGGGGTGAGAATAAATCTCAATAAGCTATTATGAATGCAGCAAGATGCCAAACAAGATGCAACATATATCATGGTTACACATAACACATTATTAAAGCGGTAAACACCTTACGTTACCTCATTTTACCTTTCCCGTCTGAACAATATGTCGTACAACGTGGGAGTAAAACTCCGCTCTTTGGTGAACTGTCCCCGTGCACATTCACCGCTTATGGGACTCATACTCCAGAGACCCATATAAGGAAGAAAATACTTATATGACTCTTCATTCAGAGTACCATATAATAACACCGCTATCTGTAAGGCTTTTGGCTTAATACAGAAGCATTCCACCTAACTCCAATGAAATTGCAGCTAACTGTAAGGCTTTTGGCTCAGTACAGAAGCTTGCACACCCCAATCTGTTGACCACAGAAGGGGGACAGTCACAGGTATAATGAACCTTCAATCACTTATAGAACACATCCATAATTGATTGAATTCCATTATAAACCTAAACCTCGTATAATATAAACACGTTCAAGCACATAATAGTTACTTGAAATAAAATCCACCAAAGGAATAATAATATGACAACATGGTAATGTATACTCATGTTAAATCAATACCATAGTGCAACATTCATTTAATACACTATGCATAGTACCATCAATGAATATGAATCCAAGTAAGGTAACAATATAACCAATAAATCCACACTTGTGATACAATATAACAACATACCAAATAATCCACACTTGGGATACAATATAACAATATACCAAATAATTCACACTCGGGATACAATACAACGATGTGATACATATACATTTCTAACTAACACAATAGTGTAACCCATAGCTTCTACACCATTCAAACTAGCCACCAAGGATATGGGAGCAAGTAAGGCCACCATGTACCATAAACCATTCCTACGTAGTCATTACACGACCTTGAATAACCTTAATAAAAGTTCAAGATCTAATTCCCAAGTTTGAACCACTTTGGTGAAGTTACTAATCAAGCTTATCAACCATTTTTCGGACAATATTTAAACTACTTCCACAATTCCATTTTGACCAAATAAGACATCATGGTATAGCCAAAGTATTCTACTTTAATCTAAGTTAAAGAGGATTCATTTATATCCTAAGATGATTAGGATTATATATCTTTAAAAATAGTTAAGAATCATGAGGAGGGGTTTTGGTAGAAATCATAAAGAAAGGAAAGTTGGATGAAGCTTCTGCTGTCATGGGCGATCGCCCAAGATAGTATGGGCGACCGCCCAAGACGGAGGTAAAAAGGGGTGAAGTTCCTGATGAAGTGGGCGACCGCACAAGAGAATATGGGCGACCGCCAAAGCCCCCATGGGCGACCGCCTAAGCCGAAATTCTGAACACATCCTACTATCATTCATGTATAACATTTTTGTCTCTTCCTAAACCACACCCTTTTCTTTTTATCAATTTTCATGGACACAACACCACATTAGGTCATTACCCAAATTCTCAACTCCAAGAAAGTGCTCTAAATCATCAACAACAATGATAATAACACAATAACAAAATCAAACATTTCATGAACTAGTATTCCTACTTCGACTTAACCCATACTCTCTTACTCTTTAACAATTTCCATTTGCCTCAATAATATCCCAAAACCATTATACCACTTAGAACAACCATTCTACTTCTATTCAATACATCCCAACACTAACCAAAACCTTTTAGTACCAAAACTTTATTCCATTTTAACATGCAATCATTTCTTGTAAACCATTAACATCATAAACCCATTACTAACCATTTTCTTCACTTTCTAATTCTAGTAAATTGGCCAAAACCCACATTCAATACTTACTCTTAAACCATTAACATCCACAATTACTCTATACCATTCTTCTTTCAACTTAGATCACCATTTTACAACCAAAAATCAATTCAACCTTGACTAACCCATTTCAACTCAATTAACATTATTCAAAACACCAAAAATCCTTTTCTTTCAACAAGAGATTCAATAACACATAAAGTGAGCAATTATTAGAACGAAGTCATAATAACTTACCAAAAATGATGTGAACGAAATATTTATCTTCCGGGCTTGATGCGGTCCCCTTGCCGTCACGAACAAGAAAGTACAAACGGATCTTCAAATGGAAGAGAATTGAATTTGCTATGAATTTTGGAAGGGAAGGTTCATGGATGGATTTCCATGGAGATTTTGGGGAGGTTAAGGAGAAGATGAAGATGATGGAATGGGGAGGTTACTTAAAGGAAGTGATGAGAAAAAGGGAGAGGCATGGCCCCCCCTTGACTAACATAATTAAAATCTTTCCACTTTATTCAATTATGTCCCCCAAGGTCCAAGGTAGTACAACTAACCCCTCTACTCCAAATCTTTACACAACACACCTTAACTACATTTCATATTTTATTTATTTTCAATTATTATACTTCCCCCAAAATACTTTATCTTATTTCCAATTAAATTCTAAGGCTTTAAAGTTATTTCACAACCATCCTAACTCTTCATAAAAATCAAAGACATAATATGAGCACCTAAAGTCAACAAATAATATAAAATGCATATAATGGAATGCTAAATTAGTGCCTAGGGTTAGGGTCGTTACAAATTTGCTTGTTTGCCGCCTCGGTCTGCCCATTGCATTGTGGCCTATATACTGCCAACATCCAGTGTTTCACATTCATCCTCTTACATTCCGCTGTAAATTTCTTCCCAAATTGCGTTCCATGATCAGAGATAATAGCCCTGGGCAACCCATATCTGCACCAAATGTTCTCTTGAACAAACTTGATCACATTATCTTCACTTATTGTTGCCAAGGCCTTCGCATCAGTCCACTTTGTAAAATAATCAACTGCGACAACCACATGCTGGCATCCTCCTTTGGCCTTTGGGAACGACCCAATCAAATCTATGCCCCACATATCAAAAGGCCAAGTCGCGATAATCGGGGTCTGCTCAGTCGCTGGTTGCCGCGGGATATTTCCAAACCTCTGACACTTCTCGCAATTCCGCACATACTCCTCTGCATCCTTCCTCAAACTAGGCCAATAATAACCATGGAACAAAACCTTCTCCGCCAGGGATCTCGCTCCCGGATGGCCACCGCACAGACCTTCATGAATTTCAAACAAGAATTTCGCCACCATTCCTGGCTCTACGCACCTCATCAACGGCTTTGAAAAAGATTTTCTATACAAAATCCCATCCTGCACAGTAAATCGTGGAGAAGTCACCTTTATCAATTTAGCCTTTTCCTCATCAGGCGGCAATTCTCCCTTGTCCAAAAAATCTTTCATTTCAGTCACCCAAGTGTTTTCCGTTTCCTTTATTTCCATGACCACGGGCCTGTCAATTGCCGGCATACTGACATACTCCACCATTGGCTCAGCAGTCGCTTCACTTGCTTCATTTCCCGCCGTCCTGCTCAACGTATCAGCCTTTGAATTCTCTGCCCTATCAATTTGCACAAGCTCCCAAAACTCAAAGCTACTCAAAATGCTCTTCGCCAGACTACAATATTTTATCAAAAATGAATTCACTACCCCATACTCTCCTCGCACTTGATTCACGATAAGCTGGGAGTCAGAATGAATCACGATCTTCTTTACCCCTACGTCCCGAGCAAACTCTATTCCCGCCACCAAGGCCTCATACTCTGCCTGATTGTTGGACACTGGGAACTTGAATCTAAAAGCCTTCTTATATTCGCATTCCGCGTCTGGCGACATCAAAACCATTCCCTCCCCTCCTCTATTCTTCGCGAATGAACCGTCTACATGCAAAACCCAGCAGTCTGCCGGCCTCTCCTTCTCTTCAACCAAGCTGGGCACCGTTCGCTTCGCCACCTTCCTCTTTCCGCTCTCCTCCACCAATTCCGCCTGAGACTTAGTAAATGAAGTCTCCGCAAGAAAGTCCGCCAAAGCCTGTGCCTTGATTGCCCGGCGGGATTCATATCTAATGTCAAACTCAGTCAACTCTATTGACCATTTCAACAACCTTCCCGCAGAATCAGGCTGTTGCAAAATATTTCTTAACGGGGCATCTGATAGAACCACAATCGTGTGGGCGACAAAATAAGCCCTCAACTTTCTTGCCGCCACCACCAACGCATAAGCCAACTTCTCAGCATTGAAGTATCTCGACTCGATCTCGCTCAAAGCTTTGGAAACATAATAAACTGGCCTCTGGATTCCTCCATCTTCCCTCACCAAAGCTGCAACAACTGCATAATCAGAAGCTGCCAAATAAACAAACAACTCCTCTCCATCCACTGGACTGCACAACAATGGTGGCTTCCCCAAATAGGTCTTCATCTCTTCAAAATCAACTCTACACTCCTCATACAATTCCCCTGTGGTTTTTGGTAATCTCATACCCAACTCTTGTTTAAAAGGACCTGGCTGCAAACTGGTATTATACAACATGATTATCTCGCCCTGGCTGATATCAGCGATTTGATTTGCCACTCCTATGAATCTATCCGTAAAGCTTGCAACCCCCTCACCCTCCTTTTGCAGGAGGCTACACAATTCTGTCTTCTGCACTGGTTGTGATCCCGATGCACTAAATCTTGCTAAAAACTTCTCCTTGAAATCCTGATACCCGGTTATCGAGTCTTCGGGCTGCGCCAAGAACCACTCCAAAGCATGGTCCGCCAAAGTGCTTACCAGAGCTCGACATAAAATTGCTTCATTCTCGGTCAACAGGGACATTGTCGCTTCAAATCCCCCTACATGAGTCATTGCTCTAGACTTTTCAGAATAACTCGGCAAATTCGGCATACGGAAACTTGGATCTGGGGCAACACTTTTGATACTCTGAATGAATGGGGCCAAAAAGGATTTCTTCTCTTCAATCTTTTTCGTTCCCACCTCTAACTCCCTTATCTTCTTGGCCATTTCCACTATCTCATTTTCCACCTTTCTTGCTCCTCCCTCTTTGCCTTCTCAATCTCAGCAGCCTTAGCCAATTCTGCGGCTTTCAAGGCTTCAGCAATTTTCTCGGCCTCCGTCGCCTTTGCCGCCTCAGCGTCTCTATTTTCCCTTTCTTTCTCTTACTCCCTATCTTTCCTCTCTTGTCGCCTCCGTTCCCTATCTCGCGGTGACCTTTCGCCTTGACGCTTCTCGGTAGGATGTCGCGATAAATTGGACCTCTCCTCAGCATGCTTGGTTTGACTGGGAACATACTCCTTATCATTATCATGCGTTGAACAACCACTAGATTCATCACAATCATATTCAAAGTAATAAGTTTCTCCCTGGAATTGCCCGATTTATGGTATATTTTCTTCCGCTTCCTCATCCTAGCCTCCAAACCATCATCCTTCCTCTCTGCAACGGCTCCTTCTGATCTCGCATTGGCAGGATCTCGCCTACGGTCTCCGACCTTTCTTCTAGGCGGCGGCATGTCTCTCGCCCGCCTTGGCATATTAGCCACACTAACGCTGGCCTCTCGCCCCTGCCCGCCAATAGGGGCTCTCCCCGCCTGGCCTACCAATAACTCTTCAGGAATATAGGAAGGCTCCACATTCAATTCCCTCAATTGCTGATTATTGGCGAGAACTCGTAACCATGCTTCATTATCTGCCCTCAATCTGTCTACCTTAGCCCTCACCTCTGCACCCTTTGATTTTGCGGGAACTTGCCCTTTATCTACTGTCACGACCCTAAATCTAGGCACATTTTGGTCACACGTGAAGCACGTGGGGTTGGGTATGCCTTGCATATCATCCTTTGTTGTTGGCATTTGATTTGCTTACATGTTCATTTTGGGCATTTTTGATGAACTATGTGGTTTTAGATGTTATAACTTGATTGAATCATATAATGTCTAAATAAAGAAATTTGTGTAGTTAATTGGCAACACTTGAATTTTGATTGAAAGTGTTATGGAAGTTATCAAGGTGCTTAGGTGTAACATTAACTTTAAGGTAGTGTTTGGTAGATTTTCAATATTTTAGGAGCTTGATTGTAATTGTTATATATATATATATATCTTTTGTAAAGCTTCTTCAAGAAGCATAATACGTTTCCTCAGTCTTCTTCTTCCTTCTATCAGCCAAGAAAGTTCTCAAACCCTTGTTTAACTTCTAAAGATCCTAGAAATTCATTCCTTGATCTGTGGTTAATTCCAACTTTGAATACTTGCTAAGGAGGGTGTTTTGAGCAAGAATATCCGATTATCCTTCTCTTTTATTTGGATAACTTGTGGTAAGTTGTTATGGTTCTTTTCAAATAACTGTTCATGCCTTGTAAATTGATGTTGGAATGAGGTTATGAAGGTTTTATGTGAAGTGGAATCAGTTTTCTTGGTGTTGAAATGGAACAACCAAGTAAGGTTGATGAACATATAAAAAGGGTGATATAATGGTTTGAACTGAATTGGAAAGATGTTATAGATGTGTTATTGGTGATAGAGGGAGTATGTAATGGTCCAAAATATGTGTGTAGACTGTTAGAAATGGTCCTTGCAGTAGCTGAAGTGAAGTCTGGAAAACTTGTGTTGTTATTGTTGTTACTGCTGCTGTTCTGTGCAAAGCCGTAGGTTCTGATGTTGGGCACGACTCGTGCCATTAAGCACGAGGCGTGACCTTGCTTATACCAGTCGTGCGACATTAGTGTTCTATGGGGGAGCACTAGTCGTGAGCCTTGGACCATTCGTGCAGGGTTGGGGCACGAGTCGTGCCCAGAACTAGGTTGAGATAGCAACTTTGCAAGCTTTTTAACCTAGTCTAATGAGTATAGATTTAATCACTCTTTAACTAGGCATTTAGTACAAGTTTAGTACTACAATGTGGAACTTGGAATAGGCCAAAAAGATATTGGCAAGAGCTTTAAATAGTGGCGTGAAAATGCTTGAAAGGCAGTTATGACACTTGAACCAAAGGTTGTAAAACTTGGTATTTGATTGCGTAACCTTAAAAGAAGTTGTTCAATGTTGAATGGGGAACGCGTAGGGCTACTTATAGCATGTTGTACCTCTACGTGGTTGACCCTAGAGGGTTATTGGGTTGTATATAGTGCCTTAAAAAGAAGTTGCACTACTACATTCGTTAGGCAGGAGTTTGAACACCCTGTTTCTGGTTTCCATGGTATGAAATGAAAATGTAAGACTTATGTGATATAATTTGTGCCATAAGTGCTTACCTGTTTCTAGTTGTTGTGCACATAGTGTTTAATACGTGTTGCACTGTTTATTTGGTTGAGCATGAGTATTATTGCCATGCCATTGAATTGTGTTGTTATTCAATGGTGCTGAAATACATGTGCACTAATGTGATTGGTTTAACATGAATTATAGTTCCATGTTATATACATTGGTGTCCCATAGGGTGGACTTATTTTCAAGTATCTGTAATGTGCTTGAACATGGTGATATCAACTGATCTTTTGGGGGTATATCGGATACTATCACTTATGGGAAGATATCTCATAAGGTGTTTAGATTTCCTTATACCTGTAACCTCTCCCCCTTCTGTGGCCACGGTCTGGGGGTGCGCAGCTTCTATGGATATGTGCAGTCATGCCATAAGATAGCTGATAACTTATATGGATCTCCGATAGAGATCGTATATGCCGTGAAGGTGCACCAGCAGTTCACGAGAGGAGTATTACTCCCACCGTTATACTATACTCCCTCCGTCCCACGTTAGTTGAGACTAACTTTTTGGGCACACTAATTAAGGAAAAGTAAGTGAGAGAAAAAGTGAAAGAAAATGTTGTGAGTATGAAGAATTAAATAGGAGAGAGAATGAGTGGGAGAAATAGTTAGGAGAGAGAATGTTGTGAGTGTAAAAGTGAAATAGGAGAGAGAATGGGTGGGGTAAATAGTGAAGATTCCTTTGCCATTTTGGGCAGTCTCAACTAACGTGGGACGGCCCAAAAGGGAAAGAAGTCTCAACTAACGTGGGACGGAGGGAGTATGTGATTTAGATGGGAAATGTATCATAATGTGTTTACTGTTTCCCAATGTGATCTTGGCAACCTACTTATGTGTTGCATATTTGATAATTGCAACCTAATTGTGTGTTGCATATTGTATGACTTATTGGTCAGAAGGAAAAGGTAACGTAATGTGTTTACTGTTTTCCAACATGAGCAACCTGTTTATGCGTTGCATATTGTATGACATATTGTTGCATACATAATAGCTTGCTGAGATTTTATCTCATCCCTTCTCCCTTTATTATTTTAGATCCCGCTGAGACAGGAGGACCGGACCAGTGAGGCCGGGGAAGAGTTTGGACTCCTTTTGGGTTGTCGGGGTATGTGCTGATTTGGGAGTTGGGGCTGGTCCTTGGTTGTTATTCTTTTGGGAAATGTTTTGTATATAAAGTTTTACAAACATGTTTTCAGTGTGAGTTGGTCTGTAATTAAACCTGGTATTGGTTTGTTTTATGTTTGGCTTGTGTTAGCCTTTTCAGTTGTAGTACTTGTATGTATACAGGTTATGACTGGTTTGACAAGTTTACATATCGCCTCCGTGTAGAGAGGTTATTTTGAAATGGTTTTAAAAAAAATGTGTTGTTTACTTTTCAAGTTAAAGTAAAGAAAAGGTTTTTTGAAATGGTATATTTTGGGACCCTCCATCCTGGGACACGGCTTATAGGTCCGGGAGTTGGGAGGCGCCCACATCTACTGCCTTGGCCTTTTCAATTCTCGCTCTTTCATCTCGCTCTCTAGCTCGCCTTATGGTAGAGTCAGTCCGAGAGGTATGGGCCTCCAATTCTCCGTCAGATCCCGCCTCGACACGAGCTTCCTTAGCATTGGGGGTTGCCAACGTTAGGTTCTGAGCTGCCCTGAAAGGGGTAGCCTTATCTTGTCCCATCACCATAACTTACAAGCAAACAATTGGATATTTTCAACAAACACTTTAAGCCAAACAACCCCTTTTTACAATCAAATCCACAATTCTGACAGCTTTACAAGTAATCTTTCTGACACCAAATTACCTTTACACCATCTACAACTTAGCCAGAAAACCTTTACAACCAAGAACAACTTTACAACACCATAGAATAAGGACACTGACAGTCACTAAACCAAATTCTGACAGACATAAAATGCAAATCCACCTTAAACTCCCAACCAAACAGCCTTCACTCCATCAACAAAGCTGACAATAAAGATTTTCTGGGCTCCACCAAAGAACAGCAACAGTACGCCACCTTCAAACTCACCACCGAACAGCCACCAACAACCTCTAAACTCCACCAAACCACCCATTGAAGAACGTTCAGTTCCCGGCAACGGAACTAGCTGATGCTACACAGAAAAATGTGTTGCACAGGAGCTGAACCCACAGCTGCAAAGGAGGATACTCTGGCTGGTCTCCTTGGGATGGTAAGCTTTAACCCCTACACACGAGCAAAAAAGGTGAACTAAACCGGGGGTGGCTCTGGTAAAACCCCTCCGGCGTGAGAATAAATAATTGTTTCTTTGAGATAAAGAGGATATTAATGGAATCTGTATAGAGAGAGAGTTTAAAGAGAGATGATCAGAACTTACAAAATAATGATGCCTCTCACATTTTTATACTACCATGCAATCATAGGCCATACTCATATAGGACACGTGTCAGTCATCCCTTGCTTTTGGGTTAACCACCCCTAGGGTTGGTAGGAAATTACTGTTCGCCCCATCACCTCACACTGTTGACCGTTATGGGGGGTATCCACGTGGCAACGCCACAATCACTCCTCAATTGTCAGTCACAGTCGTCGCCTGGCGACAACCCTACTAAAGGAACAATGCTAATATAGTCGCCTGGCCTAATCTCTGCATTTGTCGCCCAATGGTTATATACATCAGGTCAGTTCCCGCCACGGGTTCTTCCCGCCTTGGGCTCTTCTCGCCTACTGCCTATTCCCACGCCCAGGTATATCCTTGTTGCTGACTATAATTCTCGCCAATTAAGGAAACATACCATTTATCATTCACTTTATTATCCTTTGTCACCCTTAATACGCGTGGCCCATCCTAGACCTCATGGCCCACTATATTGTTCAAGCCCAAACCTATATTTCACAATCACTTCACACTCCTAAACCGAATCGAGCCAAACCGAGCTAAACCGTTTAAGACCGAACCGCGATTTGAACTGTGAAATCGAACCATTATGTTTACATTTAATGTGCTGCTGCAAGAATTATAGTAGAGTTTTTCTTGATAGCTCTAAGATTGTTTAAGATTGTTGTTTGGTAATTGATACTTTAAGATTGTTGTTTGGTAATTGATACTTTAAGATTGTTGTTTGTAATTTTCATATGGTATGTTTTGTATTTTACTTTAAAGATTGTTCTATGATTGTTGTTTCGTGATTGATATTTGATACTTTAGTTTCAAAGTAATTAAGTTATGCTTGTATTTATTCTAAGTACTTATTTATATTCATTAGTCATAAAATGGTTAACAAAAAAAATTATGGTTTGAAATGCGGTTTGGACCGTGGTCTAGATCGCGGTTTGAACCGTGGTCTGAACCGCAAAATCAAACCGCGGTTTAGACCGAACCAAACCAAACCATAGCGGTTCAGTTTAGCTCGGTCTGAATTTTTTTATGATTTAGCTCGGTTTGAAATTTCTCCAAATCGGTGTTAGAAGTTTGACTTCTAAATTTGTCCAAACCGAGCTAAACTGAACCATTTCCACTCCTAATGCCAAACACATGTGTTCAATTTCGTTAAAAAATAGTAATTTGTTAGTTTTTACATTAGATTGCAATAAATTGACAAACTTAGAAAACGTTTAAAATTTAGGTAGAGTATTGCAATAATGTGTAAAACTCAGGTTATTAAATTAAATTTGCCCTATAGATTTTACATTAGATTACAATAAATTAACAAACTTAAAAAACCTTTAAAATTTAGGTAGAGTATTGCAAAATAATGTGTAAAACTCTAGGTTATTAAATTAAATTTGCCCTATACTATTGTCCCTAACTATAATTCATTTCAAATATCTTGCAAAAACCCTTCTTAACCCTCCCGGAGTTGGAACCGTACCAGCCGCTCGTCCCCTTTTCTCTCTCTCACACACACACACACACACACACACACACACACAATCACTGAATCGCATTTCGCCTAATTGCCGCAATTTCAGATGTGGAATTCCCGGCAAGCACTCACCAGAATCATCCACCTCCGACGTTACAGTCAATCGTCCGCCGCCGTGGCGGTTCTCCAACAAGATCCCGACCCCTCCGTTCCACTAAATTATCTCGAAGGCTTCCCTAAACCGGACCCCAAGTACGCTGAAACAATCCATGCCATCCCCCGTTCAATCTCCGGCAAAAACATCTCCGCCAAGGAGCGGAAAGCCGGCCGCGTACCCAGCATCGTTTTCGAGCAAGAGGACGGACAAAACGGAGGCAATAAGAGACTCATCTCCGTCCAGAATAATCAGATGAAGAAGCTTGTTAATCACCTTGGCCGATCCTTTTTTCTTTCGAGATTATTTGACCTTGAGATTCGATCAGATTTTGAGTCGCAGGATGTGATCGAGAAAGTTCGCGTCTTGCCTAGACAGGTATTGTAGTTCTAATAAAACTTGTTTGGAAATATAGTCCTCAATTGGTACTAAACACTGTTCGTTCAGTTCCATGGCATTTTACTACTAAAATTAGTTCATATATGTTCAAACCGCATGAAATCCCTCGTGATTATTGCGTACCAAAAATGTTGGATGTAAAATGCTTTTGTATGAGGTAAACTGAATGGGAAGCTGATCTTAAGGAACTGAAGAAAATCACTCTCTGTAGGATTAGAACCTATGATTGGGCTGATTGTTATTTCCTACATCCCAAAATGAGTATCTAGTAAAAGTTGGCTTTTAGGCATTTCCCTACCACATGTACATAAATGGCCCTAGAGTCTACATTATAGCATAGTAAGTGCCCACTAAAATACAAAAGAGAAGTAGGATTTAGGGACGGGGGAGTACTAATCTTTGAAATGAGATTTGTTTGGTGGAACATTGCAAAGGGGAAGTAGGATTTTGGAGTCAACTGGAGGGAATGGGTGTTAACTCTAGATTTGTTTCTGGACAAGGTTAATGTGTGACCCTACAGGATTAAGCGTTCGAGTAGCGGTGGTATCCTAGAAAAGCATTCCAGCTTTGACTACCAACTGCAGCATTGTACGTGTGATTTGGTCGAACTTCAGGAACTTGCGTATATTACTAATTGATCAACCACATTTGCCACATCGTTTGAATATCGATGTTTGGAAATTTTCCGCATTCCACATTAGTCCGAAACATACTACTTAACCAACCACATCATCACGACTGTAGGAAAGTAGCAATTGTCTAAGTGCTACTGTATCCGCAGTCTAAAATCTTGATACATCCGCAGTCCAAATGCTACTGCATCCATTACTCTCAATGAGTTGTATGATGTTTAAAGATGACCTCTTTATGAATAAACAAGTATGATGCACAATATTATATATTTTATAATGGTAAATTCCAAGGTTGGTAATGTATCTCTTATGTATTTTGATTTTTCAAAAGGCAAACATATTTGGTGAAATAGACAGTCTCATTGAAGATGAAATATAATTTTAATAAGAACATTAATATGAAGTTGCTTTAAATTTGGTTCATCTTCACCAGGATTTATTATGAAAACGAGTAACTTTATTCGGAATCTTGTAAGTTTGAAAAAGTTGGAAATGATGTTCAAATTTCTCTATCTCCCTTTTGTATCTATTCCCTTAATTTGTTAGTCGTAGTCTCCATGGTAACCAAACAAGGAAACCTGGATTGCTACGCGGTTCCCTTTTGTCAACCAATACAAATAGCCAAGGGAACTAGAGAGGCCCGAGGGAAATAAATTTTTTGAGTGTGCCCATAAGTTTGCAGCTGTGAACCTTGGTTTGGGAATATGGTGATATGCAGTAGTTTTCATTCCTAGTAAATGAAAAATGATACTTAGAGTCAGCCCTTCGATTCTATATACTCCCTCCGTCCCACCAAAACTGATACTTATTTCCTTTTTGGTCCGTCCCACCAAAACTGATACTGCCCAAAATGGCAAAGGAATCTTCACTATTTACCCCACTCATTCTCTCTCCTATTTCACTTTTACACTCACAACATTCTCTCTCCTAACTATTTCTCCCACTCATTCTCTCTCCTATTTAATTCTTCATACTCACAATATTTTCTTTCACTTTTTTTCTCACTTACTTTTCCTTAATCCCCGTGCCCAAAAATTTGGTATCAATGTTGGTGGGACGGAGGGAGTACTAATTAGGATGGATACTATATATAATGCTGGGTTCTTACCATAGCATGCTGATCTGGAGTCTACTCGATGTTTGTAACTCTTTCTCCCAGATGTTTTATAAATCAGTACCTTAGAAGATAACTTGATCAACTTTAGCTCAATATTTTGAATATTTTTTTCTGATGGCATTATGTGCTAGCATTCTCATCTTGTCTGTGGCGTTACAAAATTGTCAGTAGTCGGCAGAATAATGGTAGTAAGTCAGCTTTTAGGATATAATAAACAACCTGCTTCTAGATGATGGAGTACATCTTCAACAAATTGGCTCATACATTTTTATTACTCCATTATGCGGATTTTATTGCAAATGGGATATATATATATATATATATATATATATACACTCATTGATTTTCTCTAATCCTGTAGATTCATCTGCATGCTGGTACAGACGCAGTACTTAATGTTACCTTCATAAGGGCTCCATCTCATGCTGTGTTGAAGGTTGAAATTCCTCTCATGTTTATAGGAGATGATGTGTCCCCTGGCTTAAAGAAAGGTATACCTATTTAAATACCTGTAGTATTCAATACTTTTTACCTTTTTTGTTTGAAATCTGAGGCATTATTATTCACTCATGAAGCGTTAGATAACCTTTTTTCTGCAAATCCTTGTTTTCTTTTTGGAAATGATAACATCTTTAAAGTTAATCATTCAAAATACCCCTGTGAATTTCAGTATTACAGAATACAATCTTTGAGCTTTATGTGAAGGTTCTGTCAAAGTTATGATTCGTACTTTAATATGATCTTGTAGTTTTTTAGTTTGTAGTTAAGCGCTTAGGTTTATGTCCATTAGACTAATTATTGCTTTCCTCGGTAGTAGAACTTATTTGAATTAGCCTCTACCTTTGAGGATTGCAGACTTGAGATTATATAATGACGTTGTTATACAATGCAAAAACTGAGTATTAAGGCACCTATTCATTGAAACTATCCTTTTCGATTCACTTCACAAAAGCTTATCTCATTTAACTGAAATACTTGCTTTAGTTATAGTTTTCTCTTAGTTTTAAGTTGTATGAGGAGCTTATCAGGGGGTCTTTATGATGGCTTTTTTTATTCAGGTTGCCAACTGCTAATCTATATAAGTTCTCATGTCTGTAACTAAAATCTCGATTGATTCTTTTTATTACATTTCTTCAATCACTTTTCTTGTTGCATTCCCCAGCAAGAAGCTGATTTAAAATAGTTTACTAGAGAATTAATCAAATGAAGCCTATCCTCTTATTTGATTCCTTTCACTTAAATCTCCAACTTGAGTTTGATTTTAGTTTCTGTTTGTGGTTTCTCATTTAAGTTTCTAAATATTATATGTATTTATTTCTCGTGAAGTCATGTGACTTGGTCATTTTAAGGGCTCTTAGTAGCAGTGGATTTTATTCTGCTAGGCAGATTTGTAGATTTTGGATTGAATTCATATAGAGCCAAATTCGAGTCTTTTGCTGGAATTCTCTTCCTTTATATAATTGTTTCTATCAAGATGTTCAGTGGATTTCTGGCTGCAAAAATAATGACTGGCATCTATCTTTGAGAACCCTAGGGTTTTACTTAGTTTAGTGCCACTTTGAGGATTCTAATTTTTGTTTTACTCAAGAAGCTAAGACTTAGACATCTTTGCCATTAAATTTTAGAATGTTCTTTAAATAAAATTTAGACATTCATTTAGGGACGGAGGGACTAGGGAGTAATAGCCTATCTTCTCACACCTCTAGCTGCATAAAATGGTATTGGATTTATGGCATGTCAGCAAGCAAAAATCTGGAAGTAGAGTAAATAAAAAAAGATGAAATTAAAGTATTTCATTTGAAAAGTTTCAGTAGATTGTTGAAAGATGGCCTCAAGGATGAAGGCAATGTTTTTTAGATAATTTGCAGTACAATTATGTAGATACCTTGTTAACTTGACGCTTCTTAAAATTGCATGAAAACTTATCTGCAAATATGGAAAATTGGCAATAACCATCTTGGTCTGTTGGTCTTTCCAAATGCTTCTGTCAAAGGTCTGTCAAGTTTGAACCATACATTTTGATATTTTTCTCTTAGGTATAATTTGTCTTCAGAAGTATATGCATGCATAAGGCAGGCTGCATTTTAAAGCTACTGAAACATTGAGTAGGGTTGTCACACTATGTATTTCTTACAGTATGTTGTAGAAGCAGTAAAATGCGTCTTTTTTCTTGAATGCCTATGTTCACACTTTTGGCACTTGAAGTGGTTTGTTTCAATATCCTGTTTTGAGTGTGGGGGAGGTTTTTGAACCGAGCTGCCTCAGGCTCCAACATGAGTCAAGGAATAAATGAGCTTGCTACGAGGGGTTCCAAGTTCCAACTGACCAGGACTTTCTTACTTTCTTTAATCCAAACAAGCTCCTCTGACAATCTACATCTACCACTTAGAGCATCCACAATGGGAGGTTTTAGGGAGCTCTTTATTCTTATGAAAAAGCTAGAGAGCTTTTTGCCATTGTGGAACTCACTAAAGAGCTCCTTAGTAAGGAGTAGCTCTTTCTATAAAGAGTTAGCGTTTTTATGGTTTTTTTAAAGCTACAAGTTTCTATACAAATCATTCTCTATTCATGTTATATATGGGACCCATAAAAAAGTTGAAAAAAGGGTTTTACCATTGTGAAATATTGCTTGAGGTTTTTGATTTTTCAATCATCATGGCATATAGAGAATACAAAAAAAATAAAAAAAAAACTATCACAAGAGCTTTACCATTGTGGATGCTCTTAGTTGAGTGGCAATAGGAATTTCTTTACTGTGAACAAGACTGCATGAGAAGGATGAAAAAGTTTATTTCTGTTATCATAGCCTCGGCTAAGTGACCATTAGGGAAAAGTGGAAGTGTCTTGAATTGCTTTTGTGTCTGAGGACCGAGCAAGTCACCCTCCAAGACCAGGGTCGAAAGAGGGAGGGGGGAGGAGAGAGAGAGAGCTCGAACTTTTCGAAAGTTTTGCCCTGGTTATTTAATGCTCTAATTCGAGGCTTTCCTTGTATCCAACATAAAATCTGTTTTCTCATCTGCATGCTGTTGTACACGTCTTTTCAAACGTTTGGTTATGTTAAGATCAATCAAGGTCCTTTTTGTTAATTTACCAATTTAACAGGGGCTTATCTAAACATTATAAAGAGAAAGGTGAAGTTCTACTGTCCGGCAGATATCATCCCTCCTTTCATAGAAGTGGATTTAAGCGAGATGGACGTGGGCCAGAAGTTGTTAATGGGAGATCTCAAAGTTCATCCGGCTTTAAAGCTTGTTCAATCAAAAGATGAACCTGTGTGCAAGATTGCAGGAGCAAGGGTTTCCGAACAGCAAAAGAAATCTAAATGAGGAACACCATAAAAAAAGGATCGATCCTACTGTTTACGAGATTGCAGTTTTTTTTTGTGTGTCCTATTTTCTCTCGATCTTCCTGGTTCCCGATTTTATTTATTTAAGAACCTATGGAGGTGTAGGGAAGTCTAATAATAGAATAGCATATCTCTCTCTCTCTCTCTCTCTTAGAAATGGGTTTTCCCTTTTTTTGTTTCCTTCCATTGATGTGTGAAACTCATACATGATGTTTTACTCTTAGAGCCGTCAATTTGGGATCGTATGTTTAGAAGCAAAAAGCCAGTAACTTAACTGGATTTGTTTTTAACTTAGTTCAGAAACCAAATCAGCCACTTTTTTTTTTTTTTTTTTTTTTTTTTTTTTTTTTTTTCAAGTCCTAGCTAGGGTTAGAGTTGCACTATCAAGTTTTACTTCCCACCTATAACATGTCACAGATTTTTTTGTTCATCTCAAAATTTGTGTTGCGTTTCTAAATATAGAACATTTTAGTGTAAATTTATTATACTAATACACACAAATGAATCAAATTCTTTAAATAAATAAGTGAAGCAAATTCTTTGAATAATGTTTGACAAGTTAACTATTACACTTTTTAATATTACGCGAGAAGGAGGAGTGTATATTCTCTCTTTGTCTCATAATAAATATCGTATTTGGTCAGTTAAGTTGAACTTTGACAAAAAAAATTGATTGTCTTCCTGTTATTATGAAAATAGTTACTGATATACCAATAAAAACATTATTTATAGCTGATGACGCAGGAAACGATCCAGATCAGCCTTAGTCCAGCAATTAGGTTGATCTCCAGCTAAATGACCTGTAACCACGAACAAACTACTTGTCGGGGTGGTCTCCGGCTAATACCCTCCGGCGTGATAATGAGATATGGTGTATTGAGCTTATAAACTGAAAATGAATTACGTAAATTCATAATAGCAAATAAGACATTACCTTTTAACGTTGTATGTTGTCTGGTATTTATAGTGGTATAATGGGATTATTGTAAATCCCTAGAATCACGGAGATGTAGTGGACGTAACTGTCTCCGAGAATCTAGGAGGCGGTTACGAATAACGGCGTAGATGGACGTACGCGTTGGTAGGTCGAGGCCGCTGAGTGTTCGAAGTCGACCTGACTTTGTGCCTTGGCTTGATAGAAATTGTACAAGTAAATGATCGTATGTCGGACAAAGCTAGGTTGGAATCAATGATGGTCGAACAATGAGCTAGGTCGACTGATCTTTGTTGTTGGGCCTTTGGTATTATTGCAATTGGGCCGGCCCATTCCACAGTAGTGCCTTGGTGATGTCTGAGGTGTTGGGCTTCATTCGTTGAGATTGACATGTTACTTTTATTCTGTTCAATAACTATTTCTAAATTTTCATGAAAATAAATAATTTATCATTTAATTTTGATTAAAATTTAATTGACCAAAAATGCAATATTCATTTCGGGAAAGAGTGAGTATTAAGCTAATTCCTTTTTGACTTTTATTTCGTTTGGGCTGCATATTGGTTCGTTAAAGTAAAGCTTTGGGGCTAATGCAATACGTTTGCTCAACAGTCGAGCTGCCAATGTAGATTGCACATCATTCAATAGAGCTATACATCAAATGCAGAGATTATGCGGTCGAACAAAAATGTCTAAAATATCCTTAAATGCCGAGATTATGCATGACTTATGAGTCGAAAAAAATGTCTAAAATATTCTTAAATGACGTATTAGATCAATGAGGACCGTCTAAATCAATGAGCAGGTGCGGCGAAACTGATGAACCGGCGGATCAAGTCTTTCTAACCGATTAAAAATCTATAGTATAAAACACAACTGTCCGTGAACAGTTGTGTGAACAGTTCCAAATGTCAAATTTTCCATTTTGCCCTCACTAAGTTGTCCCTTTCCCATTTTAGCCTTTAAAAATTTTTTTTTTTTTTTAAATTAAAAAAAAAAAACATGTGTCATCGGACACGGGCTTTTACTAGTAAAATGATAATACGTAGGGGTGTAAATGGTTCAGTTTGGTTCCGTTTGATTCGGTTTACGGACTAAACCACTAGTTATCGGTTTGAAAAAATCTCAAACCGAACTGAACCATGAAAAAATTCAAACCGAACCAAACTGCCATGGTTTAGTTCGGTTTGGTTCGAACCGCGGTTTAAACTACAGTTCAAACCATGAAATAGAACACGGTTTAAACCATTAATTAGAACATGGTTTCAGACCACATAATTCATTGTCATGTTTGTTTGAATTTTTCAGACATAACATACAGAAAAGATTCAAAATTTATATGAAATTGTGCTTTAATGTTTATGATAACAACATGTCATTTGAGTACTTGTAATGGTATGTGCTAAAAAGTGAATTAACATTATTACAGGAAGATTATCAAAAAGAAAAAAGGGTTATGGGCTAAAACACATAAATAGAATTAGGGGTTTTCAAATTTAAATGTGAGGTGAAGATGAAAGATATGCATATCTACGATTAATATTGAACGGTTTGGTGGTTTGGTTTATCGGTTCGATTTGGTGGTTTGATCTCGCGGTTTCGAATCGTGGTTTGAGGATTCAGACCGCAGACCAAACCGAATCACTCGTGATTTGATAATTTTTGAAATCGAACCAAATCACTATTAATTAAAAACCGAACTAGACTAATGTGCGATTTGATTTAGTTCGATTCCGAACGACGTTTTGGCCGAACCACACTTACCCCCTATTAATACGAGAGAGAAAAAGGCGGAAAGGCTACTAGATTTTCGGTACAAGTTAAACGCATCAAAGGAATGTCTTCTTCCTCCAACAAAGTGGTTGTCAAGAAAAAGAAAAAGGAGATTCAAGAAACAAAACAACCTCATAAAAAAAACAATGAGGTTGTTTTTGTTACATACAACAACTCAAAAGGATCACATAATTTCCAACTTACCATGAAATCAGCCCTTTTTGTCTCAATTCTCCTCCTCCTATACTCCCCAATTTTCTCAACCTCATTTCCCCTCTCCACCTTTTCCCGATGGATCATCGACTCCAACTCCGGCCACCGCGTAAAGCTTGCCTGCGTAAACTGGGCCAGCCATCTCCAACCCATGTTCCCGGAGGGTCTCCAACACGCGCCGTTGAGAAAAATAGCGGAGGATTTGGGCACATTAATGGGCTTCAATTGCGTGCGTCTCACGTGGGCAACCGACATGTTCACCGAGCCGGGAATCGCTAGCCTCACCGTCGATGAATCACTCCAGATATGGAATTTGATGATGGATAGAGATGGGGTTGAAAAGAACAATCCGGAGCTCTTGAATCTGACACTTAGGGATGCACAAAAGGCGGTTATTGATGAGCTTGGGGCGCATAAAATAATGGTGATTTTGGATAATCATGTGAATTTTCCTCAATGGTGTTGTAATGAATTTGATGAAGATGGCTTCTTTGGTGAGACTTATTTTGATCCTCAGGAATGGTTAGATGGGTTAGGCATTGTTGCTAAGCGGTACAAGGGTAACCCCACGGTACGTTATACTATAGTGCACCCATTAACAGATTATTATTTATTTTTTCAAAAAAAATATTAAGTGGACCGTACAAAAAATCCGTGTAATCGGACCGAATCAGTAGAACCAGATCAGTAAAAATCGGACCGAAAAAATAGTATTGATCTGGTCCTATTTTCAAATTTTTATGGAATCGATTAATTGGTCTGATCCTGGTTTTGAAAAAAATATACGCGATCCTGGACAGGATCGAATATATATATATATATATATACTCCCTCCGTCCCGCTAATATCCGCACACTTTCCTTTTTGGGCGTCTCGCTAATATCCGCACACTCCCAAAAAGAAAACTTTATATTAATAAAATATTCACCCTACCCCACTCATTTTCTCTCCTACATTATTTTAATACTCACAACACAATTATAATTTATTACACCCTCCACTCATTCTCTCTCCTACTTTACTTTTACACTCACAACATTTTATTAAAATATCATATTCCTTAATTCCCGCGCAAACAGTGTTAGTGCGGATATTAGCGGGACGGAGGGAGTATATACTCCCTCCGTCCCGGAACAATCTTCACACTTTCCCTTTTGGGCGTCCCAAAACTTACTTCACACATTTAAAACTTACCTAAAATGGAAAGGAATCTTTACTATTCCCTCCACTCATTCTCTCTCCTACATTATTTTAATACTCACAACACCATTATAATTTACTATTCTCTCCACTCATTCTCTCTCCTATTTTATTTTCACACTTACAACACTTTCAATATAATACTCTCTCCTTAAAATCAGTGCAAACAGTGTTTGTGAATTATGTTAGGAGGGAGTATATATATATATATATATATATATATATATATATATATATATATATATATATATATATATATATATATATATATATATATATATATATATATATATATATATATATATATATACTCCCTCCGTCCTATTACAAATAACACACTTTTCTTTTTGGGCGTCCCACTACAAATCACACACTTTCTAAAATGGCAAAAAATCTTTACTATTCCCTCCACTCATTCTCTCTCCTACATTATTTTTATGCTCACAACACCATTATAATTTACTATTCCCTCCACTAATTCTCTCTCCTATTTTACTTTTACACTCAAAACATTTATATCATTATTTTTTTCCTTAATCCACGCGTGTACATTAACTGTATGATTTCTAATGGGACGGAGGGAGTATATATTAACTTTCTTACGATTTACCAATATGATAGTATTATTCAGCAATTTGGGCTCAAGTGGTTGAACATGAAATCTTCTTTCTTAACTGTTTATTTTATTATTTGTAATTTGGTTCTTAAATATGCTTGCTTATAGACAGTCATATATTCCATTTGTTCCGAAATATTGTTCAACAATTTTGTTCTTAAATATGCTTGTTTGTAGATTTTGTTATTGTAAAAAATTATATTATATTGTAATTTGTAGAATCTGTGGAACCGGACCATTAGAACCGGACCGATGGGACCGGTCCTATAATGTAATTGTCTGATCCTGATTCTAAATTTTTACAGAATCGAAGTGTTTGATTCGGTCCTGATTTTCTAAAACTTTGACAAAAATCGGATCAATTCGGACCGTGAACACCCCTTTTATATTATATGGATCATGATTATGTTCAACAGAATAAAACATTTAATTTTTAATTCGACATATGATGCTTATGATCATTATTCATCATGTTTCAGAGTATTTTATTTTGTTTATTTTCAATTTTATAATCATACACTTGTAAATTTTTCATAGGTTGTAGCAATGAGCTTACGAAACGAGCTTAGGGGTCCACACGAGGACAAAGACGAGTGGTTCAAGTACATGGAAAAGGGAGCGGCAATAATCCACAAAGCAAACCCGGACTTACTAGTCATTGTTTCGGGGCTGAATTTTGACATGGATCTTAGCTTCGTAAGTAGGGGAAGGCCGTTCGTGGTGCCATTGAATCACAAGTTGGTATTCGAGGTCCATCGTTACCCGTACTCCGACCCACAAGACAAATGGATGGACCAACCCAATGTTTATTGCGCTAATATGACCCGACTTTTCATGAAGAAAGGGGGATTCTTGTTTAAGGGGTGTTTGAACCCTAGGGCTCCTCTATTTGTAAGTGAATTTGGGGTGGATATGAGTGGTGGAAATGAGGTGGATAATAGGCACTTGAGTTGCTTTTCCGGATTTTTGGCGGAGAATGATTTGGATTGGGCCTTATGGGCATTACAAGGGAATTATATGATGAGGCAAGGGAAAAATGGGCTTGACGAAACGTATGGAATGTATGATCAAGAATGGAAGACGGTGAGAAATCCATCGATTCGACAGAAATTGCGCTTTCTACAAAGAATGACTCAAGGTAACTTTCAAGCTCTTAAATTTTCTAGTATTATGTTGTTTTTCCCGCCTAGTTTGAATTCAAATATTTCCCCATAATCATTCTTATCTTATAAATATTTCTTCATTTTCATAACGCAGATCCAAATTCGAAAAATCCATCATACTATATAATGTACTATCTACGTAGCGGCCTATGTGTTGAAGCCGGAAATGATGGAATTATTCCAACAAATTGTACTACTTGGAGCCAATGGAGGTACCACTACGACGGGGATCCAATCTCGTTATTGGACGGTTCTAGATGCATAACTGCCGTCGGGGAGGGACTTCCGGTTACCCTAACAAACTGCTCCGACCACCAGCGAAGCGAGTGGAAGCATGTTTCAAGCTCAAAATTGCATTTAGCAACCATGGATGATCGAGGGAAGTATTTATGTCTAGAATTGGATTCAACAAAAATGATATTTGTGACAAACAAATGCTTTTGTGTTGATGATGATTTAAGAGATTTAGAAAAGTGTTTAGTGAACCCGGACCCACAATGGTTTAAGTTTATTTCAACTAATATTGATTAATTCCAACTAGTAAATTCGAATATTATATATAATTAATAAACAAGTGTGTATAATATTTTTGCAATAGGGTTTTCCAGCTACATGAGAATGAATTTTCCTTTGGTAATTATATTGTATGTATAGAGTTGGTATATATAAGCTTTGTGTAAATACCAAATGAAAATAATGTATGGTGCTCTCGGTTCTATTACACAAAAGACACAAAATGGATTTTGAATAAAAATTAAGAAAAATATATAGTTGATTAAGTGTTGTGCATATAAAAAGTGAGGTAGGAGAGAGAAAGTGGGCTGATAAATAGTAACTGGATAGATGATGTAAGTATGACAAGTGAGTATAATGAATAACAAATATTAAAAAAATCATTTTTTTTTAATTTTGTGCCTTTTGTAATAAGACATCAAAATAGTGTTTTTGTGCTTTTTGTAATGAGACGGAGCAAGTAAATGATTGCTAGCTCTAATTAGTGAGATAAAATTCATATGTATAACAATATTTCACTACAGAGTAAAGTTAAAAAAAGGTCACAATCTTTGATTTACAAAATTATGTGTTATAATTGATGATGACGCAGGAAACGATAATATCAGCCTTAATTCATCGATAGGTTGATCTCCAGCAAATAATATCTGAAACCACAAACAAACGAATATTCGGGGTGATATCCGGCTAATACCCTCCGGCGTGATGATGAGATGTCGAGCTACATGAGGGTATAAACAGTATGAAAATGACATACTCTCAAACTAGCCAAGAAGAAATTACCTTTTCACGTTTATGTAATCTGGTATATATAGTGGGGAAGTAGGATTGTACTGAATCCCTTAAATCGTGGAGATAAAGTGGGCATAACGGCCTCCGTGATTTGGTTATAGATTGAGTCGTGGATAGACGTACGTGTTTGTTTGATCGAGGTCGCCTGATTATTCGAGGTTGACCTGACTTCGTGCCTTAACCAGGTAGAGGTTGCATAATTAGATGATCGTATATCGAACAAAGCTAGGTCGGAATCAAAGTGATCGAAAAATGAGCTAGTTCAACTGATCTTATACTGGTGGGCCGTAGGAGTTGTAGCAATTAGATTGACCCATTCAAATAGATGTGTATTTGTGATGTTCAAAACGTGGGACTTATACGTTGGGCATGTCCCATCAGTTTTACGTAGTTTTACGTTGGGCATGTCCCATCAGTTTTATTCCGTTCAATTATATTATTGATTTTAATTAGAGTGTGGCGGGTTTACAAGCAATGCAACAGATAAAATATTATTACTAATAATAAAGTTACAAAAAAATGTTACAAAATATGATTTACAAAATGATATGTCTAAGACTTTGTTGGTAACTTTAATTAGTGTGTGACGGGTACACAAACAAGCAATAAAATATTATCATCTTGTATTCATCATTTTACAAACTTCTTTTTTGCCTTTAGCATTGCCCAAATATTATCACTTCATTTTATATACATCTTTTTGCAAATTTCTTTTGTGCCCGAACATTCTCTTTCACTACTAATACAACATTTATTTGGAACAGTGTTACAATCACAACAACAAATACGGAGTATATTGATTGTAACAGTTGTAGAATAGCTATACAAAGTTTAGGCCAGTCCAAGTGCGAACGCCAATCAAAAGTATTCCCTCCAAATTTTCAAAAATTTTAGTAGTCTCTCATCCATTCAATATTAAGATCAACGAACAATCGAAATGAATTTGAATCTAAACATCTCCAGCAACAATCATCCATTCAATATTAAGAAACGAACAATCGAAATGAATTTGATTCTAAACATCTCCAGCAACAATCATCCATTCAATATTAAGAAACGAAGTATCATTTGCATTGCAAAGCATGGATTGAATGGTTGTTCAAATTAAGACTCATACTACAATTCATTTCAACTTCAACTATCTTCTTCGCATTTGTATTAACTCTGACTTTACCTCTCATTTCAGCATAGCTCTGTAAATTCACCATTCCAGCTCCAGCATAATCACCACTAGAATTCAGATTCTCCACTCCGATCCTCATCGTGACGTTCATCGCCTTCGTTTTCCGAGCTCCAACACTTCCGCTAGTAATATCACCACCGCCGATCGTTGAATTACCGTACAATATCACCGCCTTACAGCCTTCGAACCGGAACCGGCCATAGTTACGATTCCTGATGGCAATTTGAGCATTCATAGTTGCATTTAGCGAAGGATTGGATGAATTTCCATGGAGGAGGCTTTGGACAGTGACGGCGGTCATTTTGAGATCTGGAGAAGTGATCCGCCTGACGATTGGGAAGGCGATCACGGGGACTGCAAGTAGGATGATGGCGATCAGGAGGAGGTAGACGATGAGTTTGCTTGATTTTTTGTCGTTATCGGAGCGTTTCATGGCGGGAAATGTGGACTGTATATCCATGCTTTGGTTGAAATTTGAATCCGCCATAGCTAGCCTAGGGGAGCTCTAGCTCTGGCGATCGGCCATCGTTTACTGTGTGTGTGTGTGAGAGAGAGAGAGAGAAATTGGTTAAGAAAGGCGTTTTGCTTATGCTTGAATTTGCTTGTGTATATATAGGTGATGGATGTGCGTGATGATTTAGGTACTCCAAGTGTGTGTGAGAGAAAGGGAGAGAAAATTCAGTTATGGAAGTTAGTAGTAGTGTTTATACTGTGTGTGTGTGTGTGTGAAAATGAGATCAGAAACTTGGGCATGAGGCTTGCTTCCGTTTGGGCATGAATTTAATTTAAGTCTTATTATTAAATGAGGTAAATAGACATTTAAAATTGATATTTGAGGAAAGAGTCTAGTGTAATTTTAATGTCACAATTTGAAACCGTGTGTTTTTGGGGAACATATTTATGTTTCCTTATTTAATTTGTCTTCTATTATGGTAAGAAGATTTTGGATCTTTCATGGAGATTTATAAGTATATTACTTTGACTAGGAATTGTAAATATGATAAATATATTTTATTTATGTACATAGTTTTATATTAGGACTAACCTACTAATATTTAATTTCCTTGTGAGTGTGTTTTATGTTTTCATATAGGAAAAGGATTCTCACAAAGGAAGAGGTCGATTGCATGAAGATCTTCTCAATGGTGCACTATAAATACAAGGCATTCAGCACATGAGATGTTACGTTTTTAGAAAGAAAAATACACTTACTTCATAGCATTCGATTGAGTTGTGTTTAGGTTGTGAGCTTACATCCGTAACTCACATCTAGGTTTTTATAAAGTTCTCTTGTTTTACTTCTGATTGAATAAGTCCTACTTGGGAAAGGGGAGTTGTTCATATCGTAGAAGGTGATTAGAACTTGTTTAGTATTTTCATATTTTAGTTTTTCACTTATTTGTTTTTGTAAGAAACATAGGTTTTTATAGTGAAAAGTTTTTGGGCGTAAGCCTAGTTTGCCGATCACACGTATCGATAGCGTATATAACTCTTGAGTTATTGCATTTTATTTACATTTAATTGTTTTATTCCATTGCATTATCCGTGGATGTGTGGACGGTTGTGAGACACATCCGTACTCACATCCTTTGCCTATTGCGTGATCCAAGTTTCCTAGCTACACGAAACTTTCAATTGGTATCGAGCCAACTCTCGAAATATTACTGAGTGTTGATCCAGAAAGTGTAGTCATTATGGAATGCCAAAATCACCAAAATAGGCCTCCTGTCTTGGATGGCACAAATTATTCTCTTTGGAAGTCTAAAATGCGAAATTACATCAAAAGTATTGATGAAAGAGCTTGGATGTGCATTCTTGTTGCATGGCAACCTCCTACTGTGGAGAAAAAGCCATCTTCTGTTGGTGAATCCTTTTTTGAAAGAAAACACGAAGAACAATGGACTCTTGATGAAATACAAGTCGCTAATTACAATTCAAAAGCCACGGGTGCTATTTCCACCATGTTTCGGGAATATGTACAAGCTTATAACAAATGAGAGTATAGCCAAAACTGCTTGGGATATTTTGCAAACTCAATGTGAGGGAGCACCAAGTGTGAAGGCTACCAGACTTAGAATTTTAATGGATAGGTTTGAGTTACTTCGAATGGAAGAAACTGAGGATATTGTGTCATATCGCGCTAAGATTCATGAGATTTCAAATGAATGCACAAGTCTAGGAGAATCTATCTCCAATGCAAGACTTGTTAGTAAAATTCTAAGGACCTTGCACGAGAGGTTTAACATTAAAGTAGCCGTGATTGAAGAAACAAAGGACACAAACACCGTAGGTCTTGACACTATCATAGGAATCTTGACTGTGTTTGAGCTTAACTCGAGGCTCGAGAAAAGAACAAAACACACGCCTTGCCCTCAAAAGTGCCGCCGCTCTACCAAAAGAGCTTGTGGAATTATCCTCTGAAATTGACAAGTCTAATCTTGAAGATGAGGATGTAGCTTTTATTTCAAAGAAATTCAGTTCTATACCGAAAAATAGAAGGATAAGCAAATTCCCCAATAGACCTACTTCCAAGATTACGAAAAGCCAAAACCTAGCACCGACACTGGATTCAAGAAACCAAGTTTTGAAAATAAATCATCCGAATCGTCCAATGTAGGGCATGTCGTGGCTTTGGTCATTATGTAAATGAGTGTGCTAACACACTTAAAAAGAAGGGAATGAACTTAACTGCTACCCTTAGTGACAGTGAGGATGAAAAAGAAGAAGTGGCTAATATGTCTGTCTTAAATTGCCATTCTGTGTTTAATGCCTTTTCAGCAGATATAGAAGAATATACTCCTGAAAATCCCTTGGATGTGGGCTCAGTTGTGTACACATCCGGTGTCACATCCGAACCGGAGCCGAACTGCTTCTGTAAAAGGAGATTCGAGATGATGAAGATGAAGAAAGGGACATTCCCTATGAGGAACTTTTGCCACATACAAGGAGCCGCATACAGATTGGATGAAAAGATTGGACAAAATTGAGGTACTTGTTAAGGTAAACAAATCTCTTTACGATAAATTGGTTGCTTGTGAAGATGAAAAAGCTGTACTTTCAAAAGAAAATGATGCTCAAAAAGATACCATTGCAAGACTAGAAGTCCTTGTGACCAAAAGAGAAGTTGACCTTGAAAAATTCAAGAATGAATGTGAAAAAGCTGATAATACTTTTACTAAGTTAAATAAAAGTAAAATGAAAATGGAAGAAGCTTTTTCCATGGGTCAACGTGACAAAATTGGTATAGGTTTTGAAAATAATTTTGTAAAGGAGGGATGTGAGGCTTCTACCTCTAAAAGTGTGAAAAAACAAGCTTTTAAAGAAAAAGTCATTACGAGTGAAAAGAGACCAAGAAAGAGGCATTACATCCGTCATTCTTGCCTAGCTCCCGGTCACATTAGGCCCTTCTCATTTACAAACTTAAGGCCGATAAAAAATCTGGTAACTTCAAACAGCCTCAGATGTGTGAGAAGATGTATGCACATCCTAACACACATCCAGTCAATCTGAGACCTCTGCAACCCAAAAAGAAAACTGTTAAACAGTGGGTGGCCAAACCAATTACGTACCACCTGCAATGTTGTCTACTCTTCCCTCAAGAGTACTGTCTCTGGCTCTTGGTATTTTGATAGTGGGTGCTCTAGGCACATGACTGGAAACCAAGCAGTCCTTCTTGATTATGAAGTGATAAATGGAGGGAAAGTAAATTTTGGTGGAGGTGCTCAAGGAAAGATTGTTGGGAAAGGAACCCTAGATGTCAAGGGTCTCCCAAAATTGCACAATGTGTACCATGTGGAAGGCTTGAAAGCCAACCTAATAAGCATCAGTCAACTGTGTGATGATGACCTATTTATGAAGTTTGATAAGCACTTGTGTGAAGTGTTTGATAAGGATAATAAATGTGTGTTTATTGGTCCTAGATCTGCTGATAATTGTTACCAATTTGGTGACAATCTTTCTTGCCTAAGCTCAAAAGCTAATGATGTCAATCTGTGGCACCAAAAATTAGGGCATGCTAGCTGTAGAACTCGGAAGAACTTCAAAGGTTTGAAGCCATTAAAGACCTCCCTAAACCGAACTTCAAGAACCCCGATGTCCGTGGTTCATGTCAAAAGGAAAACAAACAAAAGCATCACATAAAAAGGTCCAACAATGCTCCACAACTAGATGTTTGGAGATGATTCACACCGATTTAATGGGACCTATTGAAGTAGAAAGCTTTGGTAGGAACAAGTATGCCTTTGTGTGTGTTGATGATTATTCTAGGTACACTTGGGTAATGTTCTTAAGAGAAAAGTCGAAACAATTGGAGAATTCAAGAATTGGTACAAAAGAGTTAGAAATCTTTATGGTCTTAAGACTGTGAGGATTAGGTCTCGACCATGGCACCGAATATGAGAATCAAATGTTCACCAATTTTTGCAATTCTAAGGGAATCACTCATGAGTTTTCTCGCACCAATCACCCCACACAAAATGGAATTGCCGAAAGAAAGAATAGAACCTTGCAAGAAATGGCTAGGGTCATGCTAAGTTCAAAGAACTTGTCCAAAAATTTTGGGCGTAAGCTTTAAACACCGCTTGCCACATTGGCAATAGGGTGTTCCTAAGGATTGGTAGCACTGTCACCCCATATCAAATCCTCCTTGGAAAGAAACCAACCGTAAAATATTTTCATGTGTTTGGTTGTGTTTGTTATATTCTCAATGATAGAGAATACCTTGTCCAAGTTTGATTCAAAGAGTGACAAAGCAATTTTCATGGGCTATTCCACAAACAGTAGAGCTTACAGAGTTTTCAATCTCAAAACTAAGACCATTATGGAATCTCGCTAATGTTAAATTTGATGACTCACTTGATCTTAACCTCAAGACTCGCTGAGGATGATGTTTCAGGTTGCTTCTGGATCGGAAGGATGAAGAAACAAAATGAAAAATCAAAAGAAGCTTCCAGGCCGATAAAAATGTTGAACCCGATAAGGATGTAACCAAGGATGTGGACACATCTCGCCTCCACATCTCGAACCCACATCTGCACCCACATCCACTCAAACTCCCGTAATCGAGGACAGTTCCTCGATTCCGATCGGGATGATGCTCCGTAAGGTAATGAGAATGGGTGTGTAGATAGGTCAAAGGATATCCCTTCAAAAATCCAGAAAAACCACCCCACTTCACAAGTTGTGGGAGATGTGCATGCTCAAGTGAGAACTAGACAAAAGGACAAAGTTGATTATAGAAAGATGGCTGGTTTGTGGAGTTGCTCCTCAGCATACTGTAAGTTTCGTTGTTTTGTTTCAAAAATTGAACCTAAGAATGTTACTTTGAAGCATTGAAAGATGCTGACTGGATTATGGCTATGCAAGATGAATTAATACAATTTGAAAAGAATGAGGTATGGACTCTTGTTCCTAGACCCTCACATAGTAATGTCATAGGAACCAAATGGATTTTTAAGAACAAAACTGATGAGCAAGGTGTGATAACTAGAAATAAAGCTAGGTTAGTTGCTCAAGGTTATACTCAAATTGAGGGAATTGACTTTGAGGAGACATTTGCTCCTGTTGCAAGAATTGAGTCCATTAGGCTTTTGTTAGCCATTGCTTGTTACCTCAAGATTACTCTTCATCAAATGGATGTTAAGAGTGCTTTTCTAAATGGGATATTAAATGAGGAAGCCTATGTTGAACAACCTAAAGGCTTTGTGGACTCCAAATATCCTAATCATGTGTATAACCGAAGAAAGCTCTGTATGGGCTAAAGCAAGCCCCTAGAGCTTGGTATGGTAGGTTGACTGACCATTTGCTTCAACTAGGATTCAAGAGAGGTGAGGTTGACAAAACCTTGTTTGTGAGGAGAAATAAGAAGGAGATTCTTGTGGCACAAATCTATGTAGATGACATTGTGTTTGGATCAAATTCTGATCCAATGCTAGCTGAATTTGTGGATAGCATGACTTCCACATTTGAGATGAGTATGGTAGGTGAGTTGAACTTTTTCTTAGGTTTACAGATTAAGCAATTCAAAGATGGCATGTTCATCTCACGCCTAAGTATGCCAAGAATCTTGTGAAAAAGTTTGAGCTTGAACACTCTTCACATCAAAGAACCCCAATGGGATCTTCCCAAAAGCTAATTCATGATTCCGATGGTGAGAGTGTTGATCAAACCCTTTATAGAAGCATGATAGGAAGTCCGCTTTACCTCACCGCAAGTAGACCTGACATTATGTTCAGTGTATGTCTCTGTGCAAGATACCAAGCCAACCCTAAAGTGTCCCATCTTAAAGCCTTGAAAAGAATCATTAGGTATGTGAGTGGGACTGTAAACCTAGGTCTGCATTACTCTAAAGAAACAAACACAAATTTGGTTGGGTACACTGATTCTGATTGGGCTGGAAATAGTGATGATAGAAAGAGTACCACTGGTGGATGTTTTTACCTAGGTAATAACCTTGTGTCTTGGTATAGTAGAAAACAAAATTGTGTGTCCTTGTCCACTGCTGAGGCTGAATATGTTGCCCTTGGGAGTTGCTGCACACAATTACTTTGGATGAATCAAATGCTAAAAGATTATGGATTGAATAGCAAAGTTTTGACTGCTTTTTGTGATAACAAAAGTGCCTTAGACATATCTAAAAATCCTGTCCAACATTCTAGAACAAAGCACATTGATATTAGACATCATTTCATTAGAGATCTTGTAGAACAAAAAACTGTGTGTCTGGAATTTGTTGGGACTGAAAATCAATTGGCTGATATATTTACAAAGGCATTAGATTTGGAGAGATTTTCCTCCTTGAGGAAGTCTCTTGGCTTGTGTGATATCTAAGGTTGTGAGACCAGATGTGTCTCACATCCTCTAACACATCTGTAGATTAGTTTAACTGAAAAAAAAAAAAAAATCATAAAAAGAAAAATCCAAAAATATCATGCATTAGCACGAAATTTCTCAGTGTGGTCACTTGTGTGTCTCCATCTAGACATTATTTTTGATCACTTAATTGTGAGCACTTCCTGTTCATGTTACCTTTTGGTAACTTGATATAACCTTCCTAGGTATCTCACAGTGGGTGCTAAAAGAAAAAAAATTGTGTGAGAAACAGCTGCTTCACCCTTAGTATGAAGTCATACCATTGTGATCAAGTGAATTTCATAAGAAAACTTGAAGTCAAACTTGATAAGATCATTGGGAAAAAGGGCTATCTTTGGGATCAAGTAAAGTGAAAGCTACTCACATTACAAAAATCCACAACAAAAAAAATTGGTGGATGCATCCTAGAGGCTGTGCAGATTGGATTATTGCTCATTGACTTTTGTGATCTAAATGTGTCCCATTTGTGACTCACATCCTATGCCACATCCATAAGCCGAGAATATTTCCTTCACTCGCGTGTTTGCATCATGCTAGGCATATTGCATTTTTAGGACATATAGGAGCTTTGTAAATATGCTAGATAATTAATTTTCTTTCCTAGTTCATTCTTTGATTATATAGGTTTTTGATCTCCAATATCTTTCATGAAAGAAAAAGGTGTGTATCAATCCTTGTTTGAAAAGGTTGGAAAATCCTTTTGGGATTCTGTTTTAAATAAAGATATGCCGAAGTAAGTTTTGTTTTCATAAAAATCTTACAAAATCTTGATTTATTTTAATCCCTTATTTTCTTGGAAGGTGCTTGTGTGTAGTAACCTCAAAGGTTTCTAGCCGTTGGAGGACTCCTAAGGATTTTGTGGTATGTTAAACCTTTTTGAAGAAGGATTCCTAATTCTATTTGGAAAGGGGGAGCTGTGAGTATTTATTATACCTCACATCCGTCCCATCCCCCATAAACCTTGACAAAACCCTTTGTTCTTCCTTCTCTTTGCACACAATCTCAAACCATAGCATTAATTGCCCAGACCGTTCAACCAACCCAAATTCCTCTGTTAAATGGCCGAGCATTCAAACATTCAAGAAAAAGACATTCTTGATATTGCCCCAATTTCAATAGCTAAAGGTGAGGATTCAGTTCTCTTAAACCCTGTAATTTCAAAGTTTCTTGCTGAATTCTCATCTCCATCACCTTCATCTGATCCTTCAATGGAAGCCAGTGCTCCAAAATCCCCCACATTGGTTCCTTCCTCCGAAAACCCTAAAGCTCCATCCTCTCCGGTGATACCACCATCGGATGTCGCTCCTGTCGCCATCGCTGAAGAACCATCTTCAACTAAGAAGAGGAAGCTGTCTCAAGTCAAAGCCCCAAAGCCTACTGCAACGCCGGTGCCCCATCGTGCTCTTCGTCGCTCTGGTAGGGTTCGCAAGCTGTCAGAATCTGACAAAGCCAAGAATCTAAAGAAACCTGGCGGGAAACCCTCATCAGCCATTGTTCTAGAAGAAGAAGAAGAAGAAGAGGTAATAATTCCTCTTGTTAGGTCTAGGGCTAAATCATCTATTCCTCCTACCTCTGTTATTGATCCCGTCTCTCGTTGTTCAGCCTTCTGAGGATGTTCCCCCTGTTGAGTCTATTGATCCTACTCCCCATGTTGAACCTTTTATCTCTATTGAGACTGTTCCCCTAATGCAGTTCGTTGATCCCTTTGTGTCATCACCCTCTCCCTCATTATCAACTGATCCCATTATCCCAGCTTACCACCCTCGTGTTGAGGTTCTACCTCCTATGGATAATGTGTCTGCCCCTGTTATAGATTCCTCTGCTCCTGTAGTTGTTAGTCCTGTTGAGGACCTTATCTCTTTTGATGATGAAGTACCCTTAGCTAATATCCTAATGGATTTGAGGGGAAAGAAAAAGGTGGCTGAGACTGATTTAGAGCCAATTGAAGATGAATCTAGTTCAAGTACAGATAGTGATGATACTGCCTCGGATGAGAACTACAAGCTAGGAAGAGATGAGCTTGATCAAGAAAAAGAGGACCAAGAGTTAGACTCCTCTGATGCTGATGACACTGAGATTGAACCTATCAATGTTCCATTCCTGTGAAGGATGTGTCTAAGGATGTGCCCACATCTAGACGCACATCTACTCGAAAGAAAGCTGAACAGGGTATGTCATCTACTGTTTCTGTTATCTCTTCCCCTAAACCCTTTTCCAAAAAATTTTTAACCAAAAAGGCATCTGATAGGTTTGCCTTAATTTCTTCCAAAGCCTTTGTTATAGAAATGAAAAGGGATAGGGAATCTTTTGCTAAGCTTGGGATGGACAAATTCTTTGAGGAAAGAGGATTATTCTTAACCGTCGATCATCCCCTTCCCTTCTATCCTAAAATGATTTATGAGTTTTATGCTAATTTGCCTAAGGGATTAGATAAAAACTACTCTTCTCCTCCCACCTGTCTATGTTAGAGGAGTGTTTGTCCCTTTTACCCCTTCGTGATCAATGATTTGCTTGGGTTGAATGATTTTTGGATGAATTGGTTTCTATTGAGGATGATGAACTTGTGTCCGCCATTACACATGGCAAAGTATCCTCTTGGCTGTGAAGCCTAAAGACTTAGGAAGTGGATCTTTATCTTCCCTTTACTCGTTTTCTTCACTCCATCCTTGTTGCCAATCTTTGCCCCTCCAATAATAAAACCTCAAGCTACTAGGGTGCAAGCCTTGCTTCTTTACGTATTGGGAATTAAGAAGCACATTAATTTTGGTGACTTTATCTTTAGAAAGATTTGTGATTATGGAGAGTCTCCATCAAAGAAATGGTCTTTACCCTATCCTTCCTTGATTTCCCAAATCCTCATTGCCAATGGTGTTAAGCCTGAAAAAGGAGAAGAAATTGTTGACAATTTTGCCCTGTTTAAGGAATCTAAAACCCTGCTTGACCCTAAGCAAAGACATGTGGATCTTCCTTCGGGTACGCTTCCCGAGATTGGTATGGAAGATGTGGACACATCCGGTGTCACATCTCGAAGAGAATTTTGTTGCTCAGATGAAGGACTTAGATGCTGCAATTGTAGAAGCTGAAGCTCAAGCTCAAGCCTCCATTGCCCATGCCAACAATCTGAAAGCTCTTAGGGATAATCTCCTTAGATGGCATGCTAAACTTTCTTGTCAAAAAGGGGGAGAATCTAGTTCTAATGCCGCCGCCGCCGGAAGTGAAGTCCGGGATGCCTGTTAATGCCGGCCGCTAAAGCTATGGCTGGTTTTAAGTGGAGACATTTTGATCTGTGATTTAGGGGGAGAAAAGTTTTTTGGTTGTTTTGCTATGATGGTTGTTAAAGACAATTTTTAATTTTCTGCTTTAGTTTTTAGTTTTTAAAACAATGGTTTGTAATAGCTTTAATTAGGACATGGCTGAATGGTTTTTTTCTTTTGCTCAATGAACTGCTGGTATTCTGTTCTAATACTTGTTTTGCAGTTTTTATGTGTGGATGTGTATACACATCTGGACACACATCCATTCAGGGGGAGTTATGTTTTTTCTATATTCTGTGGTCATAAATTATGTTTGTTATAAATCTTTGGTTTTGACCAGAAAGTCCAAAATAGGGGGAGATTGAAACCGTGTGTTTTTGGGGAACATATTTATGTTTCCTTATTTAATTTGTCTTCTATTATGGTAAGAAGATTTTGGATCTTTCATGGAGATTTATAAGTATATTACTTTGACTAGGAATTGTAAATATGGTAAATATATTTTATTTATGTACATAGTTTTATATTAGGACTAACCTACTAATATTTGATTTCCTTGTGAGTGTGTTTTATGTTTTCATATAGGAAAAGGATTCTCACAAAGGAAGAGGTCGATTGCATGAAGATCTTCTCAATGGTGCACTATAAATACAAGGCATTCAGCACATGAGATGTTACGTTTTTAGAAAGAAAAATACACTTACTTCATAGCATTCGATTGAGTTGTGTTTAGGTTGTGAGCTTACATCCGTAACTCACATCTAGGTTTTTATAAAGTTCTCTTGTTTTACTTCTGATTGAATAAGTCCTACTTGGGAAAGGGGAGTTGTTCATATCGTAGAAGGTGATTAGAACTTGTTTAGTATTTTCATATTTTAGTTTTTCACTTATTTGTTTTTGTAAGAAACATAAGTTTTTATAGTGAAAAGTTTTTGGGCGTAAGCCTAGTTTGCTGATCACACGTATCAAGAAGCGTATATAACTCTTGAGTTATTGCATTTTATTTACATTTAATTGTTTTATTCCGCTGCATTATCTGTGGATGTGTGGACAGTTGTGAGACACATCTGTACTCACATCCTTTGCCTATTGCGTGATCCAAGTTTCCTAGCTACACGAAACTTTCACAATTTCTATTTAAAAAATTTTCAAAATAAATATTGTATTTAAAAATTAGGAAAGACTAGTGTAATTTTAATATTTTACATGCAATTTACAAATAAAGCTCAAAAAGGTTCTGGATAATAATATTAAAGTCTTCTATATACTTCCTCCGCCCCGCTTGAAATCGCACAGTTACTGTTTACGCGAGAATTAAGGAAAAAAATAATGATATAAATGTTGTGAGTGTAAAAGTAAAATAGGAGAGAGAATGAGTGTAGGAAATAGTAAATTATAATGGTGTTGTGAGTATTAAAATAATGTAGGAGAGAGAATTAGTGAAGGGAATAGTAAAGATTTTTTGCCATTTTAGGAAGTGTGGAATTTGTAATGAGACGCCCAATGAGGAAAGTGTGCAATTTGTAGCGGAACGAAGGGAGTATTAATTAACAAGCATATTTGAACAAGGTTATTAGAAACAAACTTTCTGAACAGGATTCTAAATAACAATATTAAAGCGTTATAGATATGAATTAGCAAGCATATTTGAACAAGGTAATTATCAACAAATCTACTACATATCAACATTAAAGGTTTCTGGATATCAATGTCAAAGTATTCTGTATACTCCCTCCGTCCCATCCCACTTGACACTTATTTTCATTTTGGGCCGTCCCAGCTCACTTGACACTTCCCAAAATAGCCTACTTTTTATAATTTTATATTCACTCTACCCCATCACTCATTCTCTCTCTTTATTTTTCACCACTCAATTTATTCAACCAACACTACTATTTACCCCACTCATTCTCTCTCTTCATTTTCTACCACATATTTTTTTTATTTTATTCTTTTTTCTTAGTTCCCGCGCCCACCTCAAGAGTGTCAAGTGAGGTGGGACGGAGGGAGTATAAATTAAAAAGCACATTTGAATAGGTTATGGCTAACAAACCTTTTGGATATTAATTTCAAAGGTTTCTGAAATATGAATATGAATTAATAAACACATTTAAACAATATCATGATCAACAAACTTTTTGTATATCATAAGCCTTTGATATTGATATACAGAATCTTTAAAATTAATATTCAAAATGTTTGTTTGTGAAGTTTGTATAGATGAAGTGTTAAAATATGGCCAACGGTAATGTTCAGAAGACCAGTTGTACTGTTACAAAGATCCAATTTGTGTGTTGAATAGTGATAGAGTGTGTTAAAAAATTCTGATTATTTTTAAAAAATCTATCCCTCATTTTTATAAAAACTTCAATTATTTATAAAAATGTCATCACTCATTTAAAAGCACATTTTTTTCTAGTCACTAAAAAAAACGTGTTTTACAAAAGACCAACTCAAAAATAACCCTGTATAATTCCTATCATACAATATTTTTTTTAAGAATATTTTAGTTTTCCCTTTGTACCTAAATTAATATCTAATTTTTTTAAAGAGATATTCTAAAAATATTTATTTTTTATACAATTTAATGGTAAAATGCATAAATTTAACATTATCACTTTTTTGAATATTTAGTTCTGCAACTTTAAAATAAAAATGATAAATTAAATGGTAAAATACATTATTTTGGGACAATTTATTTTTATAAAATAAATTCATTTTGAGAGACATTCATTTTATTAGGTAAGGGAAATATTAGGTTAGTACACACTTAAATTCATTGGGCTTTAAGCCGAGTCCAATAAAATTAAATAGAAGAAGACCGGTAGTTTGATTTTGATGGTGGGCTGGTCTGGGCCGAGATTAGCCTGACTGGGCTTTGATAGATTGGATCAGTGAAAAGGCAAATCAGCAGAGAAGGGAGGAAAAAGACTATGGTAGTATTTGATTTTTTTTAAGTAATAAGTGATGAAATCTGATTTTATTTTTGAATTTGATTGAACTGATAATAGATAGCATTTGAAAACTGATTCTGAATTACGCAATTTGTTTGAATATACATCTCAATTCACATCTGAAATTAGGGTTACGATATTTAATGAAGTAGTGTTCGAGTTGATTATTTTTTAAATTACAAGTTTATAAAAGAGATACATATTTAAAAAATTAATTAAGAGACAAATAAGTGATAGTTTTACATCTGAAAAAATAAGAGTTATTTATATCTGAATGGAGAAAAAAAAAAACAGTATGAAATGTGTTATGTCTAATGCACCAATTTATTTAGATATGAGTAAGAGATGAAAATGAAAAACAAACGAGACTTACGAATTAAGAATTGTATTGCAAATTGTATTTTCCATTTCTTATCCTTGATTTCTTTTCAATTATACTATTAGCTAATACATTTAATAAAAATTGGTAGTCCCTACGTCTCTAAATGAATAAATAAATAAATAAATAAATAAATGGTTAAATTTTAGTTAGGGACGTTTATTTTTTTTATTCAGAGTAATGACATAAATATTTTGTTATCTACCTACCTAATATTTATTTTGATAAAATATGGAGATCCAAAAGTATATTTTGTATTATTTTCGTCTCAAATTTTACATAAGCTAGAGCAGTATCGAAATCAGAAAATATTTAAAAGGGGAAAGACTGTTTTGAGAATAAATATTATAAGGGGAAGATTCAAATTTTGCAAGGGTGTCAAAATAATAATTTAATTTTTTCTTATCTCTAACATTGCTTAAAAATCAACATGAAACATGTGAAATTGAAATTATTTGTGAAGTGTAAAGTACTGATTTGATTTCCAAACTAAAAGAAAATGAAAAAAATAAAAACTAAAATAAAAAAGTTAAGTGGGTCATCCGAAGAAATTGGAAAAGTGAAAAGGAGGCATGTCTTTTAGGTAGACCGGAACGGAGAGATTGGTAATGCAGGAAATTATACAAATTAACCTTAATCCATCAATAATAGGTTGATTTCCATCGACTATAACCTTACCACAAACAAACTACTTGTCGAATTGGTCTCCGGCTAATACTTTACAGCGTGATAATAAGATGTGGTATTAAAAGTTCGTATTAAAATTAAACTTTATGAAAAATAACGTAATCTCAAAATAACCAATAAAACATTACTTTTTAACGTAAAAAGTTATCTGGTATATACTCCCTCCGTCCCAGGATTTCTGTCACTTTTTACCCAAAATGACGTGTCGTTTGAAGCGTCACCTTTCCTAAAAAGAAAATGTTTTATTAATATTCTATTATCCCACTAACTATTCCCTCCACTAATTCTCTCTCCTCTTTTCAAATTACACTCACAACACTTTTTAAATTCACTATTTCCTCCACTAATTCTCTCTTCTATTTTCAAATTACACTTACAACATTTTTTCTTTCCACTTTTTTTCTTAATCTGCGTGCCACGCCTAAAAGGGTGACACTTTTCCTGGGACGGAGGGAGTATAGTGGTGTTGCGATCATTATGAATCCCTAAAATCGTGGAGATGTTGGCGTAACTGTCTCCGAAAATGTAGAATGCGGTTACAAATAACGACGTAATTGAACGCACGCGTTGGTTGGTCGAGGTCGCCTGAATATTCGAGGTCGGCCTGACTTTATGCCTCGATTATATGAATGGTCGTATTTCAGACGAATATAGGTCGAAAACAAAAATGGTCAAACAATAAGATAGGTCAACTGATCTTAGGTGCAGTGACAACTGAATTGACACAAATAATAATTGTGTTTGGGTAATGCATATTGATGCTGCAGGAATTGTGCTTATCAATAATCCTCCACGTGGCAAGATTAATCACCTAGCTCCTTGACCTGAAATCAGAACCCACGACTAGCTGGATGTGTCTCCGGCGAAAACGCTCGGGCGTGAGAGTAAGAATACAGTTGAATAAAGCTCAAAATGTATTGAATAATGAATTCAGAATACAAAATGGCAGTTACCTTTCACCGTTTGGTAGTGATGAAGTATTTATAGGAAAAAGTGATGTATTTTTGGGGAGGCAACATGTCCTCCGAGATTGTAGCGGCAGTTACTTGGTCGTGGGCACGTGTCTATAACGGTCCCTGATTTGTAGGGATGTGGTTATGAGAATTGTTTAACCAAATAAGCCGTGAGTGTCAGTCGTCATTTGCTAATTTAGGTCGAGGTCGCCACTTGTGGAATGGTCGACCTGACTGTCGGGTAGAGCATGGTTCGTACCCGAATTGTAGTATGGATCATGAGGTCGGACTAAGTTAAGTCGGGATCTGGTAGGTCGGACTATGGACTTAGTCGACTGGTATTTGAGATGGGCCTTGGGCCTTGTTCTGATTGGATCAGTCTCATTGAGAACGTGGGTGCCAATGCTATCTGTGATTGGGCTTTACTTGCTTAGCCCAACTTGACACTTTTGGTATGTTCAGTGGCCCCCAACTTTCGAGTGGACTTTGTCGACTTGGAAGTTAAGAAGATTTTTGATATGAATTATTTTACCCGCAGGTCGCTACTAGTTTTTGAAGTAAGTCGACCATGATGACGTGGCACAATCCTGGACATTGGCGATGAACGGTTATAGATAAAGGAGCGCCGTTTTTTGCCATAATGATTACAATTCTGTCGTTTGAGAGTCCGCCTAGGAAACTGTTTCCGCCATTAATTAGGAAAATTAATTTCGAATTTCCCTTTGCCCTTTCCAATTCGGGGAGCTATAAATTTGAGAATCCTTTTCCATTTACAACTTTTGCCTTCTCTGAACTCTGTGCGTGATTCCGGCGGTGATAAAGGAAGTTGATTCCTGCTATAAATTGGTGTTTTCGCCCTCCATTGTTCCGTTTCCCTTCACTGCTAAAGGTATTCCCCTTATTCTTTAGAATTAGGGCTTTAATTTCTGCAATTTCTTTGATTTCGCCATGGCTAGGACCTTTAGTACAGAACCCGGAGCTTGGTATGGGTACTGTAAAGTCAACTGTAGGGTTTATAAACATTTGAACGGAGAGTGGAGGGAGATGACCATGGAGGAATGTACTTCAATTTTAACCCGATGGGGTTTGCAATTTACTGAGTTGGCTTTGCCTGTGGGAGAGAACTTAGGTACCTTAGGAACGAATGACCCAAGAATTGAGTCCTTCTATCTTTTTCACGAACTTCTTGACCATATTGCTACATTTTACATTCAGGGTCCCAACAAACCTTCCTTCCTTAGGAATAGAATTGGATTTCCGGGGGAATCTAGGTCGCCACTTAGTTTATCGATTAGGCCTCCTGAGACTTCATGTAGAGCGGATTCCCTGTTTCCCCTCTTCTTGTACGAGATATGGAGACTCGAGGAGAAGCGATGCGTCGATCTCGTCAAGTCCCCGTATTGTTGACGCCTTCGAGGTCAATGTGGCGTCGGGCGGGAATGAAAGGGGTTATGTTCCTCAAGGGCCACCTGAGAGGGAGGCGAAATTTTCCTTCTAGATTGTCGACCATTTATGACTTACGTGAGGTGGACGGGGAGGAGTTTGAGGTTACCCTCTATAGCAGGGCCCGACTTCTTCAAACAATTTGGGAAGACTTACAAGGCGATGCCACCGGGGTTGCCTTTTATTATGGCGATTCATTGCACGGCTTAAGATTGCCCTTGGACCCTTTTATTAATGAGTTTCTAGAGTGCGCGATGCCTCTACCTATCCAGTGGGCGCCAATACTTGTAGAGTCTTGAGTACGCTGCGATGGTTTGCCGCTTCTTAGGTTATGAGCCTTGTATGAGGGTGTTCGAGAGAGTTCTTTCTTTGTGAAGTTCGACAAGAGTGGCGGCATAAGTACTCCTCTAAAGCCAATTCTCCCAAACTATTTATCAATTTGCCCGGAAAGGTCGGTGTTGGAACTCCCACGTTGCGGTAGTGAAGAGTAGGTTAGGTTGGGAGTTCCCTCTACCGGTGAGGACACGAAAGTGATAAGGGATGAAGATCAGTGGGAGCCCCATTGGCATAATGACCTGCGTGGGAAGTTGGCAGAGTTGGTTGCTCGTGCGCCCATTAGTTGGGAGGTTTTGGGGACCACGAAGAACAATTACATCCAAGCAGGAATGATGCTAGGAGATGATAATGTTGTGCCTTTAGTTCCCATAGTCAGGTGCTCGAGGTATCAGGTGGGTTACTCATGCTCATGCTAGGCTTGAGAAAATGTGCTCCCTGCGTCGGAAGACCAAGAACTGCTGCGAGAGATAATGGGGAACATGTTGGTGGTAAGGATTTACTCGCCCCTTTCTTCTCCTTGTGTGATGATTTCTTATGGGCGAGCTCCATCTTGTTTGGCATTTGTATTTGATCATTTAGTCGTTACTTATTGATCTCAGCGTAGAACTCGTATCTTGTATAGGTGTAACCTCCGTATTTGAATTTCTTAGCTCGTTACTTATGTTGCTCGTATGTAGAACTCGGGGCTCGTACATAGAACTTATAATTATGATGTCGAGCTAATACTCTTCCTCTTTTGACTCGTGCAGTTTTGACCCCTGCTCAGGAAGCCAATATGGGAAGAGCCGTTGATATCAGGAAGGCCAAGAAGGGCTATGGAGCAGCTAATGCCAAGGAGAATCGTGAGATGGAGGGGGTCAAGAGAAATGATCTGCTGAAGCTGGTCGACCAGGATACTACCAAATTCATTCCTGCTGAGGAGAATTTGGAAGGATTGAAACGAAGTCCCGAGAAGGGGAAAATGTTGAGGGTGATGATGCCCCGAGGTTACGAAGAGGTCCATGTTGCTGGTGAGGAAGAGTCCGAGCTGAATGTGGAGCCAGAGAGGGAGGTCGTTCGTACCAGAACTCGAGCTCAGGCTAGGACCAAAACCAAAACCAAGACTCAAACTGCCTCCAAGAGAAAATCCCATGTCATTTCTTTGGATGAAGAGGAAGATGAAGATGATGCTGCCCCTATAAGCAAGGTGATCAAAATTGGCCCTTGAAGGGTGAGCTCGACATCCAATCTAGTCGGTGCCGGTGAACCGGTGGAGGCGAAGCTAGAAGTCCACATGCTTCTCCCATTCATATTTCATATGACAAGTTGATTCAAGCTCGAGTTCTTGAGCTAAGTGATGTGACCCCTTTGACCGTAGTCAACGGCTTGGCTAGGGAGTATCCCGGGGTGGAGTATGGCCGGGTAGTCGTCGGGAGGAGCTCATCGGGACTTGATCGGAGAGTTTACTAATAAGCCACCGACTCCGAAGCTTGTCGAGCTCGAGTTGGGCCGGCTTCCTCCGAGGTAACCACTTGAGCTTTTAATGTATTCATTCTTCTTACCGTTTCCCTCTCTTTTCTTTTCATTTGATCGACCCCTTATATCGACTCGTTATTTCGTCTCTTGCCATGATTGATTTAGCCACCACTTATTGGAAGGCGGCAGAGGAGCGAGGAGAAGGCTGGCCAAGACTATGTTGGCTCGTAAGAACGAGGAAGCTGTGGAAGGCTGGAAGGTGATCAAGCTTCGATTGAAAGAGGACTATACCAAGTTGAAAGGAGAGTTCGACAAATTGAAGGAAGAGAACTCGGACTTGGATAACTCTTATGAAGCTTTGAAGCTTTTGAAGGATAATGAGATCAAATTGAAGGAGGAGGCTGGAAGAGCTTGGGGAAGCCAACGGTGAACTCGCTCGTCTCAAGGAGGAGAAAAAGAAAGTGACGGCTGATCTTGGTGGCAAAGCAACAGTGGAGGAGGTTCCCGTCACCTTAGCCAAAAACGGGAGGAGCTGGATGCTTTGCTCGACAACAATGGGAGGCTGGAACTCAACAAGTGTGAAGGGGGCCAAGGATGAAGGCTGTGAAAGCTTACAAAGAGAGTGACGAGCTCCATGCTCATGTTACCCGAGGAAGCCGGCGCCTTACGGGATGTAGGTCGAGCTCACATCGCTCGACGTATTACGGTGGATCCCGCTTACAATATCTCGGTTGAACAACTCGCTCAATGGGCTGCATGAAGATCCCTATAATACGGCGGCTCGACCGGGACATAGTTTGGTGCCTTACAATGATAATGACTTGGAGATTATTGCTAAAGATGATGAGGCCGCTGAAGCTGAAGTTTGGACTCCTCCTCCTGTTGCTCTAGTTAATTACAGCACCATTTTAGCCGAGCTTGAAGAACGACTCACCGGCCTTTGACGGTGATACTCCTGACACGGATTTTCGAGTCGGGTAAACCAACCGGCCCCACAGCCAGGAGGAAACCGTAGATAAACAAGCGGCTACTAGTGGTCATGTTGAAGGTGATCCCAAAGACTAAATTTTGAAACTGTTGGTTGTGTAATGAACAAGTCCCAAACATTTCTTGTTTTTTGTCTTTATGAATACTTTAATGCCTTGGCCCAGTTTTTGGGAGGCATGGAGACATGTAAGTTTATTTTTGCCTAAGTCTTAGCCCGCTTTTGGGAGACTTGTTCATATTTGATTGTAGTCAACCCTTCTTTATTGCATGTTGTATGCTTTTTGAAGTAAGTGTCGATATAGATAGGGTAAATGAGTCAATCTTGGGTTTAAGGTCGGCCTGACTTTATGATGCCTTAGTCGACCTCAGACTTGGTTAGAACGAGATTGACTATAAATCTGATCTGTTCAAACTATTTAAGCTGACCAAGGGTCGAGCTAATTAGAGCGAAGTCGATTAGGAATCGGACTTGTTGAATGAACAAAGCTGATTAAGAATCGAGCTAATTAGAACAAGCCCGACTAAGAGTCGAGTTTGTTAGAACGAAATCGACTAAGAGCGGACTCGTTAAGCGAACAAGGCGATTAAGAATCGAGCTAATTAGAACAAGCTGACTAAGAGTCGAGTTTGTTAGAACGAAGTCGACTAAGAGTCGGACTTGTTAACTGAACAAAGCTGATTAAGAATCGAGCTAATTAGAACAAACTGACTAAGAGTCGAGTTTGTTAGAACGAAGTCGACTAAGAGTCGGACTTGTTGGGGTTAGTGTAACACTATGCTTGATGGAATGAACTGCGCTTTTCATTGAAGTATGGAACATGCTTACATCAATTTGACACTAGAACTACCACAAACTTGAACTTGGAAACTGAAAACTAAAAGTAGTATTTGATGAGGTGAGAGGCGTGCCAAGGATGTTTCAACTCTTCTCCTCCGGGATGAGCTATCATGTAGGTTCCTTCTTTGACGACTTGAGTAACCACATAGGGACCTTCCCAGTTAGGAGATAGCTTATTCTCTTTAGGTCCTTCTACCCGTTGCCTCAATCTTTCTCAACACATAATCTCGAACTTGGAACGACCTTGCCTTGATCTTCTTGTCGTGATAACTTTTAGTTATTTGCTTGTAGTTGACCATTCGGAGGTAGATTTCTCGCTTCTCGTCGATCGAGGTCCAAGTCGATCAATCTGTTGGTATCATTACGCTCTTGATCAAAGAAGGTCACTCTAGCGGTAGGGAATCGAGCTCGGCGGGTGCCATGGCCTCGATCCGTAAGTGAGAGCGAAAGGGGTTTCCCAGTAGGCCCAGTGGTTGTACGAGCGCCCAAAGAGCAAGGGAAGTTCGTCCAACGATTGTTTCGTCGACCTACGAGCCGGTCTTGAGCGAAGATAGAACAAGTTTATTTCTGCTTGACTTGTCCATTTCCTTGAGGATAGGCGACGAGACGATTTCCAATGTTTGATCCCTACTCGATTCATTTCTGTTTCGAAGGTTTGGGAGAACTGTAAACCATTGTCGGACACTATAGCACGAGGAAAACAAAATCGACACCAAATGAAATCGTGGATGAAGTTGATAGCATTCTCCTCTGTGATGCGAGCTAGTGGTTTGGCCTCAACCCATTTGGTGAAGTAGTCTATGGCAACTATCACATACTTGCAGTTTCCTCGGGCTGGAGGGAAGGGTCCAATCAGGTCGACGCCCCACATGTCAAATGGCGAGCTGCGATCACGGGAGTGCGCTCTGTTGTATGCACATGGGGAAGGTTGGCAAACCTTTGGCATTGATCACATTCTTGAACAAAGTTATGAGTATAAACTCTCGTATGTGGCTAATAGTATCCCAAAGTGATTAACTTGCTGCAAGGGTCACGGCCCCGGTGTCCGCCACAAATCTCACTGTGTACTTCATGTATCAATAGGGTGACCTCTTGAGGATGGATGCACTTTAGCAATGGTCGAGTATAGGATCTTCTGAATAGGTCGCCTCCTTGAATGACATACCTCAGAGCTTTCTTTTTGATAGCTCGAGCCTTCTTCTCGTTATCTGGCAGCTCACCACTTTCTAAGTACGCCTTCATTTCCTCGATCCAACACTTCTCCTGAGTCCAATTTCTTGAGGGATCATCTATGCATTGAATTTTTACTCTTTCATAGGCTGGACTTTCGAGGAAGGAGATAGGTTCATCATGTGGTTCATCCGAAGTGGCTAATTTCGAGAGGAGGTCAGCTAGCTCATTGTCTTCTCGTCCAATTCTCTGAATCTTCCAGAATTCCAAATCTTTTATCAGTTCCTTCACCAGGTCGCAGTATTTGATCAGTGTGGCACTAAGCACCTCGTACTCGCCTCTGACCTGGTTGACTATCAGTTGGGAATCACAATAGGACATGATCTTAGTAGCTCCAAAACACTTGGCGTACTCAATAGTTGCAATTAAAGCCTCATATTCGGCTTGGTTGTTGGAAGCATCAAACTTGAACCTTAATGATTCCTCATACACAGTTCCAGACTTTGGCTCGATTAGCACTATCCCAGCTCCACTGCTATTCTTGGTCGCTGATCCGTCTGAATAGACCTTCCAACAATCGTCTAGTAGACTGATGGCGACCTGGGACTCTGGCTCTTTCCCCTTAGCTTTTTCTTTTGGAGCTCGATGCTCGTCGTCTTCTTTGGTGAACGTAAGCTCGACCAAGAAGTCAGCTAGAGCTTGAGCTTTCAGCGCCTTTCGAGGTCGATACTCAATGTCAAATTCAGTAAGGGCAATTGACCAATTGAGAAGTCGACCTGAACTTTCCGGCTTGTGAAGGATTTTCCTTAGGGGAGCATTCGTGAGAACCACGGTGGGTGAGCCGGAAAATAAGCTCGTAGCTTCCTTGAAGCCACGACTAGAGCATAAGCGCCCTTCTCGGCATTGTAGTATCGGCTCTCCACATCGATAAGGCCTTGCGATGTAGTATGCGGCTTTTGTTGACTTTCATCCTCTCTAATCAAGGCTTGCCACCGACACTGTCTCCATGAGATAGATATACAAACAAGGTCTCACCAGTGGTCGGGCTACTCAGGAGAGGTGGAGTGGCGAGGTAATCCTTCAGCTGTTGGAACGACAAATGACATTCGGTCGTCCATTCAAAATTTTGTGTCCCTCTCAATGCCTTGAAGAAGGGGAGAGACCTCTCTGCTGACTTTGATATGAAGCGGCCAAGAGCTGCTATCCTTCCATTAAGTCGCTGCATCTCTTTGACACTGGTGGGCGCCTTCATGTCGACTAAAGCCTTTATTTTCTCCGGATTAGCCTCTATGCCCCGTTGAGATACCATAAATCCAAGGAACTTTCCAGCAGCTACACCAAATACACACTTGCTGGGGTTGAGCTTCATGTCGTTTGCTCTCAAATTGGCGAATGTTTCCTTTAGGTCGACCACGTGACGTCCAGTCTTTGTTTTGATGACCATATCGTCGACGTAGGCCTCCATGTTTCGGCCAATTTGAGAAGCAAAGACTTTGTTCACCATCCTTTGATAAGTTGCCCCTGCATTCTTCAATCCAAATGGCATCATGTTGTAGCAGTAGATGCCTCCAGCCGCTTGAAATGCCGTCTTGATTATGTCGTCCTCATGCATCTTAATCTGGTGGTAACCTGAATAAGCGTCGAGGAAGCTGAGGGTTGAGTGGCCAGCAATGGAATCGACTAGCTTGTCGATTCTAGGAAGGGGATAGGCGTCCTTAGGGCAAGCAAGATTGAGAGTGGTGAAGTCGACACACATCCGCCATTTGCCATTTGATTTCTTCACCATGACCACGTTGGCCAACCACGTTGTATGAGTGGCCTCTTTGATTATTCCTGCACTCAAAAGTTTTTGTACCTCGGTTTTTATAGCCTCCTCCTTGTCACGAGCAAAGCTTCTCAATTTTTGGGGCCTAGGCTTTATGGTCGGGTTGACTTCAAGTCGATGAACGGCGACCTCTTCCTTTATTCCCCTCATGTCTTCTACCCTCCAAGCAAAGACGTCATTACTCTCCTTGAGTAGCTCGATGATTTCTGCTCGCTCCTCAACTGATAACTGCTTCCCAATCTGAATTTTTTGGTCGGGGTAGGAAAGATTGGTGATTACCGACTCTAGCTCGTCATGACCTCTAGCTACGGTCCATCCACTGAATTGTAGAGTCTCAATTATTATTTCACGACCTTTTGTCTTTCCTCGGCTCCCAAATGTGGAGCTTCCTCTGCTATCATATCGTCGAAGCTTATCTCGCAGCCTCGCTGGTGGTGGCGGTGGCCCCCGAGTTATTGTCGAGTTGGAGGCATAGGTTGCCTATGGTGACTTGGTCGACCATAACTACATCTGGATCGACCTCTGTGGTTTCAGAGTGACGTGTCGACTCAATCATGACCTCGTCATTTGAGCGATAGGTCGACTCCTCCATATTGGTGATTGTTGACAGTCGAGTAGTTTTGGTGGCGGCGGGACGGCTTCAGGTAACCATGCGGTCTCAATTTCCAACTCCCTTTTCTTTCTTTCTACTGAGAACATGATCAAGGTAGGCTCGAGCCGTGCCTTGTACACATCCTACTCCGGGTGTAGGGAACTTGACTCGCTGATGAGGGATCGATGCCACCATTCCAAGAGCGACCTGACCTGGAATACCAAGTATAGCGGCATAGTCACTATTTACATCAATCACTATAAATTGTACCTTCGATACGATCCTGAGGGGGTGTTGGCCTAGGTCGACATCGATCTCTATCTGGCCTCTAGCATCAACTCGATGGTTGGTGAAGCCCTCCAACCTGCCATCATATATTTCTAATCGTTCGTCGTTAAGTCCCATCTCCTTGAATGTCTTGTAGAACAAAATATCCTTACGGGCCCAGTGTCGACTAAGAGTACGCTCGTCGTACATCCGTCTATGAGACTGGGATGACGAGAACTTGCTCTCTAGCCGCCATGTTAGTAGCCAATTCATGGGGGTAGAAGGCGATCGCCTCATCTCTGACATCTCTCCTTGGAGGCACATGTGGGGCCTTATTAAGTTGGAAGATCTTGTGCTTGATGGCTGTATTGCTTGTTTGCTCTGTAATGACCCCCAGGTTCAATCTAGGCTGCCTCGGTCCTTGCTGTCCACTGTTGCTCGCCTCCCCGGCTTGAGGCCTCTTCACATAAGCGTCGAGCCTTCCCCGTCGACCATTCTTTGAATAATGCGCTTGAGCCAGACAATCTTACGTGAGATGACCCGTGTCCTTATGGTAGTCGCGGTACTTAACATTGTCCCTCCTAAACTTGTTGCACAGGTTCATTGGAATTTGGAGGAGCCGGCTCGACGGCATTCATAATTTACGTTCGACTCACCGTAAGGAGTGAAAGCCTCGGGTATCTTCTCTGTAGCCCTTGTCCTGTTCTTTTCATTTTTATTATTTCCTCCATTCTTGTTGGAGTCTTTCTTATCATCGGAGACCTCAACCTTAGGACTCTTACCATTCTTCTTCTCTTTCCTTTCTTGACTAGCGCAACATTGTACACCTTTTCAAACAACTCTGTCGAGTTGTGACCGTTCGGGCTGTGAGCTCGTAGTCCATGTCTTAGAGGAAATACCACTTCGGAAGCAATTGATCACCTCCATGCGTGATGTCCTCTTCAATCTTGTCGACCATTTCTTTGAACTTGGTGAAGTAGCTCATGGAGCTTTCGTTTTGCCCGCACCAAGTTGTTTAGATCGATCCACCGTCACTTTCCGAGCTCCGGCGGTCGAGAAGCGATCTAGGAACTTGGTCCTCGAAGCATGTCCAAGTGGTTATGCTACCATGCCAAACCATTAAACCACGTCCAAAGGCTCGCTCTGTGAGGGTACTTACGAGGGCTTTGCACATATTGTCGTCTTCATTGGAAACAAAACACATCGTGGCCTCCAGGTGTGCTATGTGACTTCTTGCATTGGTGGACCCAGAATACTTCTCTAGAAGGGGCAACCTGAAACTAGGGGGAGGTCGACTATCTCTCAGCTCCTTGGAAAGAGGTCGAAGAGCAAAGTCAATTCGTTCGACCTTTCCAGCATCCTTTTCTTCTCCTCCTCCCATTGCTCAAACTTCTTTTTCATCAACAACCATTCCCTAGCATCGGGTCTTTCATCTCTTGGAGGGGGCGCAGCATTTGACTTCTGGCCTTCACTTCTAGGGGGAGTTACTTGTCTACTCCTCCTATCTCTGTGAGAATGAGTCCTCTCTGATCTAACTGGAGACCTATGCCTGTCATTCCTTATGGGTGACCTGCGCCTCTCATTCTCAGATGGCGACCTGCGCCTGTTATCTCCATGTGGCGACCTGCGCCTATCCCTGTCTCTATGAGACCCTGACCTCTGCGTCCTGGCTGGCGAAACCTGTCTGTTTCTATTGGCTGTTAAGCGCGTCCTTAAGTCAGACTGAGCCTCTTGCTCCCTGTTTCTGTTGAGGCTAGCCCTTAGGTCGTTACTTGGCACATGAACGACCGTAGGAGCTCGTTGAACTATCCTGTTTTCACCATTCTGCCCCACACCTTCATTAAGCCTCAGACTTCTGGCCTGTTGCCCATTAGAAACCTAAGTAGGGGCCACTCTCTCAGAGCGTATGTCGGCCTATTCTGCCTCCTCCATGGCTATCAAGTCGGCCAGAATCTGGGCTCGCTCCAACATCATCTCCTTCTTGCTCATGGGGTTGGTGGAGGGGCCTGCTCTGTTTCCAACATTCACCTGAGCAGTTGGACGCTTTGGAGGAGGTGGAACTCCTTGCCCATCCATGTGCCTTTTCCCTCTCCTTGTGTCAGGCAATCCCCTGCCATCAACAACACTGGTAGAGCGTGTGGCTCTACCATGAGGACGATTTGGTGGGGGAGGAGGCAAGTTCAAGTTTTCAGCATTAGCGTTTGTATTCGTGTTGTTGTTGTTCACTTCTTCATGCCCAAGTGAAGCCTCGGATACGTGTCCGTCTGAAGTCACCATTGTTGTAGGTTGATAGAGTTTTCGAGGTCAAGCTAAAGCACGATTCCCGGCAATGGAACCAAACTGATGCTGCAGGAATTGTGCTTATCAATAATCCTCCACGTGGCAAGATTAATCACCTAGCTCCTTGACCTGAAATCAGAACCCACGACTAGCCGGATGTGTCTCCGGCGAAGACGCTCGGGCGTGAGAGTAAGAATACAGTTGAATAAAGCTCAAAATGTATTGAATAATGAATTCAGAATACAAAATGGCAGTTACCTTTCACCGTTTGGTAGTGATGAAGTATTTATAGGAAAAAGTGATGTATTTTTGGGGAGGCAACATGTCCTTCGAGATTGTAGCGGCAGTTACTTGGTCGTGGGCACGTGTCTATAACGGTCCCTGATTTGTAGGGATGTGGTTATGAGAATTGTTTAACCAAATAAGCCGGCAAGTGTCAGGTCGTCATTTGCTAATTTAGGTCGAGGTCGCCACTTGTGGAATGGTCGACCTGACTGTCGGGTAGAGCATGGTTCGTACCCGAATTGTAGTATGGATCATGAGGTCGGACTAAGTTAAGTCGGGACCTGGTAGGTCGGACTATGGACTTAGTCGACTGGTATTTGAGATGGGTCTTGGGCCTTGTTCTGATTGGATCAGTCTCATTGAGAACGTGGGTGCCAATGCTATCTGTGATTGGGCTTTACTTGCTTAGCCCAACTTGACACTTTTGATATGTTCACATATAATGTTGGGCTTCAATCATTGAGACTAGCCCGTCAATTTTATTCCTTTCAAATATTATAAATAAAGTAAGAAAAAGTAAGTTGGGCGAGAATATATAAAATGTGTTGTTAATGTGAACATAGTAATTCTAATTATCTATTTTAAATAATAAAACAAATACAAATTACTTCCTCCGCCTCTATTTAATGTTCCTACTTTTCTTTTTAGTTTGTTTCAGTTTAAGATTCCTACTTGCTTTATTTTTAAAATGACAAATAATTTTTACTATTCCCCCCACTCATTCTCTTCCCTATTTTACTTTTATACTCACAACACCAATCAATTTACTATTTCTCCCATTCATTTTCTCTCTTATTTAATTTTTTATACTTACAATATTTTCACCACATACACTTTTTTCTTTATCTCCTCGTAGAGTTCACTAGAAACGTTAAATCAAGACTTAAGGAAAGGAGTACTTTTACTATGAGTCAGAATAAAAATGAGTTGAGTCACAAAACACAAATAGTGCTGTTTCTAAATTTGGAAAATGGGATTAGTGGGGAGCCCACATGACAAGACAACAGTTGAAAAGTTAATCTGGTCAAGAAGAAGACTGCATACGTGTCCATGACAAACTAAGGAAAATATATAAAAATTGTTTAGATAATTACTTGTCTGGGATTAGGGGGTATTAGACTCTTGATTGACTTAATATAGGAATATTAGGAGCTAAATAGCGATTTGATGGAAAACTAACCCTACACGTTTCTTTGGGGATCAGGATTATTTACGATAAACCTTTCTTTTTTTATAAAAATATTTCATGCATTTAATTTGTCATTGAGCCAAAGGCCCATTGATAAACGCCATAAAATTAGTTTAATATCAATTTAGATAATTAAATATTTTCTTATCTTGAGAATATTTCTCAAATATAATGTGAAGATATTGTGATGTCTTCACAATATTTCAACTTCCCCCCCCCCCCTCAAGTTGGAGAATCTACATACTATATACCCAATTTGTCAAATAAAAATTAAAACATTTAAAAAAATTCTTTCACTTCGACATGCAGCATCTGCGTCAAGTTCTTCCTTTTTCGTGTAGCAGTTCAAGCAACCTCGGGTTCGTCTTTTTTTGTTTCAACAACAAAAAAAATTTGTTCCAATATCTGAAGAGTCATCCACATCAGGCCTTCTTTCTTCAATTTCGTACAATTTGTGCTCGCACATGTCTTCTTTTTCTTCATTCTCCGTTTTTAGACTGAACGACATTTAATCATCATTTTTATATTGAACGACACTCGATCATCGTTTCTATAGTGAACGACACTCGATCATCGTTTTTATAGTGGACGACACTCGATCATCGTTTTTATAGTGGACGGCACTCAATAACCGTTTCTTCAAGGAATAGTGACGGTGGTTTAATCAAAGGGATAAAGCAACAATCGAAACCTTAGGTTTTCGTTGCGGAAGCGAATTGGGTAATCATTGAGGAGACATTAAAGATAAGTTCACCATGTCACAATTCTCTCCCTTAAAGAGAGAATGTGACAATGGTTATTCAAAAGTATAGAAACATGATTTCAAGTTCGAAATCATGCTATGATATCATGATAAAATAAATATTTTCTTTTCTTAAGAATATCTCTCAAATATAATGTGAAGATATTACGATAGGTTCGAACCCGCTCCCCTACCCTAAGTTGTATTTGAAATATTGTAATTTGAAAAAAAAAAAAAAAACCTTCATGGCGGTTTGCACATGGTTGGCATGCTGTGTACCAACTTTTAAATTTATTTACTTTAATCACTTTTGGATGTCTGATCTGTCTAGAACGAAGGCCTACGTGTGTGACCTTCATTTGATACTTCCTAATACAAACAAAAACGTTTTATTTAAGAAAAGAAACCAAATTTGTCTGGTCTTGACCTAGGAGAAGTAGTGATTGACTAACTAAAGATGGAAAGATATGGTACAATGAATTTAAACTAAATCTTACCCCACTTCTAGATGTAGATATTTCCTTTTTTTTTTTTTTTTTTTCGTAATGACTTTCTGAAAACAGTTATTGGGGGTGGAGTGTGCAGGTGCATTGGGAGAAATTCGATGACTACAACACCAATAACGATAACAACAAGTTTTTGCATTGCACGGAAATTAAAAAGTGATGTTGGAAAGAGAAAAAATATACTCCATCCGTCCAACTCCACTGTGGACCTATTTTTTTGACACGAAAATTAAGGAAAGTAGAAGAGAGAAATGGGTGGAGGAGGTGTTTGTGAGTATGAAAAATTAAATAGGAGAGAGAATGAGTGGGAGGAATAGTTAGGAGAGAGAATGTTGTGAATGTAAAAGCAAAGTAGGAGAGATAATGAGTGAGTGGAATAGTAAAGATTATTTGCCATTTTGGACAGTTCACACTGGAGTGGGACGTCCCAAAAAGAAAATAAGTCCACACTGAAGTGGGACGGAGGGAGTATAGTGGAATAAATGTTGTGAGTGAAAAGTGATGTAGGAAAGAGAAAGTGAGGTAGAGAATAGTTAATGGATATTTATTGTGAGCAAGCTCGGCTTAGACATGGCAAATTCGGTTCTTCCGCACAGGGCCCCAAATCTGAGAGGGCCCCATTTTAGATTGACCCATTAGGTATATATCTTCCATAAAAAAAAAAAAATAATAATAGCAACGTAATACTTTAAATAAAATATTTAAGTTATGATCAATGTAATTAATTATTTTTGAATTTTAGTGCTTGATTTTATAAAAATTTTATCTTTATATGAAAGTACTTATATATATTTTATAGTTATTGTGTGTTTTTTTAAAAATATTAGAGCCCAATTTTCACATTTTGCATAGGGCTCCTATAATTTTCGGGACGGGCCTGATTGTGAGTATGATAAGTGGATCCCACAAATAAAAAAATAATAAAAAACTTTCTATTTTTGAGTTGTGCCCCTTCAAATGAGATGCCCAAAAAGAAAATTTGTGCTCCTTCGGACACTAGACTAAGGGAGTATATGTTAGTATTGTAAAGGCTTTTATCTATATGATAATGGGATAAGTAAGGATCATATGTATCTAATATTGCTAATGTATTAAAGCAGGAAAGCTATGCTAGTATCGTAAAGACTTTTATCTATAATGGGGTAAGTAAGGATCGTATGTATCTAGTCTTGCTCATTTATTAAAGCAGAAAAGTTGTTTACAAAGATGATGCTTAATGAAATTTTATTACTAGTTAAAAAAAAAATATATTCAAAACTACTCGGTGCACCCGCACTTTTGAATTGTACTCCCTCCGTTCGAAACCTGTTCGAAACCTAGATATTCGTTTACTGTTTGGCGTGAAAATTAAGAAAAGTGTGTAATGGAGAAAGTGTTGTGAGTATAAAAGTAAAATAGGAGAGAGAATGAGTGGAGAGAATAGTAAAGTTGATTGGTGTTGTAAGTATAAAAATAAAATAGGAGAAAGAATGAGTGGAGGAAATAGTAAATATTTTTTGTCATTTTAGGAAAGGAATATGTTAGTTTGGGATGCCCAAAATGACAAAATGGATATCTACGTTTGGGACGGAGGGAGTATTTATTAAGTCTACTACATTAAAATTAAAATGTTTGGCCAAGTGGAAAGTCGACAATTACATCACCCGAAGGATACACATTTGAAATCTGTATGCCTATTATTTTTTTCTCCCTTTTCTCTTTTTATATAAAAAAATAATGGTGTAGAATGGACTAATCGACATGAAAAGAAAAATAAGTTTACGAGAAATTTATGTTTACAATATAATTTATTATTATATTAAAATATATTAATATTAATTTATTGTATTCTGTGTAAGAAGTATTTGGTTTTGAATCGTTCTTATCCAGATTTAGTGGATGATTATAAATTATTTTCATAAGCTAAGAGTTTGATTATTGTTTTTATATTTAGGGCTTGGATTAAAAAACGTAAATACACAATTATAATTTTAGCAATAATTTTAATTTGATTTACTTACTCTAATTAAAATTTAAAACGTGTTACTGATATACAATTATAAATGAGTAAGTTTTGGGAGAAATCAGCTTCTCCATAAATTATAAAAAGTCCAATTTTTTTCAACTTGCAAATATTTGACGAATATAAGAGCAGTTTAAAAAAACAGGACTTTTTATAACTTAGGGAGAAACTAGTTTTCCCCAAAATATTGTGATTATAAATACTATCAATAATAATTTTTAGATGTTCATTAGGAGAGTTAAATCAACCTAAATTTATTGCTAAAAGTACCTTCATATCGACAATAAAAAAGTAAGAAGATCATTTTGGGACGAAGAAAGTATGCATTTAGTGCTTGGATTTGAAAAAAATAAAAATTGTAATCTAAATTGTGCACCTACCTGGTGTCGAGACATTACAAGTAACTTCGTCTTCTTCTGAGTTACTTCATTGTCTATAGCATTGAAGAATATCTTGATCAGTGACAGATCTACACCTAAACTATTGGTGGTGTCCATTTCTTTCCGGTGATCGCACACTCGTACAACAACTTGTGGTTTTTTGAGATTCCTTTGCGGGCGGTCGTCCAGCTGCTCACCGGCGGTCGCTCGCTTCTTCAGCGTTCCAAATTATCTATTAATCCTTTTTTTTCTAAGCAAAAACGACGTCATTTTGTAAATAAAAAAAAATTGTGGTGCCGGTGCACCATCAGACACACAGTGAGATCCGCCCCTCATCTTGACCCTACCAATAATTGAGGAAAGCTAAGTTTGCATAGTTAAACTAATGTAATTCATGACTGATTACATTTTTGACATTTTGGGACAGAAAAAATAATTATTATAATAAAAATTTGAAAATTATTATTGAAAGTATTAATAATCGTGATACAATAATAATTTTTAAATTTTTATTAGGATAACTATTTTTTATTTAAACTATTTGGTCAAAGGGTTATAAGTTTATTAAAGTGCTAAGTAAGTCAAGCGGGAAGGATAGAGTATAAATTTGCCGACGGAAGAAGGAAGAAATAGATTAAGAGAATGTGTTATGCGGCTGCTAATTATTATTGAATTTTTATATTAAATGAGTTACATATTAATATTATATTTATACAAAAGTGAAATGAGTTGCATTTTTTATTATACAAAAGAAAGGAAAAGTTAACCCAGGTGAGGTCTACCATATATTTACGTGTTACAAATCACATCACTAGTTCAAAACTTTTATGGCCGTTTGGTTTGGTTAGAAGACTTAAGACGGGATAAAATTCATCAGAATTAATAAGGTTTATTAAAAAGACGTTTAATTGTAAATTAGGCATCCGGATAATTAAGCCAATTTATTGGGATTAGATCTTAATCCCCTCACTAATTTACGCATTTACATACCTACGGAGTATTTAATTTAACTTCCATATGATAAAATAAAAATGTTTCTAGATGCGTATATGCAGTGTCGAAGGTAGGCACATGACAAGGGGTTCGGTAGACCCCTTTTGTTTTGAAATGTGCCAATTTTAGTATCTTTAAATTTTTTTAAATGATTTTTGACTACTAATTAAAAATGATGAATTTATACATTTTGATCCCCTTAATTTTGAGAAAAAATGCACTAAATTATTATTTTGACCCCTTGTGTGCAAAATTTGAATCTCTCCCTTATAATATTTATCTCAAAATATTTTTGATCCCTTTTGAAAAATTTCAGCTTCGTCGTTGAATATACTCCCTCCGTCCCATTACAAACCACAAACTTTCCTTTTTGGTCGTCCCATTACAAACCACAAATTTCCTAAAATGGAAAGGAATCTTTACTATTTCCTCCACTCATTCTCTCTCCTACATTATTTTAATACTCACAACACCATTATAATTCACTATTCTCTCCACTATAATTCACTTTTCCTTAATTCCCGTGTCTACAGTAAATTTCCCATTACTAATGGGACGGAGGGAGTATATACTTGTAGTCATGCAAAATATTATATTTCCTCCATCAAAAAGTTAATACTCCCTCCCGTCCCATGATAATGTAGACAGTTTGACTTTTTTTGAAATTTGATCATACAACTACGAGAAATTGATATATATGATAATTAAATTTTAAAACTTTTAATTGTTAGTGTTGTTAGTAATAAATCAATAACAACTTTTAAAATTTCATTAAAATATTCTAATTTCTCGTTATTGTATGGTCAAACTTCATAAAAAGTCAAACTCTCTACATTATCATGGGACGGAGGGAGTATTATTTTTATACCAAACTAAATGATTTAAAAAAAAAAAACTATAAATAATAGTTTTAAAATATTTTTTAACATTTTTTTATAATTCATTATATATTTGTGAAACCAAAAGTTTGAATATAAATAACTGGAATTTTTGCTACTATAAATCAACTTTTTTAAAGTACTCCCTCCGTCCCAGACCAACCAAGAGTCCAGACCAGACAAGAGTCCTACTTTCCCTTTTGATCCGTTCCAGATCAAGAGTCCCTTTTCATAAATGGCAAGTTTTTGAATATATTTATACCCTTATAATTTAATATATTTACAAAAAAAAATCATTCATTATACCCTTATAAAGTTAACATATTTACAAAAAAAACAATCATTAACTTACTATTCCTCCCATTCATTCTCTCTTCTATTAAAAAACCAATCATTAACTATTATTCCCTATCCCATATTACAAAAAAATCATTCATTATATCCTTATAAATTTAATATATTTACAAAAAAAATTAATCATTAACTACTACTCCCTCCGACCCACGTTAGTTGAGACTAACTTTTTGGGCACATCAATTAAAGAAAAGCAAGTGAGAGAAAAAGTGAAAGAAAATGTTGTGAGTATGAAGAATTAAATAGGAGAGAGAATGAGTGGGAGGAATAGTTAGGAGAGAGAATGTTGTGAGTGTAAAAGTGAAATAGGAGATAGAATGAGTGGGGTAAATAGTGAAGATTCCTTTGCCATTTTGGACAGTCTCAACTAACGTGGGACGACCCAAAAAGGAAAGAAGTCTCAACTAACGTGGGACGGAGGGAGTATTTCCTATCTCACATTTAACTTTTATTCATTTTGTAAAAAAAATTAAAATTTTAAGAAGCGTGAAAATCCCTCCGAAGACCCTTGGTTGGTCCGGAACGGAGGGAGTAATTACTAATTTTATAATAATCATTCATTTTTTTTTTGGACATATAGGAAGAGGGCTAGTTAGGTATGGTTGTTCTTTTTGATAATAGAACAGCAAAAAAATTGGAAGTTGCAGTAAGAAGTTTGTCGTTTTATTCCAATAAATGGTAGCCACATTTTTTTAAAGAAAACGGACGATGGATTTATTCATACCACAAAATGTATATACATAATTGCATTTGATTTGTCAAAAATATTCGAATCAATTCAAATTCAACGGCATGTTGTATTCTTTATGATTGAATAGCCTGAAAAAGATGAACAAATACATAAACTAAGTCGGGATTTCACCGGCGAACGTCCTCCGACGTGAGAGTAATTATTTGTGTTTAGAGAGGAAAATCAATTGACAAAAGTTTAGAGTCAAAAGATGTGTTACCAAAATAATTTGAATTATGGCTTGTATTTATAGGCATAGCATTGTGGAGTCCTTGTTGAATAAGAAAGCGTGTGAGATAAGGTTATAATCCTACGAGAACTATACTTGTTCACAGTCCTTATTTGAGTAGGATTAGACAACATATTTTGCATGTGCACCTTGTAGGAGATCTCTTCGGCATACGATGCTTGGTCGGCTTGGGTTGACGCCGAGGAAGTGCAGAGTAAAGATAGGGAAGCCCATTTCCTTGCTTTATTGATGATCGAGACTTCGAGTAGGGAGCTCCTCGTCCTTTGATGAGACCTTGATCGGTCTTGTTGAATGTCTTGCTCGGCATATGAGATGATGCCTGGTCAGCATGTATAATTGTTGTGCCTTAGTCATTATTCGCTCTGCTATGTCTAGTTCGACATAGTGGGAATGACAAGTAAGTAAGACGAGCAAAGGTATGAAAAATCCACTCCGTTTGTCGTACTTGAAACTTGTATGAATTATATTTTGGGTCATTTCTATTGAGCTTTGTTCATCCCAATCCACATTCGTAACTCGATTTATACCAATCCACATTCGTAACTCGATTTATACCGTTCAGCGCTAAACATAAAAACATAGCTAATATAGACAAAATTTAGTACATCTCTCGGATGAGGTTGACCCTGGTAAATTGGTAATGGTAATTTATGAGTTGGATTGAGTTGTGGCGGGTCAGCGAAATGAATCGGATCGATTTACTACAACCCGTTTAATTGTACATTAATGGATGAGATCAACCCATTAGATGAATGAGATGTAATAATGACGGTTGGTTGCAAGTTGCAACGGTAACTCTCCGTAGAATAGGCTAGTAATATTCTTAGCTGTCCCAGTGTCCCACCATCCATGTACCGCACCCCACCTCACCCGCCCCAAGCTATCTCCGGCCAGTATAAGACAAGCTGCCATTCCTCCCCCGTTAGCATCCCACAAAGGAAAGAGAGACAAGTTTGAAACTGTCCAAACTGATAGAGAAAAATATCTCCACACCTTCCTTCCATTAATTCTGCCCCATCCTACTAAATCAATAGAGGGATCTGAACCTGTCCCAACAGCCTGACCGAAAACTACAACACGAACCTCGTACAGCGACAACTGGACCCCAAAACAGCGTCTTCCACAGTGTTTTAACCGAAAACAACGACTTCTTCGACAGTTTTTTTTTTTTCTACGTATTTAGTATATAACTTTACGTATACAATTGAAATAAGTAGCAAGATCATTATTGTATCTATCTTTTTTGATAAGGCTGTAAAGGTTAGGAGAAGAGAGGGATATATATGATGATGAGATTCTTGAAATCTTTGTCTCGGTCCTCTCGGACGGTTCATGAAGAACCACCGGAGGTTGATGAAGGTTGTTGTGCGGAGGGGAGTGGTGGCGCGTGGGTGTCACTTACGGTGTGGAGGAAATCACTGTGTGTTGGGTGCAATGGGTTTACGGTGATTAACTCAGATGGTGATTTGGTTTATAGGGTTGATAATTATCCGGGTTACAATAATCAGATTCTTCTCATGGATGGCTTGGGAAATTCCATCCTCACTATTTCTCGTCGCAAGGTACTACAAAGCCTCTGTAACCCGTTTTGTTCTCTGGTTTTCCTAGTTCGTTTTGAGATCCGAGATAAAATTCGAACAGACCCCATACACTCACTTCAAACTTTTTGTATTTTTTGAAATAATTTGTTTTTTAATTAAATTTTGATATTATTATTTCAAATTAACCTGGTTTTGCCTTAAATAAATGATGTAGATTCCTTTTTATTTTCCAAACAATTAATGAATATCGAGCTTGACATGTTTTCTTGAATTACTTGCATTTTCATCAGCTAAAGCTTGGCCTAGTGGATAACTGGCTAGTATACGAAGGAGTAGACGAAGGAGAAGACGACTACACTACAACAACGCCGTCTAAACCACAGAACAAACCGATATATTGCGCGAGGAAACATGTTACAAATATTCTACAACCTAAGACAGGTATTTTGGCTCGTGTGTATCGGGACAAGTCCCACACAAGTATTCCATATGTGATTGAAGGGTCTTACGAGCATCGATCGTGCAAGGTTTTTGATGAGTCGAGAAAATTAGTGGTGGAAATTAGCAAGAAAGAAGCTTTGTTGGAAGGGGTCCCGATCTCTTTCGGGTTAGATGTTTTTGTTTTGAAAGTAAGGCCAGGATTCAGTCCTGGCTTTGCTATGGGTATCGTCTTGCTACTGGATCAAATGTTTCCTTGATTCATATATATATTTATTCAAGTTCTTTCTTTTGATTACATTTTTAAGCTTTCTGGGCTTGAATTTTAATAATGTTAGTAGTGTTATAAAGAGTAAATGTATATATCGATCGATGTGGTAGGACTTTGGAAGATTCAATGGCAGAATTGGCCAAACTTTACTATATGTTCAAGTAATATACTTCAAGGATTTGAACACAGTAACTGGGTGTAAGCAAATTACGTTTCTTTTTGGTTTTAAGATGGATCCTCAGACTAGACTATAAGATGGTATCAGAGAAGGTTATTTACACGTGCAGACCCAACGGCCCCGATGTCACTCCGCGTCACCCGATTAATAAGTACACGTTGTAAGCTTTGGTAAGTTTTGGCAAAGCCCGCTACACGTGAAGGGGAGTGTTAGAGATATTATTCTACATCGAAAATTGATAAACATTGCCTATAATATATAAAGATCGTAAATTTACTCCCCTTATTACCAATTGGTTTTAAGGTGGAAACTCATACTTTAACTTTAAGAAAAAAATATATAATATATAAAGATCCTGAACTACTCCCCATATTACCAATTGGTTTTAAGAAAAAATCAAATAAAATGAAAATTCCTTTTTAATTAATAAATAAAAATATGGAGATGCGGGGTATCGATCCCCGTACCTCTCGCATGCTAAGCGAGCGCTCTACCATCTGAGCTACATCCCCATATACACATAGGAGGTAAGTTAAAGAATTTATCACACGAATACTTGTGTTGCCACTTTATCAAAAAGGCTCAACAATATATAGCACAGTGCAATTTTTGCACACATAAATTTGAATAATATTGCAATCGGGTGAAATCGAATCTGAGACCTTTCGCTCTGATATCATGTTAAGTTACCACTTGATCTGTTAAGCTGTCGAATCGGGATTAAACAATGTATATCAAGCTTTCGCAAGGAGAAAGGAAACCAGGCAAGCATTCTTCTTAGGCTAGGTTATCCTCCTCAAGCTTCAGGAGCCATGTCAAGCTTTAACCAGATGGCCAAATTCCACAGATACTCCTTGGATAAGATTGCTGTGGACGCACATGTATAACGGGCCACAATTTTTCAGGCATTTATGGAATAGAACAATTTTGTTGCAAGAGCTTCAAGGTTCCCACCACAGCTAAATAAAGACTTTTACAACTGACTTCAAATTTCTTTTTCTGGTTGTTACAAAGATAAAGATACAATGATACATCGAGGAGAGGCGGTATGGAGAAGTTTCTATTGTCTCCTTTAACTGATCTACACGACGTATCCCCAACCTCACGACAAGTCCAGTCTTGTGGATTAAGTATGTACAAAATTACCAATTTCGGGTGCTTGTTTTATAAATTACCAACGGCATAATCAGAAAAAACACCTTGTTATTCCAATCTTCGGGTTGGTCTATTCCAGCCCATGGGCATTAATTTCCTCATCTTTGGAGCCTTATCTAATCTTATTGAATGAGGCATTGCAAGTGGTTTCTTCACTCTGTTAGTATCATTATGTCTTGTTTCTGGAATAGTTTCCCTATAGGATTTGCAGGGAAATGATCTACTAGAGCGAGGTGCAGACCAACTCAATGGTGCTTTGGTCATTAGGTTGGGATCCTCACTCTTCTCAGTTGCAGACAGCCTGAGCTTCTTTAAAGGAGTTGTCTCGTTTGCACAATTGAAAAGAGTGCCCGAACCAGCCCTTGATTTCAGTGATCCAAATACTTTTTCAGATTTTTCATCCAACTTCAACTTGCTAGCTCCCATAGCCTTCTGGGATGGCTTCTTTGGCCATCTTGTCATTCCATGTTGGTCTTGCTTCAGAGGATGGGAAGCAAGATCACATAATGTTTGAGCAGCAGCCAACAATATTGGTGAATGTTCATCTGTGTAAGTAAACAAAAATGATGGTACAAAGGGTAAAAATTTGGATATAATTTGTTTAGTGAAATCTTAAGTAAAGAAAGGTGAAGAACACTGAAACGGTAAACATTTGGTTAAAGAAAGGTGAAGACCTTCATATGCTTAGTTTGTAAAGCCTATTTGGTTGAGCCTTAAATCTAAAGGGTTTTAGGAGTGATTAAATTGTCAAGGAACTTTGAAAAGTGCGACTTCTGCTAGACCTTTCGCATATTTCACTGTATTCAGCATTATGTATTCTTATATCTCCCACATAGGAATAAGATTTTTTTTATAACATGTTGTGCCACTTGAACCAAATGAGAAGCGTAAAACCAATATGCCAACTTTTTATTAACGTTCCTCCTTTACCATGGTTTTTTAATGCTCCCTAACCACTCCTCTTAAGGAATTCATTCCTAAAAGTCAACCATTTCAAGAAGTAGCAAATCTGATAAATATAACTTTAGTTTAACGAATATAATAATTTTGCTTATCAGTGTCATCACCTGTTCTACCCTCTTACTCGATTAAAGGTAGGTAATGGAGCTCATATTCCTTTCTGTGAAGATATGTGGGCAGATAATTCTTCCTTCAGGGATTTATTTCCTCGTTCATATCGTCTTTCTTTGCTTCATTGGACCCCTATATCTAGGTTTCAGATGTGTGAGGGGAGGGGGGGGGGGGAATTTAATTTCTTGGATCTCTCATTTTTTCCCAAATCTAAATGATAAGAGTCCGATGATGTTGATGTTTTACTTTCTTCTCTTTCTTCGGTTTGTTTGTCACACAATATTCTCGGGTTTGGGGATTAGAGGGATCTAGAGATTATTCTGGTAAATCATTCCTTCGCTTCTTGACTCAAGAGTCCTGTTCCATCTTCTTTTCCCTTGCTTTGTATGTGTGGAAGTCAAAATCTCCTTTCAAGATTCGGGCATTTATGTGGCTTTTAGTTCTTAATAAACTCAATACTACCGACAAACTGCAGATTCGTAAGCCTACTAAATGTCTATCACCAAATTGGTGTGTGAATTGCAAGATGTCAGATGAGTCACATGATCAACTCTTTCTTCATTGTAGCATCGCATAGTATCTTTGGCATTGTTTGTTTGAGGTGGCTGGAGAAGTGTGGGTATGTACAGGTTCTATCTCTTCTTTTATTCATGTTCAGTTCAGAGGTTTTGTTAAAGATGAGGATGCGAGTCGGTTGTGGAGCTGTGGGTTTTTTGCAATTTGTTGGTGCCTTTGGATGGAGAGGAACGCTAGGATTTTAAGAATTGCTACTTACCGAAGCACCTTTTGGGGGAGAAAGTGGTGTCTTTAGCTTCTCTTTAGACATATGCAAATGGTGCTTTCAAAGGTTTATCATTGAATGATTTGAAGAGAGACTGGGTTGCTGCAATTTCCAAGTTTAATTTTCATGTATTTTTTCTTGTACATCCTTTTGTACTTTGAATCTCTTTTAATACAATCTCTCTTTCTTATAAAGGGCAAAAAAGGGCATGCCCCGGTGCGTCAAGCGCTCCCCGCCTTGCGGGGGTTGGGAGAGGGAACCATTTGCTAGAGCCTTCCCCTGACAATTGCCAAGAGGCTGTTTGCCAAGGTTCGAACCCGTGACCTTATGGTCACCAAAGGAGCAACTTAACCGTTTCAAAAATAAAATAAAAAAGAAAGCTCAAAAAGATTACACATGCATAATTATTACTTCTTTAACTAATGGGATACTCTCTTTGGGACGGAAGGAATAGCATATATAGCAGAGTCAATTTGTGTTTCTTTATCTATTTGCGGAGTCAAAAACAACACCTCTCAAGGAACTGGAACTCAAGCTTTGAAAGAAGATATTTAATGGCACTCCCTAAACTAGAAAGCAGCAAAATCTTTGAGCAGAACGAATGGATTCAGTCGCTTTTACCTATGTTGCACTGGTATGAGCAATTTTACATGTGCAGATATACAGGTTCATTCAGAAATGTTTTTGCAACTACTTCCTCTGTATGTGTACGTGTGTGTGTGTATGTGTGTTTCAAAATAGCACGAGTAAACAGTGGCAAATAAAACAGAGACAACGCCTACAAACTCATGAACAAGAACAGAATTAAATTGAGCTGCTATATAGAAAAGTTACCTGAATGTCGAGAAGCCAATGAGCATGTTGCAGAAGATGAAATTCCTTGTTCAATAAGAGTAACAGATGCGGATGGCAGATCTTTAATTTCATTTAGCACTGGCTTTTGAACTCCTGATGGGACTAGGTTTTGATCATATGTGAGTGACTCCAAGTTTACAAGACAACCAGTTGTATCCCCCAGAGATTTACTGCAGTTTCCGATCTTGACCCATCTACCTTGGCATATGCTCCTACTTGTAGTCACTTTTACAGTATCTGAATTAGATTTTGCATGCCCTCCAGAAACATGTGACCAAGGAAAGGTTGGCAAGCCACCTCTCTGATGGGCGACCATCTTGCCTAAACGTAGGTCAGAATTATTCCTCGAAGCAACTGTAGGCTTTGCAGCATCCAGTAGCAAAAGATCCAGATCCTTGGAAGGAGGAAGTGCAAGCCGATCCAAAATATCCTTAGGTCTGTATAAAGGGAAATCGGACGTATTGGCAGGTGTTGCGAGCTCGCTGCAAAAATCCTGAACATTCAAAAAGACAAAGAGAAGTGAACAACCTAACTATGAGCTTACCTCAATCAGAAATATATATATATTCATATATATATATAACATAACTCCACAAGGGAGCTTGTTCAAACATAGTATGCTCGGTGTGTTACACTCCCGCCATTCCCTAAAGAGTTCTACTTTCTCTATAAAATTCCACGACTTTGTCAAATCAATATATACATATATATATATATATATATATATATAACATAACTCCACAAGGGAGCTTGTTCAAACATAGTATGCTCGGTGTGTTACACTCCCGCCATTCCCTAAAGAGTTCTACTTTCTCTATAAAATTCCACGACTTTGTCAAATCAAACTTTTAAATATTTTGAGTCCCCAAATTTATCCTTATAATAGAAGTGAAATTAAGAAACACCTAGTCAGTTCCAAATATAAACAATATTTATGGTAAATCAATTTTATCACTGTAATGTTTGACTCTCAAGTCTCAAGGACGGACTCTAATATTCAAACAGTGGCAGTATCTAGATTGGGCAATGAGGTCTGAAAAAATATTATGTTCAGTTGCTTTCAGCTTGTTCAGTGGCTTGTCCCAATATAGTTAGTCATGAATAAAGTGCAATAAGCAAAGGAATAAGAATGCCTGCACCATTTACAACCAATTTTTAGCTTCAAACACAGTTAAAATTCCCGCGCATCTCTATAGGTTACTTGAACTCACCCCGCATGCATTGGAATGGCGAAATTTCCGAACATTTGTCAACTGTAAAATAGTCTTGGTTTAGGAAGTGGTTCTCAATCCTGTCAAGTATGAGTCGAGTTTGAAAACGGCCTAGCTTTCCCAGAATCCTCTCCAAGAGTGTTTCCCAGCAAGACTCTCCAAGGAAAGTCAAGTCTACTATTTTGCATTGACATTATAGTTAATGATAAGGTTGGACTTTTGTTATCCATTCTAGAAGCTAAACCGCTAAAGTTGGAGAAAGAAAACAAAACAACTGGGTCTTCATTTGGGCTTTAGGAGAAGGAAGCATGGTTCAAAGATTTGCAGGGTGACATGGGTTTGGGGATGGGGTGTTAACCTAGGGCAGGTATGGGAAGGGGTGAACCTGAACAATTGTCAATAAAATAGTAAAATAACTCGAAGGGAAATGTTAACCAGGAAGCAAGAAAGAGAGAGAAAGTACAAAACTAAATTATGAAGTCCATGATTCCGATTAATTTTGAATCATGTTAGATTATGGTAATTAGTGAATTCTGCATGAAGATGTTCAAAGTGACAGTCTAATAATAATTTGCCATCTTTTCTTTGAACCAACCTTCTTAGAAGAGGACAGATTAGCAGAGTCTACTTTATCATCGTCGTTTCTGCTTGCTAAAGGGGTAGAAGTGCCCGGGAGGCATGCGGATACTTTCTGCTGGTGATTACTATCTAAAACTCCCATGTTCTGCGGTTGAGTAAGCTTTTGGGGTCGAAGAACGGAATAAGCCTCTCTAACAGACTGCATAATACTTTCATTTGAACTTGCTATTTTCTTTCCCTTGTCTTTGTCAAAACTAGGACAACTGTAACTGCCATCAAGGAGCTCACCCAATGACAGCTCATCCAAATGCTCTGTGAAGTCAGAAGTTTCAGGTTTCGAGCCATATACTCCTGAATAGAAAGTGCATGTAAATAATCTGTTAATGCAATTTTCAGCAATTCACATTGGAAAACACAAAAAACTTACTGAAAGAAATTATCCCTTTTCAAGATTGGAACACCAAAACAGAATAATACAACTGTATGATAATTCTTGGAGAGCACAATACCATAGCGCTAGGGGTGGCAATGGTCATCCATGGGATAATGGGTGTTATCCATTAAGAATTATAATGCTTTAAACTATTGTACATCGTACAATAGTCTAAAGCATGGTAAAAATCTTAAAGGGTAACACCTATGGATAAGAAATTGCCACCCCAATTTAATGCATACAGCAAATACGTGGAAGTGTATAGAATAAGAATAACTACAACTTGCAAGAAAATTTGTGTGTAGCACACATAGTGGAACGTGGAAGCACACATGGTGGAGGGAACACCATTTTGTCCCTTACACGTTGCAAAGTCCCTAATAATATTCATGTTAGATTATATAGCTCTGGAAGTGCAATTATCTCTAACCATAGAGAAGGTAAATCATGGAAGAACTCAATGAGTAGGCTGTAAGATTTGTTGCGTTATGCAACAAGATACTCAATCTCATTAGGATTTCCATATTGCGACAATATAGTAAATGATGAACAAATTTTTCTACAACAATCAAAATAACACCACTGCGGCCCCTGAGACATAGAACAAACTGCATTTGGAAACATTTGTGCACATATATGTCATGCCCTGCATTACATGCTACGCTAAGAACAGTAGGACAACATCAGATTAATCTCATATATTGTTAACGAATTCAAAAGCATGTAAGTGAACTTTTCTGTCAAAAGGTGGCATACCAATGATGTTACTTCCACCAGCAGCGGAGCTGAAGCTCAACAAACCAGCCTTTACAGAAAAAGAATCACATTTACTTTTGGGGTTTTTGCCATTTCTTTTATCACCTCGCTTGCCAGTTACAATGGACTTCTGCTTAGCCGTATGCATTTTATCTGTAAAGGTGAAATTGCAGAAAACAAAATAGCATCAGCAATAAAAATATAAAACGTAGACGTCGTAGTAAAAAAGTAAAAGCAAGATTACAAGCAGTATCTATTCAAAGAATCATCTGGCTGAAAGAAAATACTTTTTAACAAGCATTAAGAGAGAGTGAATGTAATTTAAGATTGCACAAATTATGCTTTTGCCGGATTTGCTTAAAAATGACTAGTAAAACAAAATATGGCCATGCAAGAAACTCAAGGAGAAAATGATGATAAGCATCGAGTATATACTAGCAATCTGTATTTAAATCAAAAGTGTATTGTGCACCTCTATAAAACCTATATGATAGATGTTAGTATGCAGAGACAGTCATTGTGACCCAGTGAACGTTATTGACCGTTTAACATTAGCATCTCACAATGGTGAGTACTTATTGTTGACGCTAAGAGAACAAAGGGCTTGAGAAAAACGTAGTATGGGAAGTGCAATCAAACAATAGTAAAATTTACGAGTATGAGCCTTTGAAATTATGACACTTTAAGTACTATAATGCCTACTTATAATTCCAAAAGTTCTCTAGTTGGAATATCTTCAAGATCCTGCTAAAAACTATCCTTATCTGGATCTTATCTATCTAACTGGATCATTTCTTCATTAAGACCAGGGTTAGTGCACTGACAACTTTCCCCACTTAGTTTTTTACACAATACCACTGAACCCCAAGAGCCGAGAGTAAAAGATGAATTACCCAAGTCCTTCGGTCATAGATATATCAGTAGCCACACCAACTTCAGTAGCTCAGACGCAGCAAGACAACACAGTCCAAGCAGACATGGAATCTGACCATATTAAGTTTATCTCAAAGCAAAATGGCTCACTAAACTGTTTGTGTTTCTTTGTTATGAAGCAGCAGTTGGTCCCTGCAATTTTCGACGCAATTTTCGACATGGGTCATCCGGAAACAGCCTCTTTGTGCTTTAATACAGGGGCAAGGCTGCGTACATCTAACCCCGCTTACGCCACCATAGGTGGGAGCCTTTGTGGCACTGGGGTAATGTTGTTGTTGTTGTTAAGACGCAGTGGTTGAATTACCATATAACTAGAACAGGGGAAGTAGAAAATTCTGAGAAGGATGAATCTTTGGCATCCCAAAGAAGTGTAAACCTATAACCATTGCTATTGCTAATAAATCCCTCACACCTCAAATTACACTTTCCCTTTCTTATTGGCATAAAACATAAACTACGAGACTAATTTTTAACACATACAATAAATCCAAAATAATTCTACACAAAAACAGACAAGGAAATAAAACGGAAATATATTTACTAAAACCTTGGTAAATTCTGATTGAAGACATAAATAGAAACCAATGCAAGTAGCACTATAACTTAGGCAAGTGCAAATAAGGAGATCGGATTCAAGAGCAAAGCTATGTACAATCGCAAGCTCTACAGCCACCCAAGAAATGCATTACCTGCCATGTTGTTGCAGCTTGAAGGATAAGATCCTAGCTCATTAGGTGAACTATTCATATCAACAATTCCATTTATATTTAAAGAAACTTCCATTTGTGCAAGCCGTGATCGTTTAGAACAGTTACTGTTAGTTCTTGCCATTTTTCCAGACTTCTGTTGCAACTGCTTAGCCTCTGATCCAGCAGCCAACGAAAGAGAACTACTTGTGCTACCAATATTGTGGGCACTAGGACCACCTTCGCCATGATTGCTGGATAGCTGGCTGGCGTGCCTACATAATTTATCTGGTATCGTGTTCCAGAAGGCTGGTTTAGAGGTGTTAACATCACGCAGTGCATCTGATACAATCACATCAATCAAACAGATTGTAAGTCAAGCTCGGTGAAGCACACACAGTTACATGTAAGTTGTAATCAAAGCTCCCACTGATTATAATCTATACAACCCCATAAAGGAAAAAATATTCATAAATCTTTCTGGACATGCGTTTTCTGTTTGGAACAATACCAAGAAAACAAAGAGAGTCCATGTCATCATAAGCAGTGTTCTATCCAGCAAAACTTATAAACCTAGATAAAGAAGACAGTATGCTAGAATCTGGAAATGAAACTATAATTAACCTGAAAAAGAAAACTGTAGGCTACCAAGTTTTATCATTTCTAACATAAATAACTAAAATAAAATAAGCATAATGAAAACCAGGAAGAGATCAAGCTTTCGAGGCAATACAAAGCATCACTTTAATTGAGATAATCAGTGCCTATTTCCTACAAGCAGTCTTATCCCAACTACATAACCACATCGATTCGTAAATCAAAATATGTATACATACAAATAGCTGAAATTAGAGTCCGATATACCTTTCTGAAAGTGAAACGACCTACGAGCTCCTCCGATCGAAGCACTACCTCCACTAGAATTCACAGTAACCCCACCCTCGCCGCCACCGGGCCCACCACAACCATCCGATCCCATGAGCTTCGACACCGTTACCGCCGCCGGAAGTGGCAGCTCCACCGCATCCATCACCACCACCGCAACAAACAACAATCAGAGACCCCACCTCTTCCTCCAACCAAACTCATCGATTTAACTCCAACGAAATCAACGCCATTTCCGGTTCTCCACGCACTAATTCGGCTGATATCTAGCCAGGAAAGTCAAACAATAATCAGATTTGGCGAGGTTTAAAGTAGAAATGAGTACATTTATTTTAGGGATTTTGGAGGGCGGAGGAGAATAGAGCGGGTTGCGGCTGAGCTAGGGCTTGGAAATGAGAAGTATTTATAGTTTTCGGGAAAAGGGCGAAGTCTGGATTGAAATGATACCGCCGGTGGGGATATTCCGGTCTTGTTTTGCCGTCAGCGAGATCTAAAGTCAAGCGCGTTTGACACGTTTACCCCAACTTCTGGGACCCACGCCTCCATTATCCATTAACGTAATCAATCCCGTACTTTAATAATGTACGAGACTTGTATTGTACCATTACATAAGGGCGTTAATGTCGGCCCGAAGTGAAAGTTTGAGTAGCTGTAAACTCCCTTAATTTTTATTAAAAATAAATTTGAAACTGATTCGATTAGAGGGATGGTGAGTGGATTAGGGTGAGGAGTTGTTAAAATAAATTTAAAATATGATGAGCCCGGATTCTTGGGCCAGGGCGCGCTCGGTCTTGTCAAGGCAGTGACGTGGCGGTTCTAGCCATTTGGAGGGAAGACCGCGGACAAATAGGCCTTGTGGTCGAAGGCAGGTGTCCCTCCTCGCATCGTCCCCATCGAGGACCATTGGAACCACCTTTCATTGGATCCGTGCCCGCATGAGTCATGCCCGCATCAACCGTGCTCGCGTCATATATCTTTGACCGCGGGCACAACGATTGGCTGCGGGCACATCTTCTTCCCGGTTAATGTCAAGCCTTGCGAGCAAGTTAGCTTGCGCTCTGACGACAGGCCACTTGCCGGCTCCCCATCACGCATTCAATGCGGCTCGGTCCGCGCCTACTATTCCATTTAATGCGATAAGCGGCTACACGGCTCATGTCCCTTTCGGCCATGTCCCTTGGACCGATCAATGTTCCCTCACTGACGGGACCAATTAGGCTGCGGACACGTGTAGTGGTCAAATACCAAAGTGCCCCCAGGGCTTTGATCTCATTGCTTACCTCAACAAGCACCGTAGCATTGCAGCTACATAAATAGAAGGCCTTTACCCCACTTGGGCAAGGTAAGTTCCATATACAATTGAGTAAGCTCTTTTACTCTCTAAACCTAAACACACACACTCGAAGGTATTCAAAGCCTTATTACTCGGTATTCTTACTCTCACACCCGAGGGCTGAGTTGGAGTAACATCCAACTTTGACCTTAACGGTGCTTGTTTGTGTTGTGATCTAGGTACATAAAACCACCAAATATATCCTAGCCGAGATATCCTTGAACCGCTCCCGACCCCAAAAGGCGTGGCGTCATCGGTGGTTCCATTGCCGGAAATCCAGACTTTCTTTCGTTTTCTCGTTAAAAATCTTTTGTTTTCAAGGCACCTCACGTGTCCTAAACAAATTCGGTGCTGAAAGGCTCTTCTTTTTACATCACTAAGTTTTTCCCGTTTAAAACTTTTGTTTTCGAACACACCTTGTAGTCTAAACAGGCGGCTGCCAAAAGACACTTCTTTTCGGTTATTTTCGTCTTTACGAGACATGTCTCAAATTACGAAAAATCTTTGGTCATTTGACCCTAGAGGAGGAGAACCAAGCCGAACCCTCCAACATCAATAGGGAAAGGCAAACCAACTCTGTTTTCAACGAGAATGGGGGCCCGTTCTCGGCCTCAAAAATCCCCGGCTCAACGAGTTCTACAGGTTAGCAGGAAGCCCGTCTTGAGAAAGCCCAAGCCCTACTAAACACTAGCCCAAAAACTCCCCAAGCTCACATAAAAAACACCAATCTAACCACCCCACTTTCCCAGAACAAATCACGAGAAGGAAGGAAATCCTAGCCTCCAAGTCAGGCGGTCGCGGAGGCCGCGCCATCGACGCGGAGATGGAAATGTTTGAAATAGAGGCCAATGGAGGGCTACGGTTCCCTCGAGGGTCACAAGGTTCTCCCAGCGAGCTCCCGCTAACTCGCTTGCTAGTCAAGGCGTGAGGGGGCAAACCGGGTTGACCCGGCCCTTGGCGCGGACGGCCGGCCAAACGGAGCGTGGTGCATGTAGATGATAGCGAGGAAATGGGGGAAGAGGCACGGTCAAATCGCCGTGCGAAGTCAAGCCGAGACCCTTGGCTCGGCCGAGGAGAAGGCCGTGGCTCCACGAGCTAAAAGCAAAAGGTTGATGATCGAGAACCCCGAGTTTGTGGAATTCATGCGAAGATGTGGGAAACCCATCGAAGGCGCCCCGAAGTGTGGCCGCACCATGGACGCCTTCGGCGATAAAATTGCGCGGGCACCATCCGAAGAAGCAAACCCCCGAGATGGACACCTATGACGGATCCAAAAATGCGAAGAGTCATATGGGAAGATTTGAGGGCCGAGATGGCTTTATTCTCCGCGGATGAGTCGGTGATGTGCAAAGCTTTAGGCTGCGACCTTCAGCGAGGCCTATCTTGGATGCTAGCCCTCGAAGCCCCGGTGTATCCGGTCATTGATCGGTTCGAGTCCTCTTCCTCAATGCCTTTGCCGGAGCGAGTGTGCCCGCTAGACCAAAACGAGATCTTGTCAGTGTCAGCGAGCACCAAACGAGCCTACAAAAGATTATATATCCCGGTTCGGGAAAGGTGAGCGAGGAGATTGTGGACTGGACGAGGAGATATCGAGACTATGTTTTGAGGCGGCCTCGGTTCCTCCTTCCTCAAAATGAATTTTGCCTCCGGCAAACCTAAATCGATGGAGGAAATGTATGAAAGGGCCTCGGCCATTGCCTCACGCCGAAGAGCCTAGTGTGCCCGCTCCCAGAGCCTGCGAAAGAAAGGATAAGCCAAGTCCGGGAGACCACCGAGCTGCTCATACCAATAATCGGGGCAAAACGAGGCGGGGATCGGAAAGGCTCAAAAGGCCATGGCGAAACGGTTTACAGAGCTCACCGACCCGAGGGTGGTGATCATGAAAGCCTCGAGACTTTCCTGCTCCTCCCCATGCTTGAAAGCGAAATGAGAGGAGTAGACTTAAATTTGTGAGTATCACAACGACCACGGGCACGGGCGAGGATTGTTTCAGTGAAGCGAGTAATCCGAGAAAATCAATAACGGGAGCTAACCAAGTGGGTTAAGGGAAACAATACGCCCCCAATAACAATGATCGGCGGCGGGCACGACACACGCGGGGACCGAGACAGAAATGAAAGAGATAATAATGATGACGATTTTGGGGACTATGACATTAACTTCATTGGGGAGGAACCTCCCTCTAGTAGGCGATTGTCCCTCCAAATTCGGACATTAGAGAAGGTTTTCTCCATCCCCACAGCTCAGGAGGAAGAGCGGGAAAGTGGGTTCAAAAGGAGTGAACTTGCCTCCACCCTTTTTCATTCCACGCGGCCGCTCACCCTCGGAATGAGAATCAACCGGGCAAACATAGGCCGTGTGTTGGTAGATCTTGGGTGCCCGCGACATACTCTATTACCATACTTTGATTGGAATGAGAATGACGGAAGCACATCTCGCTCCATATGCGGGCATGCTCGAAGGCTTCACAAACCACTTGTTGTAAGGGTAAAGGGGACGATTGTGTTTGACGTAGCTATTGGGGAAAAACCCATGCGAAGACGGCCAAGATAACTTTCATGGTGGTCGATCTTCCTTCCCAATACAATGCCATTCTCGGCGTAGCTGCTCGAGCCGAATTGGGAATAGTTGCGTCCGTCCCCCACGAAGGGTGAAATTTAACACCCGGGCGGGGTTGCTACCATCAAGAACCGGCCAGGGAGATTCCTCAGAGCCTTTGGAGGAAAAAAGGAAAGAACAGAGAAGGCCGAGACATCACGCCGCGAGATAGAGGGCGAGGACAAAATAATAGAGGGAAAGGGCGAGGACAAGTCAAAAAAGGGGAAAGCTCTTGCACTCCGCCGCCACCCGTACCGATTGGCATGCTTTCTTTCCATTCCACGAGGTGGAGCTCAAGATGAGCGAGAAAATCGAAGCGGTTAGGTTTGCCCCTGTTGAGGAGGTTATATTGATCGAGGAATAGAGGGAAATTGACCGTGATATCATATATTCAATGGCAACAACGACCGAAGCTCGAGTCAACCCCCCAACTATTGTCATTGACTCCTGCTGTCGTGAAATCGGCGACCTTCAACCTAACGACGAGCTCGAGGAGGTGGTAATCAATCCCCACTTCCCGAGCAAACGGTTAAGGTTGGGCTGGAAATTCACGGCGAGGAAAGAAGGATACTTATTGAGTTCCTTAGAGCAAATTGCGATGTGTTCGCTTGGAGGGTGGAAGATATGCAAGGCATCGGCGAGGACGTGATCCTCCATAAAATCAACGATGACCCCTCCTTCAAAAACATTCACCGAGAAATCCGAGATATTTCTCCCGGAGAAAGAGATTGCCATCAAGGAAGAGGTGGAAAAGTTGCTAAAAGCGGGGATAATAAAGGAGATCTCCTACCCCAAATGGTGGCCAATGTGGTCATGGTTAAGAAATCCAATGGCAAATGGAGGATGTGCGTTGATTTCACCGATCTCAACAAGGCATGCCCCAAAGATTGCTTCCCTCTTCCTCGCATAGGCAGATTGGTGGATTCTATAGCCGGACACGAGTTCTAAGCTTCATTGATGCCTACTCAGGCTACCACCGAGATCGAGATGGCTCCTGAAGATGTCCGCTCTGTAGCCTTCATTCTTTGCGGGCAAGACATCTTGCTACACTATGATGCCACTTTGGGCTAAAGAATGCGGGAGCCACATATCGGCGCATGGTCAATCTGGTCTTTAAAAACCAACTAGGCAGAAATGCGGGAGGCCTACATTGTGACATGGTCATAAAAACTAAGGAAAACTCCCACGAGCTCGATGTGGAGGAAACCTTCAAAAACTTGCGCCATAACGGCATGAAGCTAAACCCCTTAAGTGCGCTTTCGGGGTCAAGGCGGGCAAGTTCCTCGGATTCATGGTCAGCAAAGAGGGATAGAGGCTAATCGAGAGAAAATCCAGGCCCTATTAGACATGAAACCTCACACTGCGTGAAGGATGTACAAAAACTTCAACGGTCGCATCACCGCACTTGGCCGCTTTATCTCGCGGTCAGCGAGAGAGATGCCTCCTTCTTCAAAACTCTCGAAAGGGGAAGAGAGGCTGATGAATTTACATGGAGCAACGAGTGCCATCGGGCTTTTGAAGAAGTCGAAGACATACCTCGGGCGGCCACCTCTACTCGGCGGCCGGTGCCGGAGAAGAGCTCTTTACGTATTTAGCCGTTACTTGATCGCGATGCTTGTTGTTCTTGTAAGGGAGGAGAATAACTCCCAAAAACCGGTTTATTATGTAAGTAAGGCCTTTGTCCGCCGTAGAAGGGCGTTATCTTAATATAGAAAAGTTAGCTTACGCCTTGCTTGTATACGCTCGAAAATTAAGAGCCTACTTTTACGCACATCCTATAGCTGTACTAGCGAGGCCCCGCTTAGAAAGGTTTTACATAAACCGAGTCCTCGGGGAGAATGCTAGCTTGGTCTATAGAGGCTCACCGAGTTCCGGATCACCTACTCCCAGAAAGACAATCAAAGCGCAGGCCTTAGTTGATTTTGTAGTAGAATCATCATTCAAATTAGCGGACGGCGACCTCGGAAAAAGAAAGCGAGCGAATCGAAGATGACCCAAAAGCCCGAGCACGAAATTGTTCAACCAAGGGAGCGTCCGGAAGAGGTGTGGACTTTATATGTGGACGGCTCGCGAGCAAGTTAATCGGTGGAGCGGGCATACTTCGGTGCACCTGCGGGGAGAAATTCATGAGGGCCTTGAGATTCAAGTTCGAGGCATCAAACAATCGGGTGAATATGAAGCGATTATAGCGGGCATGGAATTGGCAAGAGACTTGGGAGTTCGGAATATTGAGATCAATAGTGACTCTCGGCTCATAGTTAATCAAATTAGGGGGAGTATGATACTATCGACCCGGTACTAACTTCGATCTTTGTGACCTTGCAAAAACCCTCATCAAAAATTTCACTTACTATGAAATTTGAACCAAGTCATGAGAGAGGACAATGTGGAAAGTGACCTCCTCTCAAGAATAGCAGAGCAAGAAATTGGTGAGTTGGAGACAAATTGCCGGATTGAATTCACGGAGAGACTGCTATAGATCGAATACGAGATAAACAATATTGAGGATCAAGTAAGGGGTGGGTGGATGAAATGAAGGATTACATCGAGAAGCAATCCCTCCCCGAGGACCCGGTAAAGGCTAGAGCCATCGAACGGTGTCCGCGAAATACCTCGTCCTCGATGGGGTGCTTTTCGGCGATCATTCACCAAGCCTTTACTAAGATGTGTTAAAACTCACATGGTCACCAACTTACTCTATGAGGTTCATGAAGGAGTTTGTGGCGGACATCAGTGCTCGCACCCTCTCGGACAAGATCAAATTCCAAGGATTCTTTTGGCCCACAATGAGAAGGGATGCGCGGGAGTATGTTAGAAAATGTGATAAGTGCCGAGAGATTTGCGGACATCCACTAGACTACCATCAACGGAGCGAGACTTTGGTAGTACCATCGTGGCCGTTTGATACGTGGGGGATAGATCTTATTGGACCATTTCCAAGCTGCTAGAGGAAGCATCAAGTATGCAGTGGTGGCCGTGGATTATTTTACCAAGTGGACGGAAGCAAAGGGCTTGGCCACTATTTCCGAGGATAACACTATCGGTTTTGTCCACGACCACATCTATTGTCGATTTGGGGTTCCACAGAGCAATAATTTGAGATAATGGCACCCAATTCTCCGCAAAATTCAACTGCTTGAATGTGTGAGAATGAAGGTGCAACACCGTAAGTCCGCGATTGCCTATCCTCGGGGAAATGGTCAAGGCGAGGCCGCGAACAAGCTAGTCTAGCGCCTTAAAGAAAAATTTGGAAGGGCGAGGAGGACGTTGGTTGGACGAGCTCCGGATCGCATTATGGGTTGTCCGCACCACGATAAGAAATTCAACGGGAGAAACTCCCTTCTCGCTCACGTATGGGTCGGAGGCAATGGCTCCGGTTGAGGTAGCCCTACCCTCGTACGAGTCACATACTTCGACGAGTCTCAAAACGAGGCAAACGAAGGTGTGACCTGGACGATCTCGAAGAAAGAGAATGCGGGCACATGAAAAAATGGTGAACTACAAACGAAGCGAAGAAGCACCATGATAAAAGAGTAAATAAGAGGAGTTTTCGGTTGGAGGCCCGGGTACTCGAAGCGTAGAGGTCAAGGGACCCACACAGTTTCAACAATTTGTCCCAGAAATGGGAAGGTCCATATGAGGTCACAAAGATAGTCAAAGGGCACCTATATGTTGCGACCAAAAGAGGGAGAAGAGCTTAAGCACGCTGGAATAGCGACCACCTTAAGAGATACTTCTTTTGAAGTCTTTGTAATTTTTGGAAGGAGTATAGACTATATATATATAAGGGAGAAGTTATCATCATATTTTGATGCAAAAATCAATTCCGCGGCCTCAAAAGCTAAGGTGGATGCCCGCGTGCGGATGCCGGTGAGTTCGAGCCAACATATGAGCTCCTACTTGCGATGCGCAAAGATCTAAGGATCCGCATGCCTATATATGTACAAAGATCCATTACGATCCGTACTATGATCGCGGGGAGGACTCTCTCTGCTCGCGTGACACCACCAAAAATAAGTGGATATAGATGAACGTAGGTACAAAGGCCATGATGCCGTGCCTACGGACTCTAGTGGGGACAATGACACGAAGTCCGGACCCACTAATTGCGCGAAGGACCTCGTTAGGGCCGTTACTCGCATGCTGTATGTGACAAAGGCCTACATATAAGCCCGTTCACGGATCGCCACGAGACCCTCACGAAAAACCCTAGGGAGTTTTGAATAAAGGGTCAAATAAGTGAGAACCTCCAATAAGGGGATACGAGATGCCGGGGGTTAAAGGGCCTCTATGCTAAAATATGCTCCTACCTTTACATTGCGCGGACAATAGCCTCCACGGCCACCTTACGCATGCCCTATGAAAGTATGCTTGCCTTGGCTACTTTTGACTTACACCACGGCTCGCAAGGCGGGAATAAGTGTAAATGGATGAGAGTGATCAAACTAGTTTAACAAAGCCAAGCAGGACAAACGAGGTTAAGGCCTCAAAGTTTGCCACAAGGCTAAACAAACGCGATCATAGAAGAATAAGGCTGACTCTCACAAAAAACCTAAGGGTTTTGAATAAAGAGTTAGGAAAACTCAAAAAATGCGGGCAAAGGGCCTACTAATTTCTTGCCCATGAAGGAGAATATAAAGTTAATTGCAAGTCAAAAACATTTGGAAAAAGTAATAGGCAAGAATGCAAGTATTAAGGTGCTCGAAAATTGCCAAACTACTCAAAATAGCCTACGAGACAAGCAATTAAGATAAAAGTAAAGGAGCCAAGTTGAGAAAAATGCTTCTATTGATGACTGAGAAAGTATTTACAAATTCCTACACTATTACAAAAGAGATCCTAGTCTATTACAACAAGAAAAAACAAAAAATCCTATACTAAGGGAGCATTCTCCTTGGGCTCCTCGATGGCCGCTCCATCGGTGCCCGCTTCTGGCTCCTCGGTGGCCGCACCCCCTGTGCCCGCTTCGGAGTCGGAGTTGGGAAAGCGAGTGGTCTCAGGAGTCACCTCGGTGGTAGGAGCGGCTTGTTGTTCGGCGGAGGCTGGAGCGGGAGGCTGCCGCCGGGAATAGATCTCGAGTGGCCCCCTGGAAGAACTGAGCAGGGGCATCCCCCAAGGATAAAGGGTTGTCCCCGAAGCGCGAGCATCCGGTTCGGCGATCGGTCAAGGGCGATCCTTACGCCACGCGGGAGCGAGAGGCGGCGAGAGGTCCAGACCATTGACCTCGTCCTCGGACGGAAGGAACTAGCGCATGCCGGAGCACGCGCTCCGCGTCGGTAGCAACCGGTGAGCCGATCACGGCCAAGCTGCTGCACGGAGAACATACCGTGGCCGCGAAGTTCCGGATACGTGTCCGGACAGGCCTCATCTTGGGCCGAGCACTCCGCGGTGAGCGAGTCGAGTTCTTATACTCCTCGACGGCTTCTTTGCGAGCCTCTGCCGGCATCCTCTCCCTCTCCCGGCTCAAGCTGCGTAAGGGGTAGCGGTTTCTCGGAGAGCTCATACGCCTTAGCCTCCCGGGAGTTTGACCGACTCCTCCGCGGCTCCCGGTTTGGTTGCGAGCTCTTCATTTCTTTGCTCAAAGCTTGCTCTTGTGCCGCGGAGCTCATCCGTGACCCTTTGCCTTTTCTAGGCTCTTCTCGGCTCGGTCACCCGCTCACTGGAAGCCCTTGAGATCGGACTCCTTGGTCGCGAACTCTTTCTCCTTGGCATCCGGGGAGGGAGCTCGAGTACCCACCTTCTCTGGGCTGCTCCGGCTCGCGGAGTTGCCCGCCATGTCCTTGGTGTTCTTGGCAAGCTCGGCGGACGGTATCGCAAGTCTCCGGAGCCTCGTGGCCTTGTTGCCCACTGCGAGGAAGAAAGTCGAGAATTAGGTGGAAAATCGGAGGCTAAGTGAGGAAGCGGGAAGAAAGGTCCCTACCTCGGTAAGGTGGCAACCCCAATATCCCCCATCAAGGGCGACGGGTTCTCCTTCTCGGCCACTGGTGGTAGAAATCGGGGGCAAAAAGCACATTGATCGGCCCAATGCCTGACGAGAATTTTGGGCGGGACCCAGGGCATATAAGTCTACCCCGGTAATGGCGGGCACATCCCCCGCTTTGCTTCCTTTTCTCCCATGCCTCCTCGCGGGTGGCCGGGGAGAAATCGGATAGGCCACCGAGCATATTGTCCCCGCGGCGGAGGGAGCGGTGGTAGAGGTAGTGGCGGCGAGTGGAGGGCTACGGGTAGAGGTATCCCCCACTTTACGGGTCTTGGAGGACCTCTCCCTGTGCGTCGAGATCGGCCTCTCTCTCGGTCCTTTTCTTGGACTGCTCACAGTTATGCCGGAGGCAATAGTGCGGCCGGGAGATGATGCCGGAGAGCATTGGGTGGAGGAGGACCCGGGGAGGTGGAGCGAGATTCCGGTTTTGAGAATAATTAGGAGCGAGGTAGAGTGTCCCCGGTTTTCTGCTCGCAACGAGCGCGATCTTGTCTTTGGTGGGGACCCCTCCCATCTCATTACGCCTCTTCGGGCGGCTTCCTTATTGGCCTTCATGTTCTTGGCCTTCGGTTGGCGGCACTTAGAGGAGGAGCCATCGAAATTGTACACTTCGGATCTACTACGGAGGGAAAGAAAAATGGTTAGCAAAGCGGTTCAAAAAATCAAAAGCAAAGTAAATTGGCAAACGGTTTCATAAAGGAATCAGAGACCAATTATTTCGGGAGGATCGCACTCGGCGCCCGGCATACGGGTCTTACAATGCGCCTCGGGCTGGTAATGTTCGTGCACCCGCCAATCGGGGTCGCGGGGCAAAGGCTCTATCACTACTGCAGGGGGCATGTGGGCGCCCTCCTGCGAGCCACCCCGAGTAGATCAGTAGGGGCTCATCTTCCACTATGGCGCCCACATCGTAAACGGGCTCCTCCCCGCTCTCCAAATCTGGGCCGGATGCATCTACATGGCGGTGCGATAAGCATCGGGCGAGATGGGTCCGGGTAACGGCCAGCGGCCACCTTCATCGGGACGGGGCTGGAAGGTTTGGAAAAGGGCCATCCGAATCTAGACTCGATCACCGGGATGTCCCTCTGGTTCCATTGGTCAAATTTGTTCGAAGGAGGAGAGAAGGTCCTGGTAGAGTAGTTCCTAGCCTTCAGGCTCAGAATGCCGCGGAGAATTTGGTTCTGATAGTAGGCGTAGAGCCAGGCAAGGGTAGGTTCATAACCCATGAATCTACACACAGCAATGAAGGAGACAATGGCCCGGATGGCATTGGGAGTCGGAGTGCGTAGGCGAGGCGGGCATTGAACTCCGAAAGAAATAAAAGAAAGGGTCCTAGGGCGGCCTCAATCCGTTCTCAAAGCCCAGGCCCCATAAAAACGCGAGGCCCTATTGTCCTCGCGAACATCGGCCTCTTGTCTCGGCCGCAGTTTGTCCTTATCCTTCAAATGTATATGTCCTAAGGTGCGGACACGGTAGGCGTTGCGGTCCACATTGTAAACCTCGTAAATGTCCTCCTCCCGATCGATGGTGGCCACCTCCTTGGCCTTCTTACGGCCACGACCGGGATTCACATCCCTAGGCGGCCTCTTGCCTTTGTTCGGGCGGGGGCCACAATCTCTTCCTCCTCCTCGGAGTCGAGCTCTCGAAGGCATCCACGATATTGGTGGTCTCGGCGGCCTTCTTGGAGGTCCCAGCTGCCCTCCTATCCCCCTCTCCGTGGTCATCTTCTTCGGTCTCAGAGCTCGAGGAGCCAAAGAGACCGGTGGGGTCACCACGGGCGGGGGCCACCTCCGATTCAACTTCACCGGTTCAGGTCACCTCAAAATCAAGGGGTCAAGTTCCTCGGCTGTTTGCTCGGCTCAATTGTCCCCGCCCTAGGGGCCGCGGGCACAACGGGGGAAAGATGGTACTCGGGGCGAGAACATCTAGAGGGTCACTCGGGGTCCGCTCTCGGTGCCGCGAGCGCTTGATTGGTCGAGTCCATGAGTTCACACTTTTCCCAGTCACAAACTACTTCGGGGACGCGAATCGCTCTCCTCGCTAGTTCAATGGCGTTCGAGCCGAGCCTCTCTCGCGGGGAAACACACAAAACCCCATCACAAAATTTCTCGGCCCTCTTTGGTATCCCCCAACACCAAAACATCACCGTTCCTTTTTACCCTTTTATCCTTGGCCTCCCACAACCGGGGTGGGACAAAAGGCCCCCATTGGGATTTTTCGCGAAATCTTTGGAAGCACTCGAGGGATAACCTAAGCCACCCATGGCCTACCTTCCTAAATATCCCCCTGTCCGTTTACAAACGGCAAACAGATCTGGAGGTGCTCCCGTCTCCTAACTCTATGGGACGGCGGGGTCCAAACTCTCGAGTGCTCATTGTTCGAAACCGGGAAAAGAAAAATAGAGGGAGATGAAGAAGAAAAAGCACCCAACAATTACTTACGAGAGAAAAGATTGAGAGGTGGATTCGGAAAACAGTAGCACGGAGGTCGCGGCAAGATTTCTCTCTCAAAAGCTCTACGAAGGTTTGGAAACGGTAAAAAGGGTTTGAGGTTTAAGGGTTTGGTATTTATAAGGCCTACCTATACGGGTTAACCCGTTAACCCGTATTAATTAGCCCACAAATCCAACCTCGGACCATGAACCGTTTCCAACGTTTGAAAATTCGAAAAATTAAATACCCTTTTGCATTTATTACCCCCTTGGATGAGCGACACGTACCCACGACGTACCACTAACCCGTCTTTTCATCGCGAGGGCCCACTGTGCCGGGAGGCACGCCATGCAAGGGACCACGTGTCACTCACTGGTGCCTCCCGAACGTTCCCTTTGGCCCATGTGGCCAAGCAACAAACAAGAAAAAACGCTAACACTGGTGCTCGCTCGAGGAGCAATTGGAGCAGACCGAGCTTCTAGTAGCTTCTCACTCAGACCATAAATAATCACACTTGGAGCTAGGGGCCATTGATGAGCCCGGATCTGGACCGGGCCCGCGCTCGGTCTAGTCCAAGGAACCGGTGACGTGGCGGTTCCTAGACCGGCTGGAGGGAAGACCGCGGACAAATAGGCCCTTGTGGTCAAGACCGTGTCCCTCCTCGCATCGTCCCCATCGAGCACCATTGGGACCACGCTCGGCTGGATCCGTGCCCGCATGAAGTCATGCCCGCATCAGCCGTGCTCGCGTCTTATATCTTTGACCGCGGGCACAACGTTGACCGCGGGCACATCTTCTTCCCGGTTAATGTCAAGCCTTGCTGAGCAAGTTAGCTTGCGCTCACGGACAGGCCACTTGCCGGCTCCCCATCACGCATTCAATGCGGCTCGGTCAGCGCCTACTATTCCATTTAATGCAATAAGCCGGCTACACGGCTCATGTCCCTTTCGGCCATGTCCCTTGGACGGTCAATGTTCCCTCCACGACGGGACCAATTAGGCTGCGGACACGTGTAGCTGGTCAAATACCAAAGTGCCCCCTAGGGGTGATCTCATTGCTTACCTCAACAAGCACCATGGCATTGCCTATAAATAGAAGGCCTTTACCCCCTTGGGCAAGGTAAGTTCCATATACAATTGAGTAAGCTCTTTTACTCTCTAAACCTAAACACACACACACTCCAAAGGTATTCAAAGCCTTATTACTCAGTATTCTTACTCTCACACCCGAGGGCCTGAGTTGGAGTAACATCCAACTTTGACCTTAACGGTGCTTGTTTGTGTTGTGATCTAGGTACATAAAACCACCAAATATATCCTAGCCAGATATCCTTGAACCGCTCCTGACCCCAAAAAGCTGTGGCGTCATCATATATAGTAATAGATAGATATGTGTGTGCATTGAGAGCATGCGCCTAATACTTGTATTCAACTCTGAACAATAACATAATCAAGCAATGGTGGCACATTTATGAAGATTGAGCTTTATGGATGGAGTTAGGGGGAGGTTGATAATTTGGATCTTTAAGAATGAATTATTTAATTAATGAGTTTTTTGGATGTAAAAAATATATTTATCATGATTTGGATATGAAAGTTTTTAAGGAGGGGTTTTTTGATATTTTACCCTAAAAAACCATCCAACATACTTTGAATATGAAAGTTCATATTTTATCGATTCGGTTCAACTTTATAACGGTGTGAATATCTCAAATCAAAATCGAACCGGTTTATTCGGTTTTTTAAATTTTTTTTAACCGCCTCGAACCAATAAGCAATTGGTTCAATTTTTAGATCCGGATTTTTCTTTCGGTGTTAATGATTTTTTCGATTTTTTTCTCACAACACTTTGTTTACACTAACCCTACAAATACCGACACTAAGGCTCCGTTTGTTTAGCGTAAAACATTTTCCGGAAAATGATTTCCGGCAAAATATTTTCCAGAAAATTAAAATCTTTTTCCGAAAATAAGATAAAAATGAAGTTTTTCCCATTTTCTGATGCGAAACAAACACCGGAAAATGAGGAAAATGTTTTCCGGAAAACATTTTCCCCCCAAACAAACGGAGCCTAAAACACACATAATATACTAGACATTTTTTAACATCAATACTAATATTTTTTTCCTTATACTAACACTTTTATATTTATATACTAACGCTTTTATATTTATAGTGACACTAAATCACACGTGCACTGATTCAGCAGCAGGTTCGTTGATAAGTTCCTACCCCTCCTCCATTTCAACCTAACCCTAGAAAAGTTCCGATTTTCAATTAATCCCCATTTCTCTGTCCCAACCCAACAGTTCAATTAGGGCTTATACTGGATTGGTGGCGGTTCCCAATCACTTTGATTTGATGAGTATACAAACAATCAATCATGAAGGTGTCGTGGCTGACAGGGATTTGGTTTCTGTTGGCTTGCAAACAAGGATGTTAGACTAGCATGCCATTGTTTCAATAGGTGACATTCAAAAAACTCAAAAAAATAAAAAATAAAAAATAAAATAAAAATTAGGGGGTGTGACATTGTCTCAATCAATTAGTGTTGTCTAGCCAACCAAATATTACAAACCAAATATAATAATAAATAAGTGGGAAACTGAAGCATTTTTATTGGTTGATAAAATTAAAGTTGTACATTTTATAGATAAATTTTTAAATAATTAGGTTGATGTCACAAATAAAGTATAAAAAATGAAAGTTGGGTTAGAGTTGTAGATTGTGTATGCGGAAAAGAGAGTAGTAGTATTTTATTAATATACTCTCTTCGTCTCAAAATGTTTGTCTCATTTGACTTTTTTATTGAACTTTGATCACAAATATATGACAATTTAATTATGTTCATGAAATTCTAAAAATTTCTATTGATTCACCATTAATAATATTATCAACAACAACTTTTAGAATTTCATGAACATGATTAATCTCTCATAAATTTGTGGTCAAAGTTCAACTAAAAAGTCAAATGGGACAAACATTTTAGGAGGAAGGAGTATTAAGTTGGGTTGGTGTCATGCATATAAGGATATTGATTCCGACTCTGCTACTCGTGGTAGTAGCTACGACTCGACTTTTGTTTCCACATCCGATTGACACGTTCACAAAAGTAGTTTTTTCTTAATCTAAAAAAATTGATTTTTTTTTTATGTTCTAAAAATCGTTTGCGTATATCGCCTACGCCCTTCCTAGGCACGAGGCGATCACAAAATGTCGCGCTTAACTATAAATCCGCCTAGGCAGGTCAGATATTAAAAATAGTTGCATTAAATTTTCATTAAAATGTCGTGATTAACTTCAATCTATCTATCTAAAGCCCCACCTATAAACTTTAATATTAGTATTTTCCAGTTGAAAAATGCATTAAATTTATTATTAAATACATTTAAATTATTAATTTGCGAGTTCTTGTGACATTTTTAATGCCATCTCATTAGAATGTTATAAATTATGTCTAATTTGCGGTCCCGCCTAGGCTTCCGACTAGGCTTTTATACGCTAGGCCCGAATTCAAAACATAGCGGCCGCCTAACAATATTTATAATCATAATCTTTTGTGAGATTTTGTTTGCCAAGTGCGATCCTTTTTTATCTTACTTTTTCTAGTATACAATTTCCTTAATTTTTATACAACGTGTCTTTAATAATTAGATATACAATTTCCTTAATTTTTATACAACGTATCTTTAATAATTAGATGGAGGCGTAGTTAAGAGTGGGACTAAAACAATCAAAAAGTATTTTGGAGCGTGATCTTTCATAGTAACAGACTCGCCCCTCCAACTCAATGCGTCGCAGATCATATTTCAGTCTAGCTGACCATTCCTTTCTCCCTCAATCAAATCTTGAACAAAAACTCATCCCTCGCCAAACCCCAACATCCGACACCATTTCATCTCCAGATAATCACATATACACCCATCTCCTTACATCATGTCTAAACCACTGCAAAAAAATCCAATCCCGCCGCCTGTTCGACGAATTGCCTCAACGACTCACAACCGCCTCAACGGTCATCAAACTCATCCACGCTCAGAGCTCCATACTGGGTTTCGAATCAAAAGGGAAGCTTGGTAATGCCATTGTTGATTTGTATGCCAAGTGTGGCAACATGGACTTTGCCTGGAAGACGTTTAACCGGCTCGAGAAAAGAGATACACTGGCTTGGAATTCAGTTTTGTCCATGTATTCGAGGCGAGGAATGTTGGAACGTGTTGTGGAGCTTTTTGGGGGGATGGTGAATGACGGGGTGGTGCCAAATCAGTTTAGTTATGCTATTGTTTTATCTGTTTGTGGGAGATTGAATGATGTTGTGTTTGGGAAAGTAGTGCATTGTTATATTATCAAGATGGGGTTTTGTTTTGATTCTTTCTGTGTTGGATCTATGATTGATATGTACGCGAAATGTGGGTGTATTGTTGATGCTGGTTTGATATTTGATGGGGCTGTGGACCCTGATACAGTTTCTTGGACGGCAATGATCTCAGGGTACATTCAAAGTGGTTTTGCTGAAAAAGGATTAAGCTTGTTTAAGGATATGCTGAAAATGGGTCTTGTACCAGATCAGGTTGCTTTTGTAACTGTCATTAGTGCGTGTATGGAGCTAGGACTGCTTGGTGATGGTCACCGTTTATTTTCGCAGATGCCTAACCCGAATGCAGTGGCATGGAATGTAATGATTTCAGGACATGCTAAGAAAGGTTATGAGGTGGAGGCTATTATGTATTTTCAGAATATGACAAATGCTGGGGTTAAACCTACAAGATCTACTCTGGGAAGTGTTTTGAGTGCAATTGCGAGTTTATCGAATTTGGACTATGGGTTGCAAGTTCATTCACAGACAACTAAGCTGGGTCTGGATTGTAATGTTTACGTGGGTAGTTCCCTAATCAATATGTACTCTAAGTGCCAAAAAGTGGAAGCTGCCAGAAATGTGTTTGAATCATTGGATGAGAAAAACATTGTTCTGTGGAACGCAATGCTCGCAGGCTATGCACAAAGTAGGTATGCTGGTGATGTGGTGAAGTTATTCATCAAAATGAGGGATTCTGGTTTTGAGCCCGATGACTTTAGCTACACCAGCATTTTGAGTGCATCCGCTTGCTTGAAAAGTATAGAAATAGGGCGCCAGTTGCATTCAGTTATCATTAAAAACAAGCTTGAATCAAACTTATTTGTGGGAAATGCCTTGGTAGATATGTATGCCAAATCTGGCTCTCTTCAATATGCAAGAAAACAGTTTGAGATGATTAGGCATCGGGATAATGTTTCTTGGAATGCAATAATTGTTGGTTACGTGCAGGAGGAAGAAGAAGCTGAGGCTTTCAATATGTTTCGGAAGATGAGGTCACATGGGATTGAACCAGATGAGGTGTCCTTAGCTAGCATACTTAGCGCTTGTGCAAATATGGAGTTCCTAGACAGAGGAAAAGAACTGCATTCTTTCTTAATCAAGTTTGGTTTAGTAACAGGCCTGTACTCAGGAAGTTCACTTGTCGACATGTATTCTAAGTGTGGGGCTATTGGGGATGCACACAAAATTTATTGGTGCTTACCTGAAAAGAGTGTGGTCTGTAGGAATGCTTTAATTGCTGGGTATGCTCTGACAAATCTGGAGGTTGCTGTGAATCTCTTTAAAGATATGCTGTCTGCAGGATTACACCCATCAGAGGTCACCTTTGCAACCCTATTTGATGCATGCGACGGTCCTTTCAAGATGAATCTTGGAAGACAATTTCACAGTTTAGTACTAAAGCGACATCTTCCTTGCTCTGATGAGTTCTTGGCTCTCTCTCTTCTAGGAATGTATTTCAACTGCCAAGGACAAAAGGATGCAAAGGTTGTCTTCTCGGAGTTACCTAATCCAAAGAGCAGAGTATTGTGGACTGCTGCTATATCAGGACATACTCACAATGATTGCAGTGAGGAGGCTTTACTTGTATATCGAGATATGCGGAGCCACAATGCTATGCCAGACCAAGCAACATTCGTTAGTGTCCTTAAAGCATGTGCAGCCTTGGCCTCTCTGCCGGATGGCATGGAGATACATTCACTCACATTTCATACTGGCTTTGATTCTGATGAGTTGACGGGCAGTGCTATTGTAGACATGTATGCTAAATGTGGCGAAGTTAAAAGTTCGTTTAAAGTATTTGGAGAAATAGCTGGGAAGAAAGATGTTATTACTTGGAACTCAATGATTGTTGGATTTGCCAAAAATGGGTATGCTGAAAATGCGCTAGAGGTCTTTGAGGAAATGAGACGGACAAATATAAAGCCTGATGAAGTTACTTTCCTTGGACTTCTCACTGCATGTAGTCATGCTGGAAAGGTATCTCAAGGTCAACAGATTTTTAATAGTATGACTAATTACTATGGGATTCAACCAAGGCTAGATCACTATGCTTGCATGATTGACCTTCTTGGGCGGTGGGGTTATCTCAAGGAGGCTGAGGAGTTCCTCGAAAAATTAGAAATTGAACCAGACCCTATGATATGGGCCACATTTCTTGGGGCTTGCCGCATACATGGGGATGAAAGAAGAGGGAAGCGTGTTGCTGAAACCCTCATTCAGTTGAAGCCCCAAAGCTCTTCTTCATATGTGTTGCTTTCCAATATATATGCCGCATCAGGCAACTGGGAGGGTGTTAACTCTATGAGGAGGGAAATGAAAGAAAAAGGAGTAAATAAGTTCCCTGGATGTAGTTGGATTGTGGTTGGACAGAATACACATTTCTTCATGGTGGGGGATAAGGGTCATTCTTGTTCAGGTGAAATCTATGCAGTTTTGAAGGATTTATATGCAACAATGGTAGTTATGGACTTTGTTCCGGAATATGATTTTGAATCTGTTATGCACGATGAAGATTAACAGCACTTCCCTTCTCCTTTCATCAAAAAAGTTCCTTAAGTAGAGACGGGGACCACCTTTTTGCTGGTGCTTTGGCAGACCAAGATATATTGGGAGAAAAGCCTTCCTCGAATAGACTGGAAAATTCTTCCTTCTGATACATCATCATAAGATCCTCTAGATGACTCTATTTTTTGGAAGGATTTGTTGGAACCTTCGACGTGGCTCGAAGGCAGTGGGCTTTAAGAAGGCTCACGAGAACGGTTTCCCTGAACATATGTATATATTCCCGGCTTCTGACCGGCCAGGTCTAATTATTGTTTTTAATAGTGTACATGGTAAAGAATAAGGGGAACAAACGATGTCAATTTCAACTCTAGCTTTTATTTAAATCTAACGATCGATCACTCCAAGGCCATCCAACTACAATATACACTTTCCTACAGCTAGATACACAATTCATATATATATAAATCCCCTGCAGCACAACAAACCTCTCTCTGGTGTAGCTGCAAGTTAGCTATCATCACTTGTGAGGAGATGGGTGGTGGTTGATGGTGGTAGTGGTTGTGGTGGTGTTGGGTGGAAGTATTATTAGTGGGTTCCCGGAGGAGGATCTGGTGGTGAGGTTGCCAGGACACCAAAAGTAGAGTTCAGGCAGTATGCTGGTATGTTGATGTGATCTCAATGCTGGCTGGAGCTTGTTCTATTCGTTGAGGCTGAGACTGATCCCGACCACAAACCCTTCACTCTTTGGCTCAATGGAGGTAACCACGACGTTATTTCTGTTTTTTTATCACCCTTACACATTTAACGATCCGTTAGGTAGCTAGCCTGCTGCTTTCACTGCACTCTCAAGTTTGTTGTGAATACTTTTACGTGACTATAGTCTATACATAGGTCATGTTGCATTTTGAATGCTTGCGCAACATTCGTTGTTTAGTTTTTGCTATTGTACATGTTTGTGTGGTACGGATCCGGAACCTCAGGCGCTGAGATCACGTGTTTCATGGTCCAAATTACACTATCATCTAAAATGCAATCTTGACCCTTAACATCACTTAATGCAAAGGGTCAATGGTAAAGAAACCTCTGTAATATCAGAACATCAAAACATGCACACCTGATCTACTGCACACTTGTGAATTACGAAATACTTTAGATTTAGCTCCCTCCCTCTCTCTCTCTCTCTCTCTCTCTCTCTCTCTCTCTCTCTCTCTCTCTCTCTCTCTCTCTCTCTCTCTCTCTCTCTCTCTCTCTCTCTCTCTCTCTCTCTCTCTCTCTCCTTTGCTTACATTTCTTGCAAACATTTTCTTGGACATATTTTGTAGGAGTAGCTTTCATGTTAATATACTATGGAGTAGTTTTCTTCCTTTCTTGTTTGTTTTTTGCTCTTGTTTATATCGTCCATGATAACTTGGATAATTAATTAACTTGTACCCTCTATATCATATCATGATATAGAGGCTAGGATAAAGTTTAATGATGCCGCCTTGTGCTTTCAGGTCCAGGTTGTTTGTCATTTGGTGGCGGTGGCTTCACAGAGTTAGGTCCATTCTTTCCTAGAGGTGATGGACGAGGCCTTCGAACAAATTCCAAATCATGGAATAAAGGTATGCCCAAATACTACCTCTGTCCCAAAATGAATGCCCAAAAAGTTTAAATTTGCTCTTGATCAAGAGCAAATTTGTAACCTTTTTGGACATCCATTTTAAACCGGAGTAGCATATATGAATACCCTTTACGTTGCGTAACTTGGAAACTTTATCTGATATAGCAGAACTTGACGGTGTTTCCTTGTCGTGAGCAGTAAAAACTGATTGCATTACAAAATTTCTGAATTTCCTGTAGTATCAAATCTCCTATTTGTTGAGTCCCCAGGTGGAGTAGGATGGTCATACTCGAAGACGAGCTCAGATTTTACTTCTGGAGATGCTAAAATTGGTTAGTCCAAGTCAAAACTCAAACGCCCACCATGAAATGACCAATCTAGGCCTTTGGTACTGCAATTTTCTGTTTGATGTATGTTCTTGGCAGCCATGGATACGTACATCTTCTTGATGAAGTGGTACGAGAAGTTTCCAGCTTTGAAATACCGAGAATTGTTTCTTATAGGCGAAAGCTATGCTGGTATGGCCATAGTAATTGAAGTAGCAAATTTCGAATCTGGTAACTGCATTCAATAAACATGTCGAATTTATTGTTTTAGACATTTAACTAAGAAATGTGTAGGAAGTAGGTTCTAAAGAGGACTTAAGCGGTAGAGCTTTTAGTAGGCGTTACACACGAACCACCAAAGAGGAATGAGAAGGAGCGAAAGCAGGGACAAGTCAGGAAGGAGAGAACAAGTATTGCGGGAGCGGTAAGGCATGTACGTCACTGTTACTGACATCGATATCTGAGCCAGGTATTTATAGTGGTTAGAGCTTGATAGCTCCGTACCACGCACATGACAGATTACATGCTCTCCGTACCGCGAGGTGTCGAGCCCGAGGGTTCGTACAGAGCGGTATAACGATGCCGCGTGTCCCTCGTGGGGACCAGTCCCGCAATTCCCCTTTTCGTCCCGACTAGGCCACGTGGAGTCCCTCAATTGGGCCACGTGGCACATTCCGCTACTCTATCCTCCAATCCACAACTCCTTGATGATTCCCAAAATAAGCGGTAGAAGAGTCCCCATTGACCTTGTTCAATCAACGGAACTAGCTTCCGCTATACAAGCGGAAGACGATATTACGCTTCCCTAATCATTTATATAATCAGAAGTATAAGGCCGATTTCACATGCTAAATAAGAGAGAGTGGTCTTCACGTGCGGTAGCACGTGCACAGTTTGTGCGGAACATGTCCTACATTAGTCCCTCTGTGCAAGAGATTTCTCTAGAAATTTCCCGGACATATTAGCAGTTTCGCAAATTCTTATTTTGCGGAACATCCTTATGAGTTCATATGATATGTTGTGTAGATTACTTCCGCAAAGCCTTGGGAACTGTACCAGTGCATTTAATGCGAAACAGTTGTAATCATTACTGTGTCAGGCGGAACTGTCCTTTCGTATTCCCACTATATATATGAGCGCTCCGCTCTTTATTTACTACTTTTAGCATTTGAGACAAACTGCGGGTTGATAGATTGAGTTTGCGGTTGAGTTTCTTCGGTGAATTTGGTTTGTTTTCTTTTGACTGCTTGTCTTTTGTTCCGCACAATGTCTTTGGTTGAGAGCAACCGTAGGGGTGAGGAAGGAGATTCATCTGGAGGGAGAAAAAGAATCTGATTCCGCAATGATTTCTTCTCCCGGTTCAGATAAATCTGGAAATTCAAGCAGTAGCGGGGAAATTGAAACCCCTACCCCAGAGGGTAAAGCCTCTATATGGAGACCCTATGGTTCCACAATGATGTAGGTGTAGAGTTAATCAATACTAGAACCCATGAAGTTCTGCTACCCCTTTCCGCTAATCTATTCAAGATGGCTCCTTTCTTTGGTCCCGCAGATATGTTCTGGGATGAGACCATGTCCTGGTCCGGCCCGCATTCAAACCATGGTAAGACCACAGGGATTGTTAAGGAGGTTTCTTTAAAGGATTCCAAAAAAGTAGGTTATCGTAAGCTTTTACGATTGAATGTAGAAAGAGGGGATATCCCATGGTCTGCTGGTACCATTGTTTGTGGTTCCGCAAAGGTAGCTCATTGGGCGGATTGGACTAGGGATGTCTTAGGGAATGAGGGCTACGTTTCAATTCTTAAAAGCAGTGGCATATATGAATGTGTAAGGGCCTGCCAAAATCTAACCGTGGCCAAGAACTTTGACCATTTGTGGACCTTGCTTTCTCGTTGGGATACGAAGAACCATACCTTTATTGCGAGCTGAGGTGAGTTCACTATAACTCTGGAGGATGTGGCTGCTTTGTACAGTTTAGAGGTTCTTGGGGATGAGCCTCTTGAAAAATTTATGTCTGCGGAGGAGGGATTAAGAGTAGAAGCTCTGGAAGATATCCGAAAGATTTGCGGAAAAGAAATTAAGGGGCGCAAAAATGATTGGAAAGGGTGGATCTTAACCTGGTTTGGTGTTTTTGATAAAGCTGGTACATTTACTCCCGCAGATAAAAAAGGATTCAGAGCATTATCTAGAAGCCTACTTATCTATGTTCTTGACATTATTCCTTTTTCCTGGCAAACCTCATGATGGACCGTATGAGAGGAATTTTGTGTATGCTGTGAAGCTAGCTGCGGGTAACAAATTGCCTATGGGCCCTTTGTTTTTGGGGAATCTTTATGCTCGATTCGATAATCTTGCGGAGGCAGTAAGCAAGTCTGTTGGAAGGTATTATGTTCATGCGTTCTTACCTGTTCCGTTTCTTCATATGTTCCTTCTTGAACATTTCGAAAAATTAGGCGTGCGGGAGGAGGTTTATGCTGGGCCGGGGGGAACGTTAGTCCCTCGGTCCTGGACTTGGATGAATGTGAAGTTCAACGTTGGTCTCCTGGAGCTTATTGACCGTGAAGATGAGTTTTGTTTCCGTCCCTATGGAAAGGTTCCACTAAATACAATCCCTCTAAATTGGTACCGCACTGTTGGTCAGCATATGGAAGTATTTGAATTTACAAATGGGATACTGCGGAAGGGTAAAGAGAGTGAATACTCTATTTTTGCAAACATCCTTCCAGCTTGTCTCCCCGCACTTCATGAACTAGAGGTTGGGTATGTAAGATATAGCCCTGAAAGATGTGCTTTGCAATGCGGTTACGATTTAGTTTGTGCTGGATTGACTGATGATGTATACTTGGATTTTAATGACTCTTGCAAACGATTTTGCTATCCTGGTGGCTTTTCACAAGTACTGGAGAACATGGGAGTAAAAGTTATTCCTGATGCAGTGTGGGTAGATTCAAGAACTACGCAAGCGCGAGATTTTTGGGTGCATAGTCTGAAGCTGATGCGGGAATTTATGAATGAAGCACCTCATGCTCTTGCGGAAGAACAAATTTGGAGAAATGATTTTTATCTCAGCTGTTGTGGTGTTGTTTATTCTGGTCCCTTGTCCTCGTACATTGAAGGAGGTTCGTTGAAAATTCCTCAGTTTGGTTGCTTGGAGGAATGCAAGAAACGTCCCGAACTAAAGCTTGGGAAACCAAAAAGGAAGGTTGGTAAAGGAGTTACGAAGGATGTAGGTAAAGAAAAGATGGACCAAGCTGCGGAGGAAGAAGCTCCTGTTGGGGCTGAAAAAATAGTGAAGGTACTGTGCTTCCCAATATAGACTTGAGATATCTTTTGGGTGCTTAGTGATTCACAATTTTCTTTTCTGCCTTGTCCAATTTAGGGGAAGCAGCAAGCAAGTAAGAGTTTGGCTGAGAAACATGCGGAAGAAAGTGATCCTGAGGTATATCTAGGCCTCATATTTTTATATATATATATTTTTTTTAAAGAAAAATATTATACCTTCTAAAAAAAATATTCTCCTCTTTCCCCCTCTTTTTTTATATTTTACTTTCAGAAAGAGGAAGTTGAGAGTCAAAAGAAAAGAAAAAAGAAAAGAAAGGAACGGATTGTGGAAGGGGATATTGGCAGGAATGAAAATGTTACTACCGAAAGTGCGGGAGAAAAGAATGAAAAAGAAAAAATGAAGAAGGGGGATAGAACGATGCAGAGGGTTGACCGTCTAGATAGTTGTGCTCCTTCTCAGTTTGTAAGTTGGGTTTAACGAAAGATAATATTACTATATCTCATTTTCTCCGCTTTTCTCCTTACTGATTGAGTGCCCTCTACTATTTTTTTATTTTTTTTTTAAACTATGGCAGAAAGTGGTAAAGAGGAAGAGGAAGGTTGACGAAGGAACGACGGAAGCTTCAACCCCTGCAGGGAAAAAGAAAAAGAAAGATATTGCTATTAAGAAAAGACAAACTCCCCTGAGGCAATCTCAAAGACTCCGGAAGGTGAGCTCTTTCTATATGGATTTTCTGTACGCCTTTAAGGGTTTAGCACTAAGACATTTTTTTTTCTTTTCTTTTACCTATGTATATGGAACAGCGTTCATTTTCGGTAAGGTCTAGTGGGGCTGGTGTTTCAAGGGAAATACATATTGATTTAGCGGGAGATGATGATGAGGTGAACGTTGATCATATCCCTGCTGTGGGTCCTGGTGCTCCAGATGCACCCTTGGGTAAGATGTTTTTGAGTACGATTTCTCCGCAGCTTCCCCCTTCTTTTCCGGAAGCTTCTATGCGTCCTATATACTTATCTGAGTGCGGAGTGTGGATTGACCCACGGACTTCTTTGTCCATATCTACCCCTGCAGATGCTGCCGCTATTTTAAAGGAGAAGGGCCAAGCTGTGGTGTATGGCCAGGCTGGTAATCTGGTCAGTGGAGTAGCGGAAGAGAGTTTGATGGGCAATGTTACCCACAGTGTTATTGACCAGCGGTTACAAAAGAGCAGTTTGATGGAATTGTTTGAAGTTGCATCATCTAAGCGACGTCCTTCTGCAGGATTAAATGAGTATGTAGCATGATAGCAAACCGCGACGTCATAAAGGACTTTGATCAGTCACAAAGTCTTGGTGAAGCGGTTAGGCTTGGAGATGATGCGGAAGAAATTGAACCCAGCCTTGTGAAGTCATTGCGGCATAAGCCTAATGTTGAAGTTGACAAAGTTGTTCCAAGTGAAGCTACCATGGAACTGGATAATGTTGATGTTGAAAACGTTCACGTTTTACCTGCGGAAGATGTTGAGGTTGTGGATAAGCAAGATTCTGAAAATTTTGCAGGAAATGAGCATGATACCAATGCTGGTGCTCAAATTGCGGTTGTGGATGAGCATGATACCACTGTTGGTGCCCAAATTGCAGTTGTGGATGAGCATGATACCACAGTTGGTGCTCAAACTGATGTTTCGGTTAACGTGCTTGTGCAACCTGAGGAGAATGCAGGAATTGCGGATATGCAAGATCTTTGCAATTCTGTAATTGCGGGACATGATACCATGGCTGGTGATCAATCCGCGGATTTAGGTGGACTAATGCTGTCCAATATTGAGATTGAGGTTGGGGATATGGGAGATCACGCCAACCTTACGGGTGCTGAGCATGATATCAGAGCCGATGATCATACCCCAGGCTTAAACGAAGGACTTAAGCTGTCGCAACGTGCTGAGGGAAAATTGAATGTGCAAGGTTGCAGCAATCCCGCAGGTGCGGTTGTTGTAGAGAGTTCATCTGAATCTGGTAATAAAATTGGTGATGCAGCAGTGGAAATAGTTGAGGAAACTTCATGTGATGAAGAAATCAATTCGACTTTTGCGGGTAAGGTTGTTTCATCTCTTGCTACTACACAGAGTGAACAGAAGGAAGACAACCAATTTGCGGTTGTAGAAGAAAAAGGGAAAGAACTTATTGATTACAGGAGGAAAGGTATTGCAGGGGTTGAAAGTGCATTTGGTACAAAGGTGGTTACTGCGGAATTTGTTCCCCTGACTGCGGGAGATGGGGAGACTTGGCGTGGTTTTCATGTAGGTCAAGAAAATGCGGAGCGTTTGAGGGGTTTGCAGAAAAGTATTCCGGACTTTTTCTCTAATGTATGCTGTGCTTCCTCTAAACGAGTGGTTCATAATCTGGGCTTATTGGCATCAAATTTGGTTTTCTTTGAAAACAATCAATTTAATCAAATGGAAGCGGAACTGCTCCGCATGATGAAAGATGAATTTAAAGATTTAGAACGTGATGGTTTTTTGGTTGACTGGGCTTTTGAAGAAATTGACCGCGCTCTTAAGTTTCCCATAGAGCAGGAAATGAATCACCTTGCAAATGGAACGCGGTCTTGAGAAGGAAGTAACGAAGCTTCGCGTAGCTGTTACTGGTTTTAAAGAAGAGATAGAAGATTGTAAATCTCGGATTGCGGTATGCAATCAGCAGCTTGTTTTTGCGGAAGAAGAACTTCTCGGTAAAGAAATTGAGCTCAATCGACTTAGATCAGAATTGGAGCTGCGATCCCGCATGTTGCTTGATGCATAGTAATGATTATAATGCTATAAAACATTAGCTTTTGTGATGAATGTGGTCTCAAAACTTCTTTTGTTATAGTATGTCTCTTTGAACAACTTGTTTCTATGTAATCAATGATGCGGTAAACATTTATGCCTGTATATGTCATGTTTTAAAATGTTTAGATGTTTTCCGCATGGTATTTTCCCCCTTTTATTTTTTTTATATGCGCAAACGTAAGTAACAATTCTATTTGGAGCATAAAAAACAAAAAAACTTTTGAGGGAATTTCATGCATATATTGATTGCAGAAACGAAATATTGAGTACAAGGCTGTAAACTCAATATTGCTTTTCATAAGATTGCTGCCAGCAATGAAAGCTCTGGCACAATACAATTTTAGGGAAAGAGAAAATTCTTTAAGTAGTAAATACTTCTTCATAGCGGAAGTTGGGGTCACTATACGTAGAATAGCGATCTTAGGAATAGAACCGCTTGAGCCATTTTGCATTTAGAGGCGGGAGCAGCTTGCCTTCCACTGTTGCAATTTTATAGTATCCCGACTCATTAGCTTCTTTTACCTTGTATGGGCCTTCCCATTTCGGGGCAAATTTAGGAACAGAACCTCCGCGAATGATTTGAGGGGCTGCCTTTAATACTAGGTCTCCTACCTCAAACGTTCTTGGCTTCACCATCATATCATATGCGCGAGAGATCTGGCGGGAATACGTTTGGAAATTCTTGCGTGCCACGTCTCTCCTTTCATTCAATAATTCCAACTGAATTGGCCTGATGTCTTGCACCAAACCTTGTTGTAAGGCAACGCGAGCTGAAGGAACGGTCAATTCCGCAGGTAATATTGCTTCAGCACCATAAACTAATGAAAAAGGAGTATGTCCTGTAGCTTTCCTCTTGCTCGTTCTGTATGCCCATAACACTTCCGGAATCTTATCATCCCATGCGCCAGGAAAGTCCTCCTGCAGCTTACTTAGGATTTTGATGAGGGTTTTGTTGGTTGCCTCTGCCTGCCCGTTACCTTGGGGGTATGAAAGTGTGGAGAAATGATGATGAATCCCATATTTTAGCGTGAATGCTGAGACTTGGCTATTTGAAAATGGTGTTCCGTTATCTGAAATGATTTGCTTTGGAATACCAAACCTGCACACAATGTACTCCCGCATAAAGTTAACAACTGCCCTCGCGGTAGCGTTTTTCAATGGGATGGCCTCACTCCATTTAGTGAACAGTTCCGTAGCTACTAGGATCCATATTCTTTCCCTAGAATGCGGTATTATTTTTCCAATAAGATCAAAAGCCCATGTGTGGAACGGATAAGGTGCGGAAAGAGAATGCAACGGTACGGCTGGGGCATGAATCAAATTTCCGTGAACTTGACATGCTTTACATTTGCGGACAAACTCTGTGCTATCCTTTTCCATAGTTGGCCAATAATATCCCGCAGTCAGGATTTGGTCTAACAACTTAGCTCCCCCAATATGTGCGGGGGCATGTACTTCCTTCAAAATCACCATAGCTTCCGCGCTATCTACGCATCTGAGTAAAGTCCCCTTGTATCCTTGCCTATATAACTTTCCATCAACCAAGCGGAATCGAAAAGCCCTTCTTTTAATAGCCTCAGCCTCATTTCTGTTGGCAGGGAGGGATCTTCCTGAAGGTAATCAAGGTAAGGGTGGTGCCAATCACGAACTCCCGCAATACAACAGGCTTCCACCGGAGATATAAAGTGCTGACAATCAATACATCTTGCTTGGATTTTTGCGGAATCCAAGGCCATATCCGGCCAATAGTAACCTTGTCTTTGATTCCGCCTATAGAGGGGTAGATCTACGTCACCACAAGTTTGCTCATGTATTTGCCCCAACCTGAACTTTGCTTCTTTTGGTCCTACACAACGGAATAGTGGTCCTCCTGGATTGCGGAAATACAACACCCCGTTCTTCTGGTAGTACTTTTGCAGTTCAATCAAATCTTTGCGTTCTCCATTGCTCTTCAGCTGATGCACTATTGGCCCCCGCCAGTCTATCATTTCCTCTTCTCCAAAGAACTCATTCAAATTTATTGGGGATCTTTGCTTCAACACCGCTACGTGAGCCTCGTCTTCTTCCATAACTATCTTGGATCCCAAGGTTGCTAGAGCATCCGGATGTCTGTTACTGGTTCGGGGCTGCTTTTCAATTGTCACTTCTTCGAAATAATCAATCAACTGTTGCACCATAGTGCGGTATGGGGCTAAGTTAATGTGCTGCAAACTGAATCCTCCGCTTACTTGCTTGACTATTAAATTGGAATCTCCCTTAATGGTGAGCTTGCACGCTCCCCTTTTTCTCGCTTCAATCAATCCCAACACTAGTGCCTCATATTCAGCTTCGCTGTTCGAACATAGGAAAGCTAACTTATAGGCTCTTGCATAAACCAGTCCCTCAGGGGAAGTAAGGACTATACCCGCGCCTCCGTCCTTCGCGGTAGCTGATCCGTCAAACTCCAGTTTCCACCATTCCTGTTCGTCATAAACTTCCGCACTCTCGCTTTCCCACGGCAACTCTTGAATTGGGGGCTCATAACTTCCGCTTGGGAAAAAGGATAATAAGTCAGCTAAAGCTTGGCTTTTTACCGCTTTTGGGGTAGTACATCTGATATCATATTCTGACAGAATTAGGAACCACTTTGCTGCCCTTCCAACTAGTACTGACTTGGACAGTAGGAAACGAATAGGATCACAACCTATGATTATTTCTACCGGAAATGCCAAGAAATAATGCCGCAACTTTTGGACTACGAAGATTAATGCCAAGCAATGCCTTTCCAGTTGGTTATACCGAACTTCCGCGCCCGAAATTACTCTGCTCAAATAATAAATTGGCTTTTCCCCTTCTTGATCTTGTGCCAACAAAGCTCCAATGGACCTTGTAGTGGAGGCTAAATACAGTAGGAGCGGGGAACCTGGCTGCGGTGCTACCATAGTGTTGACAGAACTAAGAGCTCGTTTGACTTTTTCAAAAGCTGCTTGATGCCGCCTTTCCCATCTGAAACTTGCCCGGACCTTTAATAACTCCATTAAAGGATGTCCAACTTCCGCAAGTGCGGGAATGAACCGCCTCATATAAGACACCTTGCCCAAGAAACTCTTGAGTTGCTTTTGATTTCTTAGTCTTAGGCATTGAAGGGCCGCTTTACGCTTTCCGCATCTACTTGGCTACCACTGCGATCAACAATATGACCCAAAAACTTTCCCTTAGTGACCCCGAAAACACACTTTCTTGGATTTAATTTCAGCCGGTACCTCCTGCACCTGGTGAAAACCTTCCGCAAATCCTCCAAATGCGAGGATTCCTTCCGAGATTTTACCATCAAATCATCCATATAAAACTCTACTACGCCATGGTGCATGTCATGGAAAATTGCCGTCATTGTTCGCTGGTATGTGGCACCCGCGTTTTTTAACCCGAATGGCATAACCGTGAAATAAAAATTACCAAATGGAGTCCTGAAAGCAGTCTTTTCAGCATCCGCAGGATCCATTTGAATTTGATTATAACTCTTATAGCCATCACACATTGAGTACATCTCATGCCCCGCCGTGGCATCAATCAAGGCATCAATCGAAGGAAGCGGGAATTCATCCTTAGGGCAGGCCTTATTAAGGTCATGAAAATCTTGGCAGATACGAATCTCTTCCGCTTGTCTCTTGTCACACAACCAAGTTGGATGTTCGATATGCCTGATGATTCCCGCAGCGATCATATGCTCCAACTCCGCTTTGATTTTAACTTCCAGCTCCGGTTTGTAAACACGGGACTGTTGCCTTATAGGCTTTGCCATTGGGTGCACATGCAGCTTGTGCGTTACTACCGCTGTATCCAAACCAGTCATTTCATCGTAACTCCATGCAAAGACGTCTTTGAACTCAGTCAAAAGGGCAATGAACTGTTCTTGCTGCGGCAAGCTTAAATCATCTGATATCAAGACGGGTTGATGGTCATCTTTTCCCAAGTTTACTTCCTTCAGCTTTTGAACTTGAGGACGCGGCTCATCTCTTAATTCAAGAGGTTCATCTTTAATTATGTCAAAACTTTCTTCGTTTCCTTGCTTATTCACAATATAACATTCGTGGGGGTCATCCCCCGCAAACGTGGGGAATTCCCCCGCACACCGTCATAAATTGACCGTATACATTACTCGGTCGTCTGGCATGCAAACCCGCTTACTGGTTCCCATTGTTGATTGGTCTGCCTTTCTCTTGGTAGCACCTGACTTTGCGGTTATCTGGAGAGAATTGAGATCTGCGAGGCAACCTTCCGCAAATTCATCATAAAATAATGCGTCCGCTAAGTGGGCCTCCATTCGTGAAAAAGGCCGGATAGAAGGCTCTAAAGTGATCTGTTTACCCCCAACAATTCCCTTTGCACACTGATGTAGAGTTGATGGAATAATTTTATGCTGATGAAGCCAAGCCCTTCCGATCAACAACTGATAGGTAGTATCTGCATCAATAACGTGAAACTTTGTTGAAGTCCGCAAACTCCCCATGCTCAAAGGGATGACGACGGACCCAGTGGTATTAACTATGTTTGCCCCGAAGCCTGTTATGGCTATGCTATGTCTTTGCAAATCTTCTTCCCCAAACCCAGCTTTCTTGAAAGTGGCATATGGGATGACGTTCACCGCAGACCTGTTATTAATGAGTGCCCGTCTAAATTCAACCCCATGTATTTCCGCAGTAACATAAAGAGGCTTATTATGTGGATGTTCAACCCTCATATCAGCGTCTGTGAAAACGATTTCGGAAGCCAACTCCTTCCACTTCCTGCTCAAGGAACCCCCTTCCCGTAAACATGGCTGATCGTTGTCTTTGGCTACCTTAATCAGAGCTTTCGTTGCTTCCAGGCGAGCTGCTGCGTCAAATCCAAGCTGGTCAAAGAAAATGCGAAACTTTGGAGTAAACTGTAGTGATTCCGCTATGGTTGCGTCATCTGCGGGTGGGTCAGAGCTACCAGGCAATAATACGGTTTCCTGAGCAGCGGTTGGCAATTCGAACACAGATGCCATGTTAATGGACTTTTGCTTTTCGCTGTCATGAGAAGGTAAAGGGTTGGCCCGTACACTATATTTCCTCCCTCTACAGTCAAGGCTCCTTTTTCCACAAATCGGTTAATCACTTTTTTCAACTGATTACAATCTCTGGAAGGATGGGTAACCCTTCTGTGATAATGACAATAATCCTTGTGCTTCAACATTGCTGCGGTAGGCTCATGATTTACCGGAGGCAACTTCACATCCCCACTGTGCACCATGTTCCGCAACGTATCCAATACTTGCGGCATCGGAAAGGGGAAATCAGGGGCTTCTTGGAACTGCTGTTTAGTCATTCTGTATCTACTGAGGGAGTCTTTTGCCTGGGGGATTCTGCTACTGCTACTTCCGCTGCCCTCTTGTTAAACCTTTGATATTTCGAGTTGTCCCCCCTATACTGCCCCGTGGTAGACTAAGAGGTACGTGGCTCCACTACGGTTTTGAGTACCAAGTTGCTGGCGGCATCCGCTAACTCCTGAAACGTCTTAAACTTGTGAATGGCCAAGAATTGGCGGTAGGTCTCATCCATTGCTTGGACGCAATGCTGGACAAGTTCATCTTCGGGTGCCGGTCGAACTAGGTCAAGAGATCTTGCGGAAAATCTCTTAACGAAATCCACGGGCTTTTCTCCTGGCTTCTGAATCTCACGGGCCAACTTAAACATAGTGAGTTCTTCTTGGGCGTAAAAGAACTTAGCATAGAAATGTCGGGTCAGCTCATTGAAATCGTAAATGTCATCTTTATGCAAGCGGTAAAACCAGGTGTATGCTTTTCCGGTGAGGGAGGTGGGAAACTCCCACAAACACAAACTGATGTTGCTAGCGTGCGGCTCAAAGGTCTCTAAATATCGCTGGACATGCTCATGAGGGTTAGACTCTTCCCCCGTATACTTGGTAAACTCACGGTGTTTGTATTTCTCAGGGTAAGGTTGACAAGTAATGCACGCTGGATATGGTTTTCCAGCGGAATGGTCGGACGACACTGCTGTATTGCTGCGGGATGAAAAGAGTGTTCTCGCTTGTTCGAATGTTAACAAACCAGATGATGGGGTGTTTACTTGCGGGGGAATAGTGCGGTTCTCCAGGGGGTCTTTACTTTGGCTTCTAGCAGCATCGTCATCGTCAATGCAAATAGGCTCAGGGCCAATCTTAGCTTTTCCTTTTGATGCCTCTCTTGCATCCGCGGCTTCCTTCGTAGCTTGGGCTTTTTCCTTTTCTAGGGTCTCGATTCGCTCTAGAAGTACCTTTTGGTTATCATAGAGTAACTGGAATTCAGCTTGGGTAATGGGAAGATTAGGTTGGATTCGGGGGTGCTTTCGTCTGATTTCGTTTCTACAATGGGTGCATCATCATTAGTTGGGTCTACTTGCAGTTCAGGTGGGGGTTGGGTTGCTCTGGAATCGCCGCCTGCTTCCGCATTCCTGGCTGCGGCTTTCTTTGATGGTGCCATGTGAATACCTCCCACCGTGGTCACCAAATGTAGGAAGTAGGTTCTAAAGAGGACTTAAGCGGTAGAGCTTTTAGTAGGCGTTACACACGAACCACCAAAGAGAAATGAGAAGGAGGAGCGAAAGCAGGGACAAGTCAGGAAGGAGAGAACAAGTATTGCGGGAGCGGTAAGGCATGTACGTCACTGTTGCTGACATCGATATCTGAGCCAGGTATTTATAGTGGTCAGAGCTTGACAGCTCCGTACCACGCACATGACAGATCACGTGCTGTCCGTACCGCGAGGTGTCGAGCCCTTATTCGCCGGGTTCGTACAGAGCGGTATAACGATGCCGCGTGTCCCTCGTGGGGACCAGTCCCGCAATTCCCCTTTTCGTCCTGACTAGGCCACGTGGAGTCCCTCAATTGGGCCACGTGGCACATTCCGCTACTCTATCCTCCAATCCACAACTCCTTGATGATTCCCAAAATAAGTGGTAGAAGAGTCCCCATTGACCTTGTTCAATCAACGGAACTAGCTTCCGCTATACAAGCGGAAGACGATATTACGCTTCCCTAATCATTTATACAATCAGAAGTATAAGGCCGATTTCACATGCTAAATAAGAGAGAGTGGTCTTCACGTGCGGTAGCACGTGCACAGTTTGTGCGGAACAGGTCTTACAAAACGCAATTATGATTACATGTAGGCCATTACATTCCGCAGTTAGCGATAACTCTTTTGGATCACAATGAACATTCAAGTGACTTCAAGTTCAACATCAAAGGAGTCTCTGTAAGAAATCTAGTACTCTTTATATTTTTGAACCAAAAACTGCTTTCATTTTATCTTATAGTTAAAATTCTCAAATAATTTACATGTCCAGAGTAGGAATCCTCTTCTCAAACTCGAAATTGATGCTGCAGCATCATATGAGTACATTTGGTCGCATGGACTGATTCAGACGAGATTGGCCTTACTATAATGAACGAGTTTGATTTTGACGATTATACAGCCGCCGGTCTTACCCACGATTTATCCACCACATTTAACGATGCACTCTCAATAGCAAACACCATTGTTGGGAAATATATTAACCAGTGCAATGTCATTGTTGATGTCTGCTATCCATCCATTGCAGAACAGGAGCTGAGATTAAAGAAATCGGTAACTTCAACTGATTTTTTTTTCTTGTTGATGATCTCTTTGGTGGTATTTTTCTTTTCCAGGCTACTAAAATCAGTGTTGGGATAGATGTGTGCGTGGACTATGAACCTTCCGGAGGTTCAGAAGGCTCTTCATGCAAACCGAACCAATCGACCTTATAGATGGTCTACATGTAGTGGGTTAGTTTGTCTACACGAACATCAATCATTATAACTATGAATCACAAATAACCTTAAAGATAATTATAATCGGCATTTCCAAGTCATACACAAATAGACAACTGATACAAAGCAACTGATATATCTATCTGCTCTTTATTTAACAGTTCACTGAGGTATGACGCGAGTGATATCAATATCAACATTCTTCCCAAGTCATACATCAATCATTCTATTTCTATCTAACGTTGAATGATTTGAACTGGGTATTCATTGTTAGTGTGGATCAAGATTCTGTGGCGCCATTACTTGGGTCGAGAACACTAGTTCGTGAACTGGCTCAAGACCAACAGTTCAAGGTTACCGTCCCATATGGAGCTTGGTTCCACAAGCATCAGGTAGTTTATTAACAAATATTGCAGGCTATTTCATTTTCATCTGAAACAAACAAGAGCAATTCTGCAATATATTCCGTATCCTACATAGTTTGAGGTATTTAGACGACTTTTTAAGTAGTATTCGAACGTCTTTTTATGTAGGTTGGAGGTTGGGCTACTGAGTACGGAGATTTATTGACATTTGCAACTGTACGAGGCGCTGCTCATTTGGTACCATATGCACAGCCATCGAGAGCTTTGCATTTGTTCAGTTCGTTTGTCAGAGGTTGGAGATTACCAAATACGACCCGTCCTTCTATAGATTAGATGGCTGACAAAGAAAAGAAGAAGCTTGATGTTTGAAAATTTGAAGTCAGTTTAAAGTTGATATCCCTTGTTATGCTTCTAGTTCCCCTGGTTAAAAAAAAAAAAGAGAGAGAGAAATAAATATATTCTCAATTTAGTAATTTAGTTATTTGTAGAAGAGATCACTATGCTTGCATGATTGACCTTCTTGGGCGGTGGGGTTATCTCAAGGAGGGTGAGGAGTTCCTCGAAAAATTAGAAATTGAACCAGACCCTATGATATGGGCCACATTTTTAGGGGCTTGCGACGTCAGGCAACTGGGATGGAGTTAACTCTATGAGGAGGGAAATGAAAGAAAAGGGAGTAAATAAGTTCCCTGGATGTAGTTGGATTGTTCAGGTGAAATATATGAAAGAAAAGGGAGTAAATCAATTCGTAAATCTCTAAATAAAGGAAGATAAGCCATAGACGTTTTTATAATCCATATACCCTCTTCTTCACTCCCTCTTCTCCGGCGTCACTGTCAAAAATCCAAAACCCCCTCTCCCCAAAAACATCCTCGACCTCTTAGATAAACGCCGTCGTCGCCGTCTTCTCTCTCTCTTCTGCCATGGTTGCGGCCTCCCCCCCTCTCTTTTTCCATGGTCGCCGCGGCTCTCTCTCTCTCTCTCTCTTTTCACCTCTCTTCTCTCTTTTGCCATAGCTACAACGATTTTACATTCATTTTGTCAATCTCCCCCAAATATACGCATCCATTTGCGTTTGAACTCACCGACGCACTCTCTCAGGTACGTTCTCTCTCTCTCTCTCTTTCGGTGTTTCCATAATCTGATTCAATGTTTGAGATTTATGGGCTTGGTTGATTATTGTTGTTTCCAAAAACTGAGTGTTAAAGTGAGATGATGGTTTTTTTGAGATTGTTTTTATGATATTTTTGTAGTATAGAGATAGTAGAAGAGACCTTTGGTTAATCTACACTACATGTTTGTGTGTTTGCCTGACCCAAAAATAGATCTACAACTACTAATTAATAATTATTGCAGTGAATCATGCAACTAGTGAATCATGCAACTGATTCCAATCCGTCCTCCAATATAGCTCGGATGGTTATGTGGTCTACTGGCTCATAGGTTAGTTTTTAGGGCAACTACTATTGGAAATGGGTAACAAAAGTTAAGTTTGACTTAACGTTGACCTAATTTCCTAACGGAATTCGTTATGTGTTAACGAAGTAAGTTACAAAATGTATTCTACATTTAGTGTAAATTATGAAACTCATTTATTGTCTCAAAACCATTTTCGGGTTATGAGAAATTAATGACAAATGATTTGTAACTTAACAAGAGTTAAATATTGGGTCAAAGTTTGATTTGGGTTGGTCCCAAAATTGGTTTGGACTTGTTGTGGCTAAAGGGCTGACGAGCAGGTTGAAGAAGCTTCTGCACGGCCGTGCAAGTGTCTATGACACGGCCGTGCACCATGCCTTGCCACTCGACCGTGCTGAGCCTTGAACTCGACCGTGCATATTGCCTTGCACGGCCGTGCAGTTCATTGGACACGGCCGTGCAAGTGCTGTTAAACCCGAAAAGTTGTGACTTTTCAAGGGAAAAGCCACAAAACCCTTTGACTCTCCTTATATACTTCCCCTCCGAATTTCAATTCATACATACAGTATTTTGAGCCTTTCAACCCTCATTATTTAAGATAGAATAACATATCCAAATCATTGGCATATTGTTGCATCAAATCCTTTCAAGTCCAAAGTTGCAAACATTGTGTTGTTCGCTAGAGTATTTGATTTGGAGTGCTCCTATCATATACTTAAAAGTCGTATCATCTTACTAGAAGATTGCCATCGAAACCGTAAGCACCCGTGCGGGGCAATAACATCTTACGGAGATTGTATTTAATACAAGACTCGACTTAATTTCTTTGTTTTCAATCTCCGTTACTTTTGCCGTCAGTTTTTCTGTTAAGTCTTAAAGAAGCCTACCAATAAGTCCAACAATCGTAAGAAGTTATCTACGCTTCTTCAGACTTTCAAGACATGGCAACCGAGAAAGACACCACCGCATCAAGTCAAGGCAATGTAACACCTCCTTCTCAAGGTGACGCAACGTTCAACAATGTTGCACCCGCTCATACACCGCATCACCCGGGTCATGGTGAGAAACCCCCGAAGTTCACTGGTGTGGATTTCAAGAGATGGCAACAGAAGATGCTATTCTACTTGACCACCCTAAGCTTGCACCGCTTCTTAAAGGAAGATCCTCCGGCGGTGGCAAATGGTGATCCCGACCCTCAACGGCAAATGGCCAAGGAGGCTTGGGCTCACGGTAATTTTTTGTGTAAGAATTACATCCTAAATGGACTTGACGATGCACTATACAATGTGTATAGTAATGTCGAGATAGCCAAGGCGTTGTGGGACACCTTGGAAAGGAAGTACAAGATCGAAGACGCCGGGTCAAAGAAATTTGTCGTCGGTAAGTATCTTTACTTCATGATGGTCGATTCCAAATCGGTAACAACTCAAGTGGATGAGTTCCAACTCATTCTACATGGGCTTGATGCCGAGGGGATGATCATGAATGATCCATTCAAGGTAGCCTCTATCATTGAAAAGTTGCGCCTTCATGGAAGGATTTCAAGAACTATCTCAAGCATAAACGCAAGGAGATGTCCTTGGAAGACATTATTGTTCGTCTTCAAATTGAAGAGAACCATAGAATCAACGAGGCCAAGGATGCTAAGGGCAAGATGGAGGCTAAGGTCAATCTCGTCGAGGCTAGCACAAAGAGAAAGCATTCCGGAAATGCACGGGAATGCTAAGAAAGGAAAGAATAAGGGCTCTAAGAAGTTCAAGGGGTCTTGCTATAATTGTGGCAAACCGGACCACTTAGCAAAGGACTGTCGTCTCCCGAAGAAAGAGGCGAATAATGTTGACCACATGGACCTAGACTTTGTAGCGGTGATCTTTGAGGCTAATGTTGCAAACTTGGATGAGAATCCAAAAGCTTGGTGGATAGATACCGGTGCTACCCGCCACATTTGTGGAAATAAGGAGAGTTTCTCATCCTATACTCCCATCTCCGGAAGAAAGCTCTACATGGGAAATTCTGCGACCTCCGATGTTCAAGGCATTGGAAACGTGATAATGAAGATGACTTCCGGAAAAGAAGTAACCTTGTTGGATGTGCTGCATGTTCCAGACATCCGTAAAAATTTAGTTTCCGGCGCTTTGCTTAGTAAGGCCGGATTTAGACTTGTATTTGAATCTGACAAATTTGTAATAACTAAGAATGGTTTGTTCCTTGGAAAGGGCTACCTCGAGGAGGGCCTTTTCAAGATGAATGTAATGAATATCATCCGCCATAGTGCGAAGAATAAAAGTATTGTTTCTTATGTTTACTTGTCAGAAAGTTCTAATTTATGGCATGATAGATTAGGACATGTAAACCTCGACACCATTAAGAAATTAGCAAGACAAGATTTAATCAATATGACTAAATCCGACTCGACTAATAGGTGCGAAGTTTGTGTTGAGGCAAAAATGACGAAGTCGCCATTTAATGCAATAGAAAGAAACACAACTCCTCTTGAATTAATTCATACCGACATATGTGATTTAAAACTTGTGCAAACTCGAGGAGGTAAAAAGTACTTCATTACATTTATAGATGATTGCACAAAATTTTGTTATGTCTATCTCTTAAGAAGTAAGGATGAAGCCTTAGTGGCTTTTGATACTTATAAGAAAGAAGTTGAAAATCAACTTAACTTGAAGATTAAGAAAATTAGAAGCGATAGAGGTGGAGAATATGAAGCACCGTTTGAAGGACTATGTTGGGATTCCGGCATAATTCATCAAACAACGGCTCCATATACCCCTCAATCTAACGGAGTTGCTGAACGCAAAAATCATACTCTCAAGGAGATGATGAACGCGCTTTTGATAAGTTCAGGCTTACCCGACAACTTGTGGGGGGAAGTCATACTCACTTCTAATTATGTTCTTAATAAAATATCCAAGAAATGTATTGATAAAACGCCCTACGAATTATGGCATAATCGTAGACCATGTTATAAATACCTTAAAGTGTGGGGGTGTTTGGCCAAGGTTGAAGTACCTAAGCCGAAACAAGTCAAGATTGGTCAAAGACCATTGACGTGTTTTTATTGGATATGCCAATAATAGTAGTGCCTATCGTTTTATAGTGCACAAATCGGACATTCCTGATATGCATGTAGGAACTACTATAGAATCAAGGAATGCGGTATTCTTTGAAAACATCTTTCCGGCTAAGGACAGGAAAGATATAGGTTCCAATAAGAGAACATATGAGTCTACAACCGGTCCTTCTCAAATAGAAGATGGAGAACCGAGACGTAGCAAAAGGGCAAGAGTGGAAAAGTCTTTTGGTCCTGATTTTTTATCTTACATGTTAGAAAACGAACCAGCCACTGTTAAAGAAGCTTTATCCGGCCCGGATAGTTCGTTCTGGAAAGAGGCTATTAACAGTGAAATAGAATCCATAATGCTCAACAATACTTGGGAATTAGTTGATCTCCCTCCAGGTTGCAAACCATTAGGTTGCAAATGGATCCTTAAAAGGAAGTATAAGGTGGATGGATCAGTCGATAAGTATAAAGCTAGGCTAGTTGCCAAAGGCTTTAGACAGAAAGAGGGATATGATTTCTTCGATACATACTCTCCTGTCACAAGGATCACATCTATTCGGGTTCTCATAGCTATTGCAGCAGTGCATAATCTTGAGATACACCAAATGGATGTGAAGACTGCTTTCCTAAATGGAGAACTTGATGAAGAAATTTACATGGAACAACCCGAAGGGTTCGCAGTTCCTGGTAAAGAAAGAAAGGTGTGTAAACTCGTAAAGTTCTTGTATGGACTAAAACAAGCACCTAAACAATGGCATGAGAAGTTCGATAGAACCATGTTATCGAATGGATTCAAGATTAACGAATGTGACAAATGTGTCTACATTAAAGGAACATCTGAATCATTCGTTATCGTTTGTCTTTATGTAGATGATATGCTCATAATGGGAAGTATTCATGATTTGATCATGAATACCAAAGGCATGCTTAAGAAGAACTTTGACATGAAAGACATGGGATTAGCTGATATAATATTAGGAATAAAGATCTCTAGAACATCTGAAGGATTAGTTCTTTCACAATCCCATTACCTAGAGAATGTTCTTCGGAAATTCAATGTCTTTGATGACCCTCCGGCTAAGACACCGGTAGACTTGGCTCTACATTTAGCCAAGAACAAAGGGGAACCAGTTTCTCAATTGGAATATGCAAGAATAATTGGTAGTCTGATGTACTTAATGAATTGTACACGTCCAGACATTGCATATTCAGTGAGCAAACTAAGTAGGTTCACAAGTAATCCTAGTACATCATTGGAAAGCACTAATGAGAGTACTAGGATATTTAAAGTATACATTAGACCATGGGATACTTTACAAGAAATATCCAGCAGTATTAGAAAGATACTGTGATGCCAATTGGATATCGGACACGAAAAACTCTAAATCCACGAGTGGATATGTATTCACAATAGGTGGAGGAGCCGTGTCATGGAAATCCTCCAAACAGACATTTATAGCCAGATCCACGATGGAGTCTGAGTTTATCGCTTTAGATAAAGCTGGGGAAGAAGCAGAATGGCTTAAGAACTTCCTGGAGGATATTCCTTGTTGGAGCAAACCTGTGCCTGCTGTACTAATACATTGTGATAGTCAATCAGCAATTGGAAGGGCACAGAATAGTATGTACAATGGTATGTCTAGACACATTCGTCATAGACACATTACCATTAGACAGTCTTCACATCCATTTGGTGTATTCTACATTTAGTGTAAATTATGAAACTCATTTATTGTCTCAAAACCATTTCCGGGTGAATGAGAAATTAATGACAAATGATTTGTAACTTAACAAGAGTTAAATATTGGGTCAAAGTTTGATTTGGGTTGGTCCCAAAATTGGTTTGGACTTGTTGTGGCTAAAGGGCTGACGAGCAGGCTGAAGAAGCTTCTGCACGGCCGTGCAAGTGTCTAGGACACGGCCGTGCACCATGCCTTGCCACTCGACCGTGCTGAGCCTTGAACTCGACCGTGCATATTGCCTTGCACGGCCGTAGAGTTTCATTGGACACGGTAGTGCAAGTGTCATTATACCCGAAAAGTTGTGACTTTTCAAGGGAAAAGCCACAAAACTCTTTGACTCTCCTTATATACTTCCCCTCCGAATTTCAATTCATACATACAGTATTTTGAGCCTTCCAACCCTCATTTAAGATAGAATAACATATCCAAATCATTGGCATATTGTTGCATCAAATCCTTTCAAGTCCAAAGTTGCAAACATTGTGTTGTTCGCTAGAGTATTTGATTTGGAGTGCTCCTATCATATACTTAAAAGTCGTTTCATCTTACTAGAAGATTGCCATCGAAACCGTAAGCACCTGTGCGGGGCAATAACTTCTTACGGAGATTGTATTTAATACAAGACTCGACTTAATTTCTTTGTTTTCAATCTCCGTTACTTTTGCCGTCAGTTTTTCTGTTAAGTTTTAAAGAAGCCTACCAATAAGTCCAACAACTACGACATGTGGCTTCGTTCTAGGGGCACTCATGATGTAATGTGCTTGGCCACCGTCGGGATTACGAAGTTAGTGGCGGAGGAGGAGATAAAGGATGATGGTTTTACAGGTTGCACAGAGATTCTAAATTGAGTGATAAAGGTGAGGCGGGTAAAGTCCCTTAGGCAGCATATGTCCTTCGACAAAATTGTAGAGTATATTCAAACACACACACACACACTCTCTCTCTCTCTCTCTCTCTCTCTCTCTCTCTCTATCAACATCTTCTTCATTGCCTTCACCATCTTCGTCCAATTGCCTTCTCCCTATCAAAATCTTCTTCTTTAACGCCTTCACGATCTTCGTCCACTTAAACTCTTCATTCGATCGATGATCGCCAAAATAGTTATGTTTGATCCTTTCTTTGATTTTGTTTTGACGTCTGAGAAGTCTTGAGTTATGGAGTATCCCTAATCGAGTCTTAGGCAAACAACTGAACTCACCCTACATTTTTATTGGCAACGTCTGCTATGTATAACCCCAATCGTAGCATTTAAACAACATGCTGAATATAATACTAAAAAATGTTTGGGTTTGGAGAGTAGAAGTTCAGTTAGGAAGATTTGGGAGTTTTTCAATTGATATAGTTAGTCTTTTACCCAACTTTTTAACTTAATTCCAAGAGTTAACGGCAAACGTGTTCAGGTGAGTTGTTGGAGTCGGCTAGAAGCTTTGGTGCGATCTTATAAGGCCATTCTTCCTCTTCTCCGTCTTCGAATTAAGTCTAATGTTCTCGAATTTAATCATGTATTTTCAAAAGTTCCTTCCTATTTGTAGTACGACATTTTCTTCAAGACAAAAAAATAGAATTATCCTAAAACTAAGTTGTTAGCATGTATTTGTACCTTAAATTAAGTGATTACTTGGATCAGTTTGACTCCAAGATGCATGAAGAAAGAGACTTTGGGTTATAATTTGGACTATCTTTTAAACCTTCGCTGGTCCTTGGGGAGGGAAGTGGTGGTGGGGTGTGGGGATGGAATGTGTTAGTGTTACACCAGTGTTGCCACACCAGTATTGTCACTAGTGTTGCCTCATGTGTTGCCATCGTGGTGGCATTTTAAAATGAGGATAGTTACTACATATTATTCATAAATTACAAAGTGATAGTTAATTGTTTACATGTCTGCTATTGGTTTGTTAGAAATTTGTTTGAACGGGTCATAAAGGTTGTTCAAGGCGTGACAAATGTATAGGAAAGGAAGTTACACATAAATCCTCATTTATGTGTAAAAGTGGAGACGAAGTAAAAGTTGTTAGAAGCTTATCTATATGGTGGGACTGAAGATAACATATACAAGAACAAATGATACAATAAAGGAGAAGAGACAAGATCCCTTACCTCAAACGCTTATTCAATCGAAATTCTTACACTCTTCGACCTCACTAACCAAGCACTATCACTAGTACATATTTGAGCTTAGATAGCACTTTTTTTAGCTTAGATAGCGCTTATAAGCGCTATCTAAGCTAGCGCTATGCAAGTTAGCATAGCGCTTTTATAAGCGCTATCTAAGCTCCCAAACTTAGGTAGCGCTTTTAAAAAGCGCTATCTAAGCACTTATTTTATTTGAAAAAAATCAACTTACATAGCGTTTTTTATGCGCTACATAAGCTCTCGAACTTAGATAGCGTTTTTAAAAAGCGCTATCTAAGCAATTTTTTATTTTTTTAGAAATCAACTTCCATAGCGTTTTTTATGTGTTATCTAAGCGCTTTTTTTTTTAGTAATCAACTTGCATAGCGCTTTTTTTATGTGTTATCTAAGCGTTTTTTTTTTATTTTTTTAGTAATCAACTTGCATAGCACTTTTTAAAAGCGCTATGCAAGTAAGCGCAACGCAAGTTAAATTTCATTTTTTTTCCGGCTGCACCTATTTTAAATTATATAAAAACAAAAATTAATATGCACCTATTTTAAATTATATAAAAAATAATAAAAATTAACATTCATCCCATTCAACAATAATAATCAACCTTTCATTTATTTACACAACAATAATTGTTGCAATCATCCAAAAGAGTTATACTAACAAGAGAAAACAATATTTGTTCTCTCGATCATCAATATCATTAATATTACAATCAACACTAGTTAGAACCAAAATTTTTTGTATTGCCTATTTTCTACTACTTCCCTCCCATCTTCTCCTTAAGAAATCGGTTGTACAAGTATCCTGCCCAATTAATCTGAAAATTTTGCATTTTTCTCGGAGGATGCACCAAAAAAATTACAAGAAAAATATTTATTAGAAACAACATTATTGAAAAAAATTAAGCCAAAATACAGGTGCCCAACAAAGAAGAAGAATCAACAAAGAATAAAGCAAAGAATAAAGAAAAACAACAAGAAGAATAAAGACAAAGAAACAACAACAAAGAAAGAACATGGGCTCATTTTAAGTCGGTTACGTCCTATGCTCACTTTTAGGCCTCTTAAAAAATTACGTAACATAACAACAAAGAATAGAACAAAACAAAGAACGGTAAAGAACAATGAACAAGAAACAGCAACATCAAAACAACAACAACAGCAACATGGGCTCATTTTAAGTCAGTTCAGCCCTCAAAACAGCAACAGCAACAGCTAAACAACAACAGTAACAGCAAAACAGCAACAACAAAACAACAACAGCAGCAACATGGGCTCATTTTAAGTCAGTTCAACCCTATGCTCACTTTTAGGCCTCTTAAAAAATTACAAAACATAACAGATGTGACCAAGTTCATTAGAGTGACTTGACTGAAACTTCGACACTTCAAATATGCATATGAACATAAAACTTGGCTAGAATATTATATGTAAATTCCGTGCAAACTCGAACGAAACTTCCAACGGGCTGACTCTTCAGTTCATAATGAAAGGGATATAAAATAACACACACATTAGTTTGTGTTGAACTTGTATACTTTCAATTCTCTTTTTGAAATCATTAGGTTCAAAAGATTAGAGGATTGGTATCCTTGGAGGGATGAATGTGAGTTCACTGATGTATGCCAATTGTGTCCAGGTGCTAAGTCTTCTTGTTGAAGTTTATCAGAAGCTGCCATCCCCTGATTACTTGAATATTTGCCAGTGCCTAATGTTCAAGCATTTTAGAAAAACATTTAAGATCTGAAAATAAAGATGATGCTTTGCTGGTATTTCAAATAGCTTTTGATCTCATTGAGAATGAGCACCAGGCTTTTCTTTTGAGTGTGAGAGATCAACTCTCCAGTCCTAAGTTGCAACTTGCAGACAGAGCCTGTACAACCTATGTCTGCTGAGCCAGATTCTACTCAAATTGGAGATACAACCGTGTCTCAGAACGTGCATATGACTGAAGGTACTTCGGCTGCTGATGCTAATGTGCCTGAAACTAATCCAAATGAAGTTGTCTATGCAGAGAGGTTAACAAAAATTAAAGGAATTCTCTCTGGAGAGACTTCCATACAGCTGACACTCCAATTCTTATACAGTCATAATAAGTGAGACCCTTTCTTTTAGTTCTTATGTCTTTAACCCTTTCTTTAACAGGAACAAGTCAAAAAATCACTCAGGAGACCACTATTGTACCTGATGCCACTATTGTACCTGAATGAATTGGACTTGAGAACAAGTCTTAATAGCTTTCGGCCCATATGCAGCAGTGAATCTGATAGTAACACACAGCAACAGCAACAACAACAACAACAACAACAACAACAACAACAACAGCAACAGCAACAACAGCAACAGCAACAACAACAACAACAACAGCAGCAACAACAAGAACAACAACAACAGCAATGCCAACAATAACAACAGCAACAACAACAACACCAATGAACAAATCATGAAGGTAGCAGATATGAACTTTCAGATGGAGAAGATGTTGCTACAGACAATGCCAATGAACAGATTAAGGAAGACTCGAGTGAATTAGCATGTACCTGCCACTAGATGGGTCATCTTTCTGAGACTCACCACCGCGTCGAGACCTAGCAGTCATGCTCCTGTAAGATGTAATAATAAAAATCAATTATTACATATAGATAAACTAAATAGAATTGAGAAACAAATACTTCAAGAGGAGAAATAAAAAACATAAATGAAAGTTTTTAATTAAAAAAAACCAATCATACTTTTCTTTTTAGCCTTTGTTTTTCTTTTTCGTTTCCGAGGCGCTGTTTCACGTTCATGACCATGTACATCGAACAAATCTGGATTTACAAATTCACCCTCATATGGGTCTACATATTCACCCTCATCATGATCAAGTCTCTGGTATGGGGGTTCATGAGCATCATTATTTAGAAACAAACTGGGAGTATCAACCATGTTTTTAAAAGGGTCATCTATAGCATCTACAACTTCATCAACGTGATCACTAACTTGGTAGTTGTTGTTGCTCTTGTTTGACAAGATAATAATAGACCACTTCTTATCAACTGGATCAGAAACATAGAACACCTGTTTAGCTTGTGTTGCCATAACAAACGAATCATCTTTATATCCAACCCTATTCAAATCAACCCGTATGAAACCATTATTTTCAACCTGAACCCCACTAGGAATATCGACCCAACTACTATCAAATACAGGGACTCGAAATGTAACATAATCTACTTCCCAAATTTTCACAATTTGCCCAAAGAATGTGGTGGCCGACTTTTCATCTTCGTTGCCCAGAACTGAAAGTCCGCTATTCTGCATTGTGCTATTCTCATCGTGATCTCGAGTGTAAAATGTGTATCCATTTATAAGGTACCATTTATAAGAAAACACATGTGTATCAGGTCCCTTGGACAACAACTTCACCTTATCAGAGATTGACTCATTCTCCAGTAGCTTTTCTGAAATATGATTACGGAACCATTCAATGAATGTATGGTTGTGCTCCACTTCCACCCAATTCAAATCCCTATCTGGATGCTCATGTGAGATAATTTGCTTGTGCAACTTGAAAAATGGTAACACATCGACACTATTGTGTAAAATATATAAATGTACCCTACGTCGCTGTTCAAGGGTAATCTCAACTTATTGACCTCCTGTGACACCTTCACCATCAATCCTACCAGTGTGACATGTAGTTGGAAGCCCAATTGATTCGACATTTGGGATGTACTCGGACCAATATTCTAATGCTTCTTCCACTATGTAACGTTCTGCGATGCAGCCCTCCGGACGATACCTACTCGTCACATACCCTTTCAACACTTTCATATACCGTTCCATGCCATACATCCATCTCATATGACCAGGACCACACATCCTTGTCTCGTAAACCAGATGAATAGTTAAATGAACCATGATATCAAAGAAAGAAGGTGGTAAATACATCTCAAGCTCACAAAGTGTCTCCACAATTTGTTTTTGGTAATTAGATAACCTTCTAGGATCAATGACCTTACTGCTCATCGCCTTGAAAAACCAACATAACTTTGTAATAGTGGTACACACATTTTTGGGTAAAATGGAGCGAATCTCAATTGGGAGCAGAGTCTCAATGATGACATGGTAATCATGAGACTTTAAAGATGTCAACTTCAGTCTATTTTCAGATACCAGACTCCGAATGTTAGATGAGTACCCCTCTGGGACCTTAACCGACTGAAGTGTCTCAAGCAAGATCTTTTTCTCATTCTTAGACAATGTGTGAGCAGCAGGTGGTAAATATGGTGATTTCCCTTCTTCTATCATAGGCGCTAATTCTCCTCTAATTCCAAGGTCAACCATGTCCATTCTTGCATTGTACCCATCTTTAGACTTCTCTTTGTCAGCTAGCAAAGTATTTAAAATACTAGCACAAACATTTTTCTCATTATGCATGAGATCAATAAAGTGTCTCACATACAAGTCTTTCCAATAGCTTAATTGGAAAAAAATTGATTTCTTCTTCCAACCTTTAGTAGGAACGGTCTTCGAAAATTTCTTACCAAACTGTGTCTCGATGTTTTCCACCTTTTCCAACACATCCTCACCTGACAATATATCAGGTGCTTTTCGCTCTTCAACTTCACCATTGAATGCCTCTGACATTGTCCTGTACCGATGATTTGGTTCCAACCACCTCCTATGTCCCATGTAAACGGATTTCTTACAATTTTTTAAATGAAGATGATCAGTGTCCTCGGTACACCAAGGACATGCACTATGCCCTTTCACACTATAACCAGAAAGATTACCATAAGCTAGAAAATCATTGATTGTTCCAAATAACACAGCTTTTAACATGAAATTGTCCTTTATGTACCCATCAAACACATTAATACCTTGTTCCCACAATAATTTCAAGTCGTCGATTAGAGGAGCCAAGTAGACGTCAATGTCATTACCAGTTTATTTGGGACCTCGTATCAAAGTAGACATCATCATGTACCGGCGCTTCATACACACGAAGGTGACAGATTATAGATCATTAGAACAACATGCCATGTACTATGGCTAGTACTTTGAATCCCAAAAGGATTCATTCCATGGGATGAAAGTATTAAGCGCAAGTTTCTTGGTTCTTTGCCAAATTCTGGATATCTATCATCAAATTTCTTCTATATAGGCGAATCAGCTGGGTGTCTCAACATTCCATCTTTAATTCGCCCATCTTGATGCCATGTCAAATGTTTAGCATCATTCGGGGAGCTATATAACCGCCTAAGTCTTGGAATTATCGGGAAGTACCACATAACCTTGGCAGGGGATTTATTTTTGTTATAACGTTTTGTACCACACTTGGGACATTCACCAAGATCTACGTACTCTTTCCAGTACAGAATACAATCTTTTAGACAAGCATGAATCTTCGCATGTGTTAAGACAATTAGTTTGAGCATCTGTTTTGCTTCACACGCTCGACGAGAGAGCACATTATCATCAGGCAACATATCACTCACGACTTGTAACAATTCTGTAAAGAACACGTCAGAAACCTGGTGAACAGCTTTTAAGTTATATAAAGTCAATACAGCAGACAGTTTTGTTGCCTTTGTACACCCAGACCATAAGGGTAATCCAGCATCAACCCTCAACCTCTCGTGCATATCAGGATGGTCCCGTAATTCTTCATTAGCAACAGACGGAGTATCCGTTACAGGACTAGATGGTCCATCGTGATCAACCGCCCCAATATTTGAATCCATCTTATCTGAAGAGCAGAAGCCGGGACTTGAACGGTTTGATCTACATTGACCTTTACCCTCACCATGATATGTCCAGACGGTATATGTTTTATCGATACCATGACAAATTGAATGTTCATACAACACTTTCTGACCACTGACTGTTTTAACATTCATACATTTTTGACATGGACATGTGATGAACCCAGGATTACTAGCATGTTGGGCACGTGTACAAAAATATTTGACTCCATTCTTGTACTCTTTTGATAATCGATCCGCAACAATCCACTTGTGATCCATAGTTAGCTAAATTACAAATAAATGCAAAAATCACTACATGTCATGTGGATTCATTGAACAGTAGAATATCGTGAAAACTTGCAAATAATTATAAATTTATATATTAATAAAGTAATTTAACTGTCACAAGGATATGCACAATTCGAATTTTAGAGTTTCTAACTCATCCATCATAGATAGAGCCATCAATATGGGATAACGGGACGGGACAAAACTCAGTTGTCCCGCGACGAGAACGGGACGAAAAGGGACGGGACTAAAATATTTCGTCCCGTCCCAAATCTACTACGGGGTGCGGGACAATGCGGGACCCATTGACTAGGCAAGATTAGGCGTTGTTTCTGAGAGTATGGCTCTTAAATATTTGTGAGTATTGTGTTGGAATTTGTTGGTGTAATGCCCTAGGCTTTAGTTATGTTTAACTGAAAACCGTTATGTATCATCTTTATCGTTTATGTTTATTATTTGATTATTATATAGTTTGCATATTTATTGTAATAATCTCCGTCCCTGATTATTAAGAGAATAATTAGTATAATTGTCAATGGATAATCATATGATGATTATATGCATAGAGATGCACGTTGAAATTATGGGTACTTGTTAGAGAACAAGTGACTGGACTTGACCCGTATGAGATTTATGTCATGGTCAAATGTCATAATTAAATCTCATATGGTCACTTCATTTAGTCCACTAGACACGAGATTATCATGACCTTACATATGATAAAAGTTATGTTTGATTTTAGTCAAACGGTATCTTAACACGATATCTATAAAGGCTATCTTTGGCATGATCGGATTCATGATGGGAAGGATGATAAGTCAAGATGGAATTTGTCCCTCGAAAGAGAGATGTTTTGCTTGGGCCCCTCGATGAGTGATAATGATGGAAAGTGTGTGGCCACACCCCAATGCGATTGGAATGTCATTATACTCAAGAATCGAGAAAGCATTGAACAGATACAAGTTGACGTGGACCATGACTTGTGTTCAATATAACATCGTGAGACAAAGGGAGAAATGGAAGTGTACCATTGGAAACGTGAACTCTTACGTTATATTATTTGGGTAGACATAATGGCTTGCTAGAGTCCGCTTATGTCTTATGAGAGTCGATATGATCGAACTCATTGCCAACATAATATAATCCTATTGGGTCACACACAACTAGAATGAATTGGTTAAACCAAAGGAAGAATGATTGAGAGTTCTGCATATGGCAACGTTTGTCACGCGACATACTTAGCCAAGCGGCTAAGTATGTCACGCGACATAATTAGCTTTGGCTAAGTATGTCACGCGACATAACTAGCCACCGACGCATTTTGACGGCTGGTCTCCTAATTCGATTAGGAAACATATTCATACTAAAGTAGTATAAATATGAGAGGTCTGTTAACCCTAATGGTCTGGCCGAAATTTTCAAGGGAAAATCATAACAAAATACTCTCAATATTCTTCAAGGTTTTGATCTAGAAATCATCAAGAAATCGTTCTTGGTTCATTCTAACGTGTGGATACTACTAGAGGGTCTTCGCTCGTACGACGATCAAGGCCTAGAGTTCTATTGTTCAGATCAATATGAAGATTCAAAAGGTTTTGAAGATCGAAGATTGTGATTCAAAATCACAACAATAAATTGTTCGATAGCTCAAGACCGGAAAGCAATAAAGGTTGGTAAATTCTATCTCATAGAAATTCAATTTAATCGTATAGAACGGATCTTAGGGCTTGGGTTTTGTGTTAATCTGATGCTTAATTCCGCTGCACATGGACCCATAAAACCCAACAGTGGTATCAGAGCCCCGTTCGTATGATTAAGTTTGAATTAACATGCTAGAATTAAGATGTAAATCGTTTATATGCTTATTGCATGTTTTTGTATGCGATAGAATTTTATTGTTTATGTGAAACAATGTGAAAATCGTTTTCAAATTATGATGAATTAAATCTGTAAAAGGGCTGTTTTATATGATTTAATTGCCATGTAATCTGAATTGATTGAAATCTGGAAATCCTGCGAACTGGCTACCTATGTCGTGCGACATAGTAGGCCACATGTGGAAATCTGGTAATCTGGCTAGTTATGTCACGCGACAAAACTAGCCACTGGCTAAGTATGTCACGCGACATAACTAGCATCTGGCTAAGTATGTCACGCGACATAATAAGCCACTGGCTAAGTATGTCACGCGACATAATAAGCCAAATCTGAGCAGAATCAGTTTGTTTAATTTTTCTGCTAATCTGTGATTGTGTTTGCAATCTGAGATGTTTTATGTCTTAATCTGGATGCTATAAATTTCTGGAAATAAAATTTATAGGGCTATGCTAGATTAATTCATTGTTTATGATGCATGCTTAATTAATTCAAATGTGTTTTTATTAATTATTCTTAAGTGTTAAGAATTTTATTAGATGTTTAGTTGAAACATTGATTCATAGTTTCCTAATATGTTTAGATTTAGACATTGTAAATTTTGGATTTTATGATTGTTTATGGAAACAAGTCATAATTACGCGAAATTTAAAAGGAAACTGATTGTTTATAAAAGGTAGTGATTATGTTGCCAAATCAGAGCTGATTTCTAATTGTGCATGTCTAGGAGAGTTCTGTCTAAGGAAGAGTTGGTACTTAAGTAGTCCTTGTGGCTCACCTATCTTCCTGGGAACTTACATGGTGCATGATTATGACTATCTTTCCTGATATGCTTATAATCTACCTTAAAGAACCTTCATTTAACTTTTAAGTTCTTTATGCCAATTCATGATTAAAACACTTGAGACCATTCAGATAGTTTTGGGTGGGCTTGCCATAGCAAGGTGCTTTGATTCTATTCCGTTTGCGAGCAAGATGAGGAAATGGTGGTTCCTATACGTTTAAAGTGGATGAACTTAATTGGGTTATCAAAATGGTTTTGGACCCAAGGCATAAGATGAGATTAAAATATGCTTGGACATATAATGTCTTAAATAAATCTCATAAAAGATCCTAAGAGTCATATACGATATGATTGATGTTTTCTACTGTTTTGGTCAAATTTCAACAATTATATTTTTATGATGGGAAAAGTGACTAAAGTGATATGAATCTAGGTACAATGACTATCAAGTTGAATAGAAATGGACACAAGACGTTTGTTGACTAGGGAAAGCCCTTGAACAACTTGTTCTCCGGCATAAAACCCCGGGAGGATATGGCTCCTGCCTTGACCGAAAGTTTACTAAGAATTTTCTTGAGATTACAATGCTAAGAGCGTATGAAAAAGGGAGCTTAAGCTAGTGAGGAGCGTGTGTGAAAATACAGTGTGTGTTCCCCCTTTTATACCTCAAAAATAAAACTAATTAACAAAAAGAGGATTATGGGCCTATAAACTCGGAATTAGGGTTGATCCTTGGAGATATATCCGCATTTGATCGTTGATGAAGAGATAGTGATTTGTTTCTTTGAAGAAACGTGGTTGAAGCTGGTCTTTGGCACGTTCCCTATAAAATAGGAAAAACGTTATGCGTCCCACACTGCGAAGACCAAGTTGTAAATAGAGCAACTCAAGTTGTTAGTACCAAGTTGTTAAGTGTAAGTTGTAAACATGTTGGTGAAAATGTAGGGCCCAACAATTGCCCCCAAACTTTTTGAATTTAAAAAGAAGAATAGAAAGAGACAAAAAGAATTCAAAAGGTTTGCCAAAACTAGAAAGAAAAAGGATGACGGTTTTAAAAGGATGCGACGGGACGGTTAAGTGGTTTTCCCAAGGCAAAAAGGTGTATTTGTTTTAAAAGGTCTCAACCACTTTCAACCTCCATAAATAAGAAGATTCTGTTCCAACTCTCCTTTTCAAAACGTAGCTTTCAAAAGATTACGGGAAGAAGAAGGAGAACCGGGGAAGACGGTTTGGAGAGGAGAATCAAGTAGAAATTGCCGGTGAGTTTCTTGTTTCCTTTTAAGTTCCATCTTTGAATCTTTGTTTTAAGCTTGAAAAATGGGGAAGAGAAAGGTGGTAACTTTAATCGAGAGTGGAGAGGGTTTGCCAGTGGGTTTTCTCACCCAAAACATGTTGAAGAACCCTGAAAAAGAAAAGTGTACCATCCTACGCCAATTTAGAAATTATCAAGAGGAATCACGCCATGGCTTTCGGGCGAACTTTTTACCCACCCTAACCTAACTCCAGTGTTTTCCCCGAATGGGTATGTTTCCACTGAATATCCAGTTCACTATTGATGCAGAAATTCCCGTTTCCAATTTTAATCACCCGAGTTCTTTGTATCTACCAAGCTTAACTATGCCCAACTCATGCCTCGAGGTTGGAGAAGCCTTGAAACCCTAGTAAGGCTAAATGCGAAACGAGTTAGCAATTGAGTCTAGAGGAATTTGCTTTTACGAATGAGTTTAGGAGCTTTGGTTTAGGGAGATATGGTTTTAGGGTTAGGGTTGGTAGGACGCCTTTCTTAATCGACAATGTTGATCCCGCCGATAGAGGGTGGAAGAACAAATTCTTTTTGCAAAGAAGAGCACCCTGGTGAAGGATGTGGGTGCCAACTTCAAATGGAGGTCCCAAGGTAGTAGGCAATTTTTCTTACTCTAATGATGATTTTCGGCAATGTACTAACTATTTCTCCAAATTTTTCTTTGGCCTAGTTGCGAAATTGGATGTGCTTTTTCCCTTTAAAGACAACACGAGAGAAAAGAGTGAGCGAGATCTATAACTTGGAACCCTTAGTGAGAACTTTTAAGGCACTACCGGTTCAATTTGTTGCGAGATTCTAACAAGGAAGTTGGTCAGAAGAAGGAGAGGCAAACCTTGAAGAAACCTTTTACGAGCCTATCCCAATGTCTACGAGGTTAATCAAATACTTTAAATCTTTGCCTATCTCCAAGTTGTTCTAACCCCTTTAATCTGTTCTAACTCTTCATCCTATTTTGCGGCCACTCGCTCCAAGGAAGCTATTACCGCTCTTGACCTTCTTGCTTTGCGGCCAGAGCAAAAGCTTGGCAAAGAAGGATGGTAAACCCCCTACCCTGTGTCTATTGTGGCTAGCTCTCATGTGGCTGCATCCAAGAAGAAGGGGGATGCAAAGAAAAGAAAGTTGGTGGAAGGCGAGGCCACGGATGCAAACGGTGATATGGACGTGGAGAAGTTAGGAGAAAAATTTAGAGTACATTTGTTGAGAAGGTAAAGATGAAGGAATCTTTGAATTTTATCAAAGAGCTTGATAAAGTATTAACATCTTTTTTTTTTTTGGTGCGAGGAACTCATGACCCCGATTGTGGCCTACATTGATGCATTGAAGATCAAAGCGGCGAGGCTTGGTCACGAAGGCTGCGAGAATCAAAAGGAGGCTACCAAAAGTGCCAAGGAAGTGGAGAAGTTGAAGAGGGAGGCAAACAAGCATCTTTGGTGAGGTGGAAGGTTTGAGGAAGGATTTTGAACGCTTGGGAGAAGAAGTGGAAGCCATTCGTCTTGAGAATAAGGCTCATATGAAAGAACTTGAAGTTGCGAGAGGGGAACTTCAAATTTAATGCCACCAAGACTTTGTTGGAGACCCGCATTCAAATGATTGAAGAATATGAAAACGGACGAGGCCATAGCTTGGAACTTGGAAGATGAGAGAAAAGTTTTGGAGGACCATATTGGTGAGCCGGCGGATGCGAAGAAGTGAATTCCGCGGCCCTAGAAGCTCTAGTTGATGATGCTAACAAGGATCTAAGCACCATAGTGGCTACTCCAAATGATCAAGTGGAAGATGCAACAGGCGGCGGCGAATAAAAAGTTTGAAAAACATTTTAAAGTTTTGGATATTTTGGATGAAAACAATTTTTGCTTTATTTGTGTACCTCTATTGGTACAACAAATGGGGGAGTGTCCTGAAAACAAGGTTTTTAGTTTGTAATGGCTCATAAGAGCCGAGACAATTTATTTGGGGGTACTAGGTTGGTCTAGTACTCCAAGCTTTAGGTTTTTAGGGACTTGTTGGCTTATCCAACTTGTCCTTTGGTTGCGAAAATCTTTTGAAAAATGGTTTTCTAGCAAGGTAACTTATGTCTACGAGAGATGCTTTGTTTGTTCTTTAGATAACATGTAAATGTTATAAACCGTAGGTAACATGAAAATGTTACAACCAATAGTCCACAACTTGAATAAGTGTGAAAACGTGCGCCCGGGCGAAGGTGTCAAAACCTTAATTCGTAAGAAAAGATGAATATCTTTTAACCATAAGTACCTTTGATTAGAGGTAAATCGTTTGAAGAGATAGAACAAGTATCGGCCGTCTGGCGTGTCAACAAGTCCTATCCCTCTCCGGCTAGAATTCCAACATGTATCGGCCAAATCTTGGCGTGTCAACATGTTGAAATTTTCTTCCTCGAGTTCAAACATGTATCAACCGTCTTGGCGTGTCAACATGCTTGACCTTTTCCGGCTTAGGTCTCAACAAGTATCGGCCCGTCTTGGCGTGTCGACATGTTGAGCCTACTCCGTTTGCTCAAGTTGCACCTCGCAAAACAAATTTATGTTAGGAACAGGGCGTTAGCATAGCTAACGCCCCTCCGACGCTCAAGTCGGTAATGTTTTAATAAGAGTAGAAAAAATTGAAATGCGTAATTGAACTTGACATAAATTTAAACCGTACTGAAGAGTCTAGTTATAAATAAGCTGGACTTACGTGAAATAAAGTTTCAAGTGGATAGCGTTCCAACTTCTAGGGATTACTGTCTCCACTCGGGGTTGACAACCGGTATGCACCTTTGCCGGCTTCGGCATCGATGAGATATGGGCCTTCCCACTTGGGAGCCGGCTTACTGCATTCAATTCTCTTGTATTTTGAAATACTTTTCTCAAAACTAAATCACCTGACTTTGGAACCTTCTAACTCGACATTCTTGTTGTAAGACCTAGAAATTCGGCTGGCGATAGTGCCATCCTTATCTTGGCTAAATCCACTGATCTCATCAATTGTATCTAAATCTTGAGTTAGCAAGAGGTTATTTTCATCTTGAGTCAATAAGCCATACCTTCTTTGTGGGAATTTGTTGCTTCAAGCTGGAATCACGGCTTGACTCCGAATACTAAAGAATAGGGAGTCCTACCTGTGGCTCCTTTAGAAGTAGTTCTATCTGCCCATAGCACAAGTGGTAATTCTTCAACCCATTTTCCCTTCTTACGGTCTAGACGCTTCTTCAAGTTGTTGATGATCAACTTGTTGCTTGATTCAGACTTGGCCGTTGGCTTGAGGGTGGACGGTGTGGACATGATTAACTTGATGCCCCGGCGAGCACAAAAATCCTGGTCTTTTTACTTATGAGCTGTGACCCGTTGTCACATACAATCTCTGATGGTACACCAAACACACTAATGATATTTTTCTTTAAAAATGAAATTACCTCTTTATCCCTTACTTGTACATAAACACGCCTCGATCCATTTCGAGAAATAATCGGTTAGAGCTAACATGAATACTTTGCCTCCTGGAGCTTTGGGCAACTTGCCTACAATATCCATGCCCCATTGCATGAAAGGCCAAGATGAGACTATAGGATGTAGAGGTTCGGCGGTTGATGCAAGATGTTGCTATGTCTTTGGCGGGCGTCACATACGTACGTAGCTCATGGCATCTCGACGCATGGTTGGCCAATAGTATCCCGTCTTGAGGGCCTTGGATGCTAGTGCCTTTCCTCCGGAATGGTTCCCACATATTCCTTCATGGATTTCTTTAAGCACCACTTCAACTTGATCGTTATCGACACATCTCAAGTAGTGTCTGCAAAAGACTTCTTAAACGGCACATTATCTATCAAAACGAAAGTCGAAATACGAATCTTAAAAGATCTAACATTCTTAACATCGGGTGGAATAGTTCCAAGTTGAAGAAACTCAATTACGGGTTGGGTCCAAGAAGGTTTAACATCTTGTGCCCCGGTAGATGGTGTAACCACTTGAATTTCCTCAACTTGGTCTATTCGGGTACTTAACATAAATAATGGGTATCTTGGAATGCGACATTGATTTGCAAGTTGAACCCAAGTTAGCCAAGGCGTACGCCTTCTGAATTTTCTTCTCTGGGGACTGTTCCAAAGAGAATGATAGAAATTTCGAAGCTAAGGCTTTAACATGTTGGAGGTACGAGTCATCTTGGAATGCTTCGCCATATAAGCGCCATTAAAATGGTTAGCTAGCGAGTTGAGAGTCAACAAATACATTTAAATGTGTAATATTCAAGCTTAGAGTTGTAGTTAAACCCATGATTAGGGCTTCATACTCGGCTTCGTTATTCGTTGCCTTGAATTCACAAGATACGGCTTGGGGTATGATATCACCTTGAGGGGACTTTAGGACTATTCCCGACCCAATCCCTTTGGAATTTGAAGCTCCATCGGTATACAATGTCCAAAATCTAGGAGCAGTTTTACCTTCAAGTTGTTGCACTTCCGGCTCTACCTCTGGCTGCAAACTTGGGTGAAGTCGGCTACGAAATCGGCTAGGGCTGCGATTTGATGGCTGTTCTTGGCTCATACGAAATGTCATACGTGCTCAACTTGGTGACCACTTGGCCAACTTTGCCCAGACATCTCTGGCGTTCTCAACACATTTCTTATAGGATAATTAGTTCTAACGGTTATGGAATGTGTTTCAAAATAATGACGTAATTTAGTAGCGACGGTAGTTAAGGCTAATATCAATTTTTCAAGATGAGAATACCTTGTTTTGACATCTAACAAAGATTTACTTACGTAGTAAACGGGATGTTGCTCACTTTGGATTTCCTTCACCAATCTTGCACTAACGGCATTTTCGAGATACGGCTAAATATAAATAAAGATGCTCACCATGTTCGGGTTTAGCAAGTAGGGGTGACGTCATCAAATATTCTTTAAGTTGTTTAAAAGTTTGCCTCATGTTGGTCGAGTCCATTGAAAGAGTTTGTTTTTCTCAAGACTTCATAGAATAACTTTGCACTTATCGGATGATTTGGATATAAATCTATTCAAAGCGGCTACTCTACTGTTAACCTTTGTACGTCCTTGATGTTTTTAGGGGATTCCAAGTTGAGAATGGCTTTGATTTGTTCGGGACTTGCTTCGATTCCCCTCTTGGTTACCATATATCCCAAGAATTTGACTGCTCTAACACCGAAGTTGCACTTCGCCGGATTGAGCTTCATGTTGAAGGCCTTCAAGATGTCGAATGCCTCGACGAGGTGCTCCACATGATCCTCAATGTGTTTGGATTTGACCACCATGTCGTCTATGTAGACCTCCATCGTCTTGCCAAGTTGGTCTTTGAACATTTTGTTCACTAACCTTTGATAGGTTGCCCCTGCATTTTAAGACCAAAGGGCATAGAAATATAACGGATATATACCTTACGGAGTCATGAATCTTTGTATCTTCTTGGTGCGAAGGCTCCATTTGAATTTGTTGATACCGGAAGATGCATCCATGAATGTCAAGATGTCGTGACATTTGTCTCATCAACTAGAGAATCAATATGAGGGAGAGGGAATGGATCCTTTGGGCGAGGCCTTGTTCAAGTCGGTGAAGTCACGCATACTCGCCACTTGCCATTCTTCTTCTCCACCACTACAACGTTAGCCAACCACCTTGGGTGCGAACTTCTACGATCATCTTGGACTTTAGAAGCCTCGCAACTTCATCCTTTATGATCTGGTTCCGCTCTGGGCGAACTTCCTTCTTTTGACGGACGGGACGGATGGTCGGATCGATGTTCAACTTGTGAGTAATAATATCCTTGCTTATCCTGTCATGTCCTCATGTTTCCAAGCGAAAGCGGCATCTACGGCTTTTCGGGAACTCGATCAACTCCTCTTCGATTTCGGACGGTAGGTCTATCCCAACTTGCACTTGGGCCTCGGGATTTGATGCATCAACGGGAACGCTTTTTGTATCGTGCTCTACCGCTTCAAGAATGTCTGGGCCTTTTTCTTTAATTGCTATGCTTGCCGAGGGTCGAGCTTGCTTTCATGTTGATCTTGTAACATTCCTTAGAGACTTGCTGTTTTCCCTTCAACTTGGCAACACCCCGAGGTGTTGGAAACTTGACGCATTGATGGTAAGTCGATGGCACGGCCTTCATGTTGTGGATCCAAGGCCTTCCCAATATGACATTGTATGAAGAAGAGCATTCAATCACACAAAACCTCTCCATGGAATTCATACCTTCTAGGTAGATGGGCAACTTGATCTCACCCATTGTCTGTTTCACCTCACCACTGAACCCTACCGGTACGGATGAGTTCTTCACAACTTCGGACAAAGGAATACCCGTATCTTCAGAGCATGAGTAAAGATGATGTTGGTGAGCTGCCACCATCGATCGGGATCCGCTTGACCACACAATTAGCAATGCACTTTGAACAACTAGACCATCATGATGAGGGTCCAACGTGTTGTCTTTATCTTCATCTTCAAAAGAAATGATATGACCATACGTGAAGTCGCGGCGCCTTATAGGCAATTACGATTGATCCTCCTTAGAGCTCTTGGCATGACGCTTGGCGGCGAGTAAGTTGTGCCGCAAATATGAGACCCACTTTGAGATAACATTCACTACCTTGGTGGCGGAGGGTGCAACTTTCTCGGGCCTAGATTGCTCCTACGAACCGGGTTCTTTGGACTCACTCCACGACCCTCTTCTTGCCCAACAAATCCTTGAGAAGACCCTTGGACAATAAATGAGCAATCTCCTTCCTCAAGGCGAAACAGTTCTCGGTGGTGTGCCCAAAATCTTCATGAAACGCGCACCACTTGGACTTGTCCTTCCAAGTTGTTATTTGGTCATTCTTCTTGGGCCATCTTGCTTTATCTCCAAGATTTCCCATGGCGCACAAGATTCTGCAATGTCCACAGAAGCGTATTCAGAAATTTGTGGATAATCATTATCATCACCTTCACGATCATCATCTACAACATGAATTCTAGAAGGTTCGGTTTTAACGGGGTTTGCCCTGTTGGACTTAGTGTGATGGGAGTCCGATCGTGCTGTCGGAGGGTTCAAATAGAGGAGTAGGAGTCCTCCCGGTTGATTTCCCCATTGCCAAGCTATCTTCCTCCAATCGGATGTAAGGCAAGGCCACAGTTACGATTTCTTCAAGTTGTTTCGCAGGGGTCATCACCAACTCGTTGTAAAACAATGAGCTCTTCTTCAAGCCTATGCGGAATGCCTCCGTTCTTTGTGGACACGTCCAAGTTGGGTATAGTCATTTGCCTCCTTATTGAACCTGTGCAAATACTCTTTGAGACTTTCATTAACATTTGTACAATTCTATAAAGATCACTAGTCAACTTGTCAAATGCCTGTTGCATGGCGATTAATGAACATATTGACAAGTTGAGCATAAGATGAAATAGAGTTTAGAGGAAGCCACATTAGCCATTTTAAGGCCGGTCACGACAAGGTTGAGCCAAAGCCCCTGCAAAAACATGCTTCTTTAAACATAGGAGGGATACTTATGATATCCATTGACTCTTGATACGGCAACACGTGCTCTGTTTGGATCGGTACTTCCGTCATACTTCTTCATGTGAGGGTGAGAATTTCTTCGGGATCTCCACACCGGCTATTCTTGGCACAAAACGAGACTCATTATAACAAGTTGGAGAAACTTGGTGATACGGCAAGTTGACTCCCGGCACGCTTCGAAGCAACTCCTTAATGGTTTGCATTTCCTTAACAAGTTGGCTCTCTGCAAAAAGAGGAGCATTATTAACCTGAGGTACGAAGGTATCGAAAGTATTAAAGAAACTCCCTGTTTGCCCCACTGAGGGTGTAGCATAAGTGTAGCAAGATGATAGCGCGGATTGGCTAGCTGATAGGCCGAATCTTGGTTGCTCAATTGGAATGGATGTCACAATCGTGCTTTCCGCTGGCAAGGTGTTGGACATCGGGATATCTCCAACATGGCTCGGTCCTGTACCTGCACCAAACAAAGATCTAGGAAGTAAAGGTGAAAACGGAGTGGATACTTGGGTCTCCGCTTGCTTCCCTTTACGCAGACTATCAATGGCATTGAATATCATTGTATTTGTACGCTCCTGATCATCCAACCGATCGCCTATTTTCTTCATCATGTCCGCCATGTTGGACATTATCTCCAAGTTGACAGCTTCTGCACTTGGAGGAGGGTTGCCTTGGGCATTGGAAACAGGAAGCGGCCGACTCTGACTGCTGGAAGATGGATTAACCATTTCTACTTAGATAATCAAAGTTTCCCACGGACGGCGCCAAATTGTTTTGGTCAAATTTCAACAATTATATTTTTATGATGGGAAAAGTGACTAAAGTGATATGAATCTAGGTACAATGACTATCAAGTTGAATAGAAATGGACACAAGACGTTTGTTGACTAGGGAAAGCCCTTGAACAACTTGTTCTCCGGCATAAAACCCCGGGAGGATATGGCTCCTGCCTTGACCGAAAGTTTACTAAGAATTTTCTTGAGATTACAATGCTAAGAGCGTATGAAAAAGGGAGCTTAAGCTAGTGAGGAACGTGTGTGAAAATACAGTGTGTGTTCCCCCTTTTATACCTCAAAAATAAAACTAATTAACAAAAAGAGGATTATGGGCCTATAAACTCGGAATTAGGGTTGATCCTTGGAGATATATCCGCATTTGATCGTTGATGAAGAGATAGTGATTTGTTTGCTGAAGAAACGTGGTTGAACTGGTCTTTGGCACGTTCCCTATAAAATAGGAAAAACGTTATGCGTCCCAACCTGCAGAAGGCCAAGTTGTAAATAGAGCAACTCAAGTTGTTAGTACCAAGTTGTTAAGTGTAAGTTGTAAACATGTTGACTGAAAATGTAGGGCCCAACATCTACCTAATTAGTTTAATCTTGAGCGGTGCGCAATAGCGTACTTGAGATTAAATTAAAGTTGGATCTTAGCCCTAAGAGTCATATACGATATGATTGATGTTTTCTACCTAATTAGTTTAATCTTGAGCGGTGCGCCATAGCGTACTTGAGATTAAATTAAAGTTGGATCTTAGCCCATTAAATACATATTATGCTTATTTGCATTGGAAGGTGTATGATTTAGTGGGAGTATTTGTAAAATACATTATTTGCTCTTAAATGATAAATGTGTTGATATTGATATGTGCTCATATAATTTGTATATTTTGTTGTAGAAGTAGCATTACATAATGATAATTGCGATTCGTCCTTATGAAGGACAAAGTTCGAAAGGAACAATACATAATATGTATGTTCTTGACGAATCCGTTCCTACTGAACCCATTGCAAATGTTGCAAAGGGCAAATAAGGAAGCAACATTAGAAACATATTGATGATTCTGACAATATTGCTTGCCTTGTATTTGCCACCATGTTTAAAGGCTCTTATGAAGAACCTCGAACACATGGAAACTGCTTTTGTTCTAGTATAACGCAAAAGGGAAATGTCCCAAGTGCAAGCTAGGCAAAAGATATATGTTGTGGTGAAGGCTCTTAATTCATATGATGAAAGAAGGAGCAATCCGCAAATTGTGTTAATGATTGACACAATAAAAGGGTTCATAAAGGAAGAAAAAAAAGGTAAAGCAAAGGTTGCTAAACCTAGGACAAATGTTGTCATAGCCGAAGAGGCTAAACCCAAAGTGTCTCAAAAGGATGCAGTTTGCTATCATTGCAATGAGATTGTCATTGGAAGCAAAGTTGCAAGGCTTATTAGGAAGGCCTAAAAGGTGAAGAAGGGCAATATGATTGCTACTACTTCAAGTATCTATATGATAGATATTTTCTTTTCGACTTCTTGTTCTTGGGTATATGATACCGGATTGGATCCCACATTTGTTTAAATGTGCAAGGAACAAAGAATAGAAAGCTACTCAAAGAAGGTAAATAAAACCTATGCATAAGAATGGAGCAAGGGTTGCTACATTAGCCATAGGGACTTATGAAGTTACTTTACCTTGTGAAGTAGTACTTGTTTTGAACAAGTATGACTACGTTCTGGATTTGAGTAGGAGTATTATTTTCGTTTCTTAAATGGATGATGAAGGATATAATTTTTTTATTTTCAATAAGAAGTTTTATATTTATTTAATAATATGCCTTATTGTAATGCATATGTCATTAAATGGTCTTCATATCCTTGATGATGAGAAACAAAATAATATTGAAGATATCTATAATATAAATGGGAAATCTAAACCGAACAATATGAACAAAGCGTTCATATGGCATTGCCAGATTGGTCAGATAAATAAGAAACATATATCTAAACTCCATTAACATGGACTTTTAGACTCATATGACCATGAATCATTTGAGGAATTTGGATCTTATTTATTGGGATTATTGACCAAACCACCCTACACTAAGAGTAGTGGGAGGGCTAGTGACTTATTGGTCATTATACATGAGATGTATGTGGACTATTAAGTAGCATTGCTAGGGGAAGACTTCGGTATTTCATCACATTTCACTAAAGACTGATCTAGATATGACTATGTCTATCTGATGAAGTCCAAAGGTGAATCGTTTGAGATGTTTCGAACATTTCAAGATGAAGTGAAAAATAAACTTGGCAAAACTATTAAGTACTTCGATTAGATCGAGGTGGTGAATATTTGAGCCAAGAGTTTGACAATCATCTCAAAACTTTGAAATCGTTTCAGAGTTGACTCCACCTGGAACACCACATTGTATGGTGTGTCTGAAAGGAGGAATTGAACCTTGTTAGACATGGTTCACTCGATGATGTGTCAAGTTGACTTTCCTAATTCCTTTTGAGGATAAGCATTAGAAATGATGCGGTTACACTGAATCGAGTCCCTACTAAATCGGTTCCTTAGTCCCCACATGAGATGTGGCATGGAAGAAAAATTAGTTTGTCTTTCATGAAGATTTGGGGTTGCGAATCTTATGTAAAGAGACTTGTCTCTTATAAGTTAGAACCAAATCTAACCAAGTTATTTTCGGAAATTGATCTTACAACCACAAAAGAGAACAAAACGTTTGTTGCTCTATACGATTTGTTTCTTGAGAAATAGTTTCTCAATAAAGAATCTAGTGGGAGTAAAATTAATCTTGAAAGAAGTTCAAGAACCCGAAAATAATATGGAACCAAGAGTAGAGACGGAACCAAGTTCACAAAGAGTTGTGGAACTGGTTCAAGATGCACAAGTCCATCGTAGATTAGATAGGTCACGATCCGAACTCAAGGAATAGTGATTTCTCGTTGCGGAAAGTGATGAAGTGGAAGTCATTGAGAATGACGATCCTACTTGCTATCAAGAAGCGATGTCCTCTCCTAATTTGGATAAATGGTTAGGAAACATGGAGTCCGAATTGCAATCCATGTTTGATGATCAAGTTTGGAACTTGATTGGTCTACCTGAAGGTGTAAAAACTAAAGGGATGCAAGTAGGTCTTCAAGACCGACATGGATGTGAAGATGTATACTTTCATGACTAAGGATTGTAGCAAAGGGATTTAGGTAAATTCATAGTATTGACTATGATAGAACCCTTTTTCGCCAGTTACAATGCCAATGTCTATTAGAATTTCAATTGCCATCATCACATATTGTGACTATGTGATATGACAAATGGATGTCAAACGACTTTCTTTAAATGGAAAGATTATTAAGGATGTGTATAGTACACAACCCGAATAGTTTGACGATCCAAGAAACTCTAATAGAGTATGCATGTTGCAAAGATCCATGAGATGGGTTGAAGCAAGCTTAAAGGAATTGGAATCTTCGTTTTGATGAATTGGTCAAAGAGTTTGACTTTATCAAGTACGAAGATGAACCTTGTGTATGCATGAAATTTAGTGGGAGCATAGTATTATATCTATTGTTTTATTACAATAATATCTTGATCATTGGAAAAACAAGTTCCGACACTTAAGACTGTCAAAGTCTTGGTCAAGGAAAGGTTTCTCAATGAAAGATATGGGTGAAGCCGCTTACATCCTTGGCATCAAGATCTATAGAGATAGATCTAGAAGGATAAATTGGTTTGAGTCAAAGTGTTCACATTGACAAGATTCTTAGAAGGGTCTAAGAAGAATAGCTTGTCAATGGGTCATGGTATTTCTCTTAGCAATATTCATTGTCTTATGACAACTGATGAGCAAAAGGGAAATGAATGAAGTTTCATATGCTTCGGCATTTGGATCTGTCATGTACGCCATGATTTATACTAGACTCGGCATCTCATATGCTCTAAGCATGATGAGTCGATACCAATCTGATCCCGATGTAAACCATTGGATGGCAGTCAAGATGATCCTTAAGTACTTAAGAAGAACTAAGGATATGTTCTTGGTATTTGAAAGATTGGAAGTTAATCTTGTTGTAAGGGTTACATAGATGCTAGCTTCCAAACTAACAAAGTTATTTTAAAATCGCAATTAGGATTTGTGTTTATGCTTATTAGAGGTGCAGTTTTGATTGGAAGAGTTCCAAGCAGAAATTGTAGCCAATTCTACTACTAAGGCCGAATTTTAGCAACATATGATGTAGCCAAAAGAGGCAGTTTGGATCAAAAGTTCATTAGTATTTTGGAAATGTTCCAAGTATCACTAATCGGTGAAACTTTTGTTATGACAATTGTGGTACCATTTGTGCAATCAACGGAACCAAGGTCACAACAGCGATCCAAACACTCACTTAGACGTTTTTCGAGGAATTCGTAAAGAATGAGAAGACGTTAAAATATACAAAGTATCAACCGATGATGACATAAGGGATTCACTAACAAAAACCCTCGCACATGCAGAAGCATGATGGTCATGTTAAATCCATGAGTATTCGATACATAAATGGAGCCTAGTGCAAGTGGGAGACTGTTGGTGTAATGCCCTAGGCTTTAGTTATGTTTAATTGAAAACTGTTATGTATCATCTTTATCGTTTATGTTTATTATTTGATTATTATATAGTTTGCATATTTATTGTAATAATCTCCGTCCCTGATTATTAAGAGAATAATTAGTATAATTGTCAATGGATAATCATATGATGATTATATGCATAGAGATGCACGTTGAAATTATGGGTACTTGTTAGAGAACAAGTGACTGGACTTGACCCGTATGAGATTTATGTCATGGTCAAATGTCATAATTAAATCTCATATGGTCACTTCATTTAGTCCCTAGACCTGAGATTATCATGACCTTACATATGATGAAAGTTATGTTTGATTTTAGTCAAACGGTATCTTAACACGATATCTATAAAGGCTATCTTTGGCATGATCGGATTCATGATGGGAAGGATGATAAGTCAAGATGGAATTTGTCCCTCGAAAGAGAGATGTTTTGCTTGGGCCCCTCGATGAGTGATAATGATGGAAAGTGTGTGGCCACACCCCAATGCGATTGGAATGTCATTATACTCAAGAATCGAGAAAGCATTGAACAGATACAAGTTGACGTGGACCATGACTTGTGTTCAATATAACATCGTGAGACAAAGGGAGAAATGAAAGTGTACCATTGGAAACGTGAACTCTTACGTTATATTATTTGGGTAGACATAATGGCTTGCTAGAGTCCGCTTATGTCTTATGAGAGTCGATATGATCGAACTCATTGCCAACATAATATAATCCTATTGGGTCACACACAACTAGAATGAATTGGTTAAACCAAAGGAAGAATGATTGAGAGTTCCTGCATATGGCAACGTTTGTCACGCGACATACTTAGCCAGCGGCTAAGTATGTCACGCGACATAACTAGCCACTGGCTAAGTATGTCACGCGACATAACTAGCCACCAGACGCGTTTTGACAGTCTGGTCTCCTAATTCGATTAGGAAACATATTCATACTAAAGTAGTATAAATATGAGAGGTCTGTTAACCCTAATGGTCTGGCCGAAATTTTCAAGGGAAAATCATAACAAAATACTCTCAATTTTCTTCAAGGTTTTGATCTAGCAATCATCAAGAAATCGTTCTTGGTTCATTCTAACGTGTGGATACTACTAGAGGGTCTTCGCTCGTACGACGATCAAGGCCTAGAGTTCTATTGTTCAGATCAATATGAAGATTCAAAAGGTTTTGAAGATCGAAGATTGTGATTCAAAATCACAACAATAAATTGTTCGATAGCTCAAGACCGGAAAGCAATAAAGGTTGGTAAATTCTATCTCATAGAAATTCAATTTAATCGTATAGAACGGATCTTAGGGCTTGGGTTTTGTGTTAATTTGATGCTTAATTCCGCTGCGCATGGACCCATAAAACCCAACAGAATTTAACAGAGGGCCTAATGTTTCTAGCATCTCATTAATGAGTTTAACAACTTTAACCAACTGGTTATTCAATCACTGGTTTAACCATTATAAACACAACAACACCAACCACAAACAGACATTACAAACACAATAACAACAACAACAACTGCATACAACAATATACAACAAAAACAGCAACAACACCATACATCACCAATAACAACATACATCACCAACAACAGCAGCAATGACATACATCTCTCTATTTCTAAAGTTTCTCGCTCACTAGATGTGTTATTGATTCAAGTGTGGAGAAATCCCCAAAAAAGGATTAAAATCAAACCCAATAAAAAGGGCAATTGCCAAGAAAGAATAGATAAATCCCCAAATATAAACCCTAATTATAATACTAACCTCAAAATTTTGTGCTAGGTCATCGGTTGTGTTGAATATTTTGGTCGGTTTAATGTTCTGGTGGCGATGGCGATGGCTGTTGGCGGTCGGTGTTTTGCTCTGTCCTTGTCCTCATCCGTGGTGGTGGGGATGGCTGGTGGCGGTCGGGGGTTTGCTCTTGCGTCGTCGATCGGTGCTCCTCGTCAAATTTTGTGTTGAAGATTTCTCCGTCTTATGGAATGGCGCTGAATTTATGCCTAAAAATCAAAGAAAATAAATAAATAACCTCTTCTCTTATATGCTTATGAAGCGTTAACTTGAACAGCGCTTTGATTAAGGGATATCTAAGCGTTTGCCAAGACAGCGCTTCTACAATTATGCACTATCCAAGTTAATTTAATTTTTTGGGCCGTTATTAAATGTAAAGACGTGATGCGCTATGTAAGTGTGTAGCTTAGATAGCGCTTTTTAAAAGCGCTATCTAAGGTGCGTTTCCTAAGCTTCAATTTGTACTAGTGTATGGTCAAACAATCACCAAGAACGTTCATCTAGTCACAATCAATACATAAAAGGAAAATTTAACATCACAAAGTTATTCAATTTAACAATTTATTACGCATACAAAAACTACAGTAATAAGACAGGGAATCTGAAAATATTGACTACAGAATTAACTTATCAAACCAAACCCATTTTAAACATCTTGGAAAAATACTCAATTTAGACACTTGTATCATCAAATTCCGAGTTCGTGTGAATTACTTATGAGTTTTCTAAGTTTCAATTAACTTTAATAGCAAAGTATTACATGCTGTAACCAAAATAGAATTTATGGAAATATTGATAACTTGTTTGCTGGAACATTTCTATCCCATAACCCCCAAAGCACTCATGATCAGATTAAGTAAGATAAGAAGACGACAGAAGCATGTACCTGATGATTCCATTATGTTGTTCTTCTAACAAAGACTGGAGAAGATGGATGAAGATGGTGTAGATCTTCTAAGTAATAAGTGCCCTTAATTCTCTTGTCTTCGATATACTTTAGGAAGAGTTTTACTCAATGAGAATGTGAAATTCAATCAAACTTAATTGGATTCATAGGCTGATCCTATTGGAAATCAAGTAATTGCACCTGAAATTCAACAAGAACATACAATTCAAAATCATATAAAGATTCCAGTAAATAACGGACAACATGAAAATGTTGGACATGAGAAAATTCGACAACCTCAAAATGAGAATGAACCAGTGCCCTTAAGAAGATCTACTAAAGAAAGAAGAAGTGCTATTCCGGATATTTATGATGTGTATCTTGCGGAGAATGATGACACTTTAGGTTTAGTGGGAGATGAACCAATCACCTTCCATGAAGCCATTAATAGTCCTAATTCTCATAAGTGGATCAATGCCATTAATGAGGAGTTAAAATCAATGAAAGACAATGACGTTTGGGATCTTGTCCCGTTGCCTGAAAGTGTAAAACCTATTGATTGTAAATAGATATTTAAAACCAAAAGGGATTCGCAAGGTAATGTGGAAAGATATAAGACACGTCTTGTTGCTAAGGGATTTACTCAAAAGGAAGGCATTGATTATAAAGAAACATTTTCTCTGATATCTTCTAACACCTCTTTTAGGATCATTTATAAAGGAATCCAAGAGGCACCTTACCTAGGGACTACACCTATTGATGAATAAGGAATTACCATTATGCACATCATTTAATGGTAGTCTTATTCTATGAAATTCTACACAATATGTTATACCCTATACTTTATACCAATCATTATAAGATTGATTACTATTTTATTAAGTACTCTTACTAATAATACATGTCTTTATAATCCATGTTCTATCATTGTTTCCTTCTGTAACCATGATATTCATGAAGTTCTCGAAAAAAATATCCAATCTAGGCTTAAGAATCAAGTAATTTGGATAATAAATGATTTAGTTATGAATATTTTAATTTGATCAAGTCTCAAGACTAATTAATCATACTCTTCTTCAAACATGAATTTTTTTGAGTATATAAGTGAATAATCGGATGCTATAAATAAAACCATTGGAAAGAGTTCAGAAAAGTAGTCCGACTATACTCAAAAATCACCCAAATCTGTTTTAAAATGAACAAGTTATAACTAATCAAAGTTTAACCAAGTTTTATAAATTACACAGGGACTGTTTCAAAATTACTCAAAATAAAAGGGCCAAATTGAGATTTTCAGAATTTGGTTTCTTAAACCTCTGATCATATAATCTATCTATATATAACAATAGGATAGTCTAACTTTCCCCCCAAAACCAAGGGCAAAATAGTAATTTCACACGGTGGCAAAATTGAAGTTTTAGTAACTCCGGCTAACGTGGCTGGTGCTGAGTGGATTAAAATCTGGCGCGTGCGATACACGCGCCGACAAGGCGCGTGTACGCAAAGGGTTTTCTTTTTTTTTTTTTTTTTTTTTTAAATGAGACATTTGGCTAATTCTGATTGGCTGGAATAATTTCATATTTTTATTTTTCATCCCGTTTTTTCGACCTCAATTTTTTTATTAAAAAAATTTTTTTTTTTTAAAATTTTTACACCAAAATTCATAATTTTTTTTCCTCTTTAATTAGAGACTAATTTCATTTAATTTGGACACAAAAAAAAACACTCTTTTTTAAATATAAATTTCTTAATTACATTTTATTTATTTTCCTTTTTAATTTTTCAATATATTTTTTGTGAAAATTAATTAAGTGTGAAGTATATTTTTTTATTATAAATGATGATAATAATAATCATAATTTTACTAATATGAATATTAGTACTGCTTTGTTCGCCTCAAAATTTAATGTTCTTAATGTTAGTTCCTTCGGTTCAAAATTTGACATTACTTTTTTAAACATATTAAGTATTTTTTTATAAAATATTCATTGGGACGAATATAGTAATTTATTTTTTTAACCGAAGTCGTATTATTTTGTAAAAATTAATGTTCATAATGTTCGTGTCTTCGTGTCAGAAAATAAATATTAATTTTTGAGACAAGTAAATTCATTGAGGCAAATGAAGCATTTTTTTTTTTGGATATAGAAAGTAGTATTAATTATGGGATGAAAGTAATATTCATTTTTGAATTGAAGGAATTTTTTTTTGTTACAAAGTATAATTTTTTTTATATGTCCAAAAAAAAATGAACATTGCTTCTTTCGTCTCAATGAAATTTTTTAAAAATAGTACTAATTGGGAGACTTCTAACTAGATAGATTACGCTTTTCCAATCGTTGGCGAAAATTAAGTGATATCGTTGGCGAAAATTAAGTGAAATCTTTAATTAGAGACTAATTTCATTTAATTTGGACACAAAAAAACACTCTTTTTTAAATATAAATTTCTTAATTACATTTTATTTATTTTCCTTTTTAATTTTTCAATATATTTTTTGTGAAAATTAATTAAGTGTGAAGTATATTTTTTTATTATAAATGATGATAATAATAATCATAATTTTACTAATATGAATATTAGTACTGCTTTGTTCGCCTCAAAATTTAATGTTCTTAATGTTAGTTCCTTCGGTTCAAAATTTGACATTACTTTTTTAAACATATTAAGTATTTTTTTTATAAAATATTCATTGGGATGAATATAGTAATTTATTTTTTTAACCGAAGTCGTATTATTTTGTAAAAATTAATGTTCATAATGTTCGTGTCTACGTGTCAGAAAATAAATATTAATTTTTGAGACAAGTAAATTCATTGAGGCAAATGAAGCATTTTTTTTTTTTTGGATATAGAAAGTAGTATTAATTATGGGATGAAAGTAATATTCATTTTTGAATTGAAGGAATTTTTTTTTGTTACAAAGTATAATTTTTTTATATGTCCAAAAAAAAAATGAACATTGCTTCTTTCGTCTCAATGAAATTTTTAAAAAATAGTACTAATTGGGAGACTTCTAACTAGATAGATTACGCTTTTCCAATCGTTGGCGAAAATTAAGTGATATCGTTGGCGAAAATTAAGTGAAATCTTTAATTAGAGACTACTTTCATTTAATTTGGACAAAAAAAAAACCACTCTTTTTTAAATATAAATTTCTTAATTACATTTTATTTATTTTCCTTTTTAATTTTTCAATATATTTTTTGTGAAAATTAATTAAGTGTGAAGTATATTTTTTTATTATAAATGATGATAATAATAATCATAATTTTACTAATATGAATATTAGTACTGCTTTGTTCGCCTCAAAATTTAATGTTCTTAATGTTAGTTCCTTCGGTTCAAAATTTGACATTACTTTTTTAAACATATTAAGTATTTTTTTATAAAATATTCATTGGGACGAATATAGTAATTTATTTTTTTAACCGAAGTCGTATTATTTTGTAAAAATTAATGTTCATAATGTTCGTGTCTTCATGTCAGAAAATAAATATTAATTTTTGAGACAAGTAAATTCATTGAGGCAAATGAAGCATTTTTTTTTTTTGGATATAGAAAGTAGTATTAATTATGGGATGAAAGTAATATTCATTTTTGAATTGAAGGAATTTTTTTTTGTTACAAAGTATAATTTTTTTTATATGTCCAAAAAAAAAATGAACATTGCTTCTTTCGTCTCAATGAAATTTTTAAAAAATAGTACTAATTGGGAGACTTCTAACTAGATAGATTACGCTTTTCCAATCGTTGGCGAAAATTAAGTGATATCATGGGCAAATTAAGTACATATCACGTTCAATACACAATAAATATGGTTACATAAAAAATATGCGTTCAATTTCCTAGCATTGAAAACTGCATGCCAAATGTGAGTATTATTGAATAGAACGGGAATTTACGTATAAAACGTGTTTTGTACAAACTAACTATGCCTGAAATATAGATTTATTTTAGTGACCTTCAATCTGATATTTGTACTGATAATATAGTTTTCAAAGAAGTGTTTTATAATGTACACAAACATTTCTATTTGAGTGCGTCTGCTGAGAAACGCGTTTCTCCATAACTATGGAGAAACGTGTTTTTCATAGCCAGAAGCTTTACATTTGATAACCAGAAAAAAAAACCCAAGGCCAAGACCAAAAGCTTCTGGATATCCAGAAGCTTTGCATTTGATAGCCAGAAGCTTTGCAGTTGATATCCAGAAGCTTTGTATTTGATAGCCAAGGATGTGAAATGTATATCGAGAAAAAAAACCCAAGACCAAGACCAAAAGCTTACGGATATCCGAAGCTTTGCATTGATAGCCGAAGCTTTGCGGTTGATATCCGTAAGCTTTGTATTTGATAGCGAAGGATGTGAAATGTATATCCGAAACCGTTAGGTGCATATCCGGAAAAGCTGTTAGGTGCATATCCGGAAATGTGTTAGGGCATATCCAGAAATTGCTATTGAAGGTTTTCGGATATCAGAAAACCTTCAATGTATATCCGTAAACATTTTGAAGGTTTACGGATATTCATTTGAAGGTTTCTGGATATCACTTTCATAGGTTTCTGGCTATCTAGCTCATTGTCGCGCGACATGTCGGGACCCGTTTCTCCATAACTCATGGAGAAACGCGTTTCTCCCTAGATTTTGTGTTTCTATTTTATGTTGCATTTGTATTATTACTAAAAAAAAACTAAATAGAAATATTATTTTGTCCATCTCAAATAAATAATTTACACAATATACTTCTATACAAAATTATATTATTTATAAAATATTCATTGGGACGAAAATAGTATTTTTTTTTTTTTTTTAGCTGAAGTAGTAATATTTTGTAAAAATTAATGTTTATAATGTTAGTGTCTTCGTCTCAGAAAATAAATATTAATTTTTTGGACAAGTAAATTCCTTGAGGCAAAGAAAGCATTTTTATGTTTTTTAGATATAGAAAGTAGTATTAATTATGGGATGAAAGTAATATTCATTTTTGAATTAAAGGACAATTTTTTTCCTTAAAAGTACTTTAGAAATAATGAAAAACATATCTATCTATATATAAAAGGAGGAAAGTCTCACTTTCCCTCCAAAAATCGTGAGCAAAATTGTTATTTCACATAGTGGCAAAAATGAAGATAACAATCAAATACTTTAAAAAATTATAATATAATAATTATTAAGGAAGAAAACTCAATAGAAATATTATTTTTTCCATCTCAAATAAATACTTTAAAAATTTATAATCTTCATTGGGATGAAGAAAGTAATATTAATTTTGAAAATATTCAATGGGATGAAGGAAGTAATTCTCATTTTTTTTTTTTGGAAAAAAACTTTAGTATTATTTATTGGTTAGTCATTTTGAGTTGAAAATAATATTTAATTTTTAAATGACTAATATATTTTTTTTCTAAAAGTATATATTTAAAGAATTTATTTGAGATGGATAAAATAATATTTTTATTTTCTAAAATGATCCAAACAAATCAAGGCCACAATCGGTCAGCCACAACCCTCAACCGATCCAAACAAATCAAGGCCACAATCGGTGATTCAAACAAATCAAGGGCCACAACTCCCAAACGATCCAAACAAATGAAGGCCACAATCGGTGATCCAAACAAACCAAGCCCATGCACAATCGATCATCCAAACAAACCAAGGGCATGGACAATCGGTCAGCCACTCCAAGGCCATGGATAATCGGTCAGCCACTCCAAAGCCATAAACAATAGGTCATCCAAACAAACCAACCCATGCACAATTAGATCACCACTCCAAATAAATCAAAATAAAATCAAAGTTACAAATTCCGTCTCACTTTAAATTACAAAATAATTATTATTAATAAAGAAAGCTATATATAAAATTATTTTCTCTTTCTCAAATAAATACTTTAAAAAATATACTTCTATAAAAAAGTATAATCTTCATTTCAAAAATAAATATTACTTTCGATTCAAAATAAATAACCAAAAAAATTCCTTCATCCCAATGAACATTAATTTGCTGATTGAGAGAAAGGACGCAATTTATTTGTGGATATAAAAAATAGTATTCATTTTGGAACGAAAGTAATATTCATTTTTGATTTGAAGGAATTGTTTTCTTAAACAGTCAAATTTTTTCTATGTCATAAAAGAAATAAATATGGATTCCTTCGTCTCAATGAACATTTAAAAAACGAATACTACTTCATTCGTCAAAAAAATTAATGTTATCTTAATGTCTTATTTTGAGACGAAAGCACTGATATTTCAAACATTAATAATTATTATTTTGTAATTTAAAGTACGACGGAGTTTGTACCTTGATTTAATTTGTTTGAATTGGCAACTGATGTTCTTAAATTTGTAATGATGATAAGCTCTGTCAATCTGATCTATGTACTTATAATGTAGTGTTTAAGGAAGTTTTTCATAATGTATAAATGTATTTCACTTTTTTGTGTTTCTTTAATTTCTATTTTAGAGTTGCATGTAATTATCCGTGCATCGCACGGGAGTTTCACTAGTGTTGAATAACAATCAAACAACAATTTTTAATCCATTGAAAATATTCTAAATCAACTATTGGATCAGAACAAGACCTAGTACATGAAATTAAAGTCCTAATTATTATAACTAAATTGAACTACCCTTTAACCCATTTCAAGATAATACCAAATTTTTGACATATCCAGACACCATATACACATATATAACTTCAACAGAGAACTATCCAATTGATTAGTAGCAATTCATGTAAAAGAAAACTTAAAGTGGTTTTGATTCTATTTCTCAGCTTACTTCATGAAATTTTCTTCCACCGTTGAAGTTAGATAATTTCTCTCTCTCTCTCTCTCTCTCTCTCTCTCTCTCTCTCTCTCTCTCTCTCTCTCTCTCTCTCTCTCTCTCTCTCTCTCTCTCTCAGTATATATATCCAGGTGAAGTAGAAGAATATTAGTAGTAGATGGATAGTCAATTTGGGGATGATACAACTGTGAGGTGGAAGCATATTAATAATCCAACATGTCTTTTTAAAACATTGATTAGTGGAAAATTTATAATCCCAAAAATGCCCTTGCTAATAATTAAATAACATATCTATCCCACGTTACAAATCAATTTATGATATATAATGATGATGCAAGAATGCATTTGGGATCAGCTATCGTTGTCCAGCAAGTGATTGAGCTGACTTGGGATCTGCACAACACAAGAAATAACCGTGAACTGCGCCGGGGCTCTTCCGGCAAGGCCCTTCGGCGTGAGAATCAGCGTATGGACTGGAAGATAGTGAAAATAATATGGTGGGTGCGTGTTTACGTGAATATGCAAAATAGCATTACCTTAGTCCATGATTCTGATCTCTTATTTATAGTGGGTGAAATGATATTAGGGTTTTCATTTGAACCGTTGGATTGGGTTGTGGCCAACCGTTGGATCAGCTTTGTTCCCTAGACGTACACGTGGCATGCTGGGATTGCTCCGCCTAAGTAAGGACACTGCTGTGTTTGACACAGATAAGTGGTTTGCCTTATAATGGAAAGTCAACCTGCACACCTTTTGGCGCTATTACTGATTTTGTGATTGCACATGCAAAATGTCCCAATGGTAGGTTTGACGTTATCAAAAAATAGCATATAGATCAAGCTTGCTGAGGAAGCTAATTAGAGAGACGACCTGGAGCTGTATGTCCAGAAAGGTCATCGCTTTATCTAGACTCGACGAGCGAGTGGACGAGTGAGTTGTCTAGTTCTCCAGGTGAGTCAGGTCGCTCGATGGCGACAACGGTCATCCTTCGTTTGATGGGCTTTGAGCCATGTGGTGGGAAAGCTCGTCGTTAGATGGGCTTGATCGCTCATTGGCGACGACCGCCATCTAGTGTGTCGACGGGGCATGTCCCAACCCTGATGGGCTTCATTGATCTTGTTCCCTTAATGGGCTCGTTGGGCTCTTAGCTCGTAGGAATGTATTGGGCCCGGCCCATCAAGAAATATTTCGTTCAGTGGCCCCCAACTCTTGGATCGTCTTGACGGGCCAGGAGTTAGCGTTTTCCTTTTAGGGTTCCTACTTGTCCGTACGACCGTCAATTTGAAATTTGAATTGTGGTGACGTCAGCATTGATGACGTGGGCGGCTAGGATCCCTTTATTAATTGACACGCGTCCCATGATGGGACATTCTCCTTGAAAATCACAGCGGGTATTTAATGCTTCCATCATTTCGCCGTTTGGATTTCCTAGGTATAAACCCTTCATCTTCCCCAAGTATAAAAGCTTCCTCCCTCCTCCATTTCAAACTTTTCGTACCCTTAATTATTGAGAGCAAATAGCAAAGAGCGATTTCCGGCAATCAGCAAGAGGAACTCCGGCGACCAAGAATTACCGTCTCCGATGACCTGAACTGTTCTGGCTACTCCGTTTGTAAGGCATTTGGGAGCTTGGATAAGGGACTTCTTCGATCTCCCATCGAAAAACTCATCGGAAAACACATTTGCACTTCCTTCTTCAGGTAACTCCTTTGATTGTTCTTCGTTTTCTGGGTTTTGTTGGGGTTTAGCATTTTGAACTATGGGGCCTAGAACGGTAAGCTTTGAGAGAGGGGTTAAATTTGGCTTCGGGCTCAACCAAAGGGTTTACAAGTGTGCTAGGGGCATTTGGAGAGAAATCCCTTTGGTTGAATGCTCTTCAATTCTGGTCAAATTTAGTTTTGAGAATGAGCCTTTGGAATTTCCAGTGGGTGAGGTTCTTAGTGAATTTGAGGAAGATGACCCAAGGGTAACGCCTTTCAGATCAATGAACGACCTACCCAATCATATACGAGCCAACTACTCCTTGTCCCGTCGTGATTCACTTAGGAGTTTGGTTTCAGGGGAAACTAGGTTGCCCTTAGATAGGTCGCCACTTAAGGAGGATAGGACTGATTCCCTTGCTCTTTCTTGTTTTGTAGCAATGGATCACGACGGTCGTTCCAACCTACCAAACCCCGATGTCAACGAGGCTAGCACCAGCGCTGGGGATACTCGGATAGTCAATGCCTTCCATACGAGCGTTCGGCCTGGGAAGAATGAACGGGGCTTTGGTGCTAGTAAAATGGGGCGATGGGCCATTCCCAAAGTCCAGACCAGGGGGAAAGACATATTACCGCACAATCAATAATAAAAACCTATATTACAACATACTAATACTAACGTCTTGTTTTATATCTTCTTCAACTCTCGCATTCCTTGCACTTTCTTCGTGATCACGATTTTTTTTTAAATATTTGACAATGAGTCACAGTTTGAAGCGTGGTATGAACCAAAATCATGGTTTGAATCGTAGTTTAAAACATGGTATAAACCACAGTCTGAACTCCGGTCTGAACTATGGTTTGGATTGTAATTGAACCACGGTTTGAACCAAATAAATGAACCGCAGTTTGAACCAAACCGAAACAAAGCATGATAGTTTTGTTTGTTTCGATTTGAATTTTTTTATAGTTCTTTCCTAAACCAATAACTAATAGTTCGATTTGTAAATTAAATTGATCAAAACCGAATCAATCGAACCATTTACACCCCTATCGACAATTATGCAATTCTGCTCACTCGTTTTAATCTCAACAATTCATATTTAATGGTTCATTAAGAATGTTTTTGATATTTTTTTTATCTCTTACTCCTAATCTATTCGATCAACTTAGCTTATTCCGCATTTTAACCGTACAACTTACCCGTCTTGGGCTAACCCCAAATCATAAGAATTGATAAAATAGAACCAGTTGCTAACATTGGTAAAATTGAACCAACTACTCGCTAACAGCACATTGTAGATAAATAGAGTGAGAAACAACTGATCATCATTTCACTTTTCCATTCATATCATAGACCACTTCCCAAAATGATCATTCACAATAATTATAATTATTCTTTAAAGTTTCACCAAATTTAGTTTAGAGGTCACCTTTAAGACAAAGCAAAGCCAACCTCGGATTACATATGCTAACCAAACTGCTCCCACACAAATAACCAAAATACCCCTCCCCCCTCTTAACTGTATATCATCTCTCTTCAACTGCCCTGAAAGACTCATCTATCCACCTCCACAACTGTCACCCTTGATCTAGGGCTTTAACCCCAGTTGTCAACTCTGTAAGATTTTGTATATTTTTTTTACTTAAATAATCCAACTAGCTCTTGACGATTATTTGATTCTTGGGTTACTTTTGATTCACTCATTTGTCTCTTCTTGATTCCAAACGCGACTGCTCTTTTGTTTCTTATTGATGTTGTAAATCTTTATTTGGGCTTGAATAAATTGAATCTGATGGCATATTGTTTATAATGGAGGGGTTTCACTGGGTTAATTTCATTTTTTTCAATGAGGGGTGATGAAAGTTTTGATTTTTAGTGTAAAGAAAGTTCAGATGGTTAGTAAAATAAGCTGCAATTCATCTGGGTATTTTGGATTCAGACCTTTAAGTGTTAGAATTCTCAGTTATGATGGAATGATTGGGGTGCATTGTAAACGCTGGATGATTAAGTCATTTAATCGATTTATTGCGATTAGTTCTTTCTTGTTTGTAGTACTTGCCCTAAGTTGTGGGTATTCATATTTTAATCCGGCTGCTGAATTGGTAAATCACAAGTATGAGGTTCTTAATGCTGCAAATTTGAATGGGACTTGCAATTTTTATGATGGGAATTGGGTGTATGATGAAAATCATTATTCTTCATATGATGCTTCTGAATGTCCTTTTGCAGAAAGGGGTTTTAATTGTTTAGCTAATGGTAGGAGTGATAATGGGTATCTTAAATGGAGGTGGAAACCCAAGTATTGTGATGTTCCGATATTCGATGTTCATGTGATTTTGGAAAAGCTTCGTGGGAAACGGGTTGTTTTTGTGGGTGATTCATTGAGTAGGACTCAATGGGAGTCAATGATCTGCATGCTCATGACTGGTGTGAAGGATAAGAGAAGTGTTTATGAGGTTCATGGGAATATGATTACTAAACAGATTAGGTATTTGGGTGTTCGATTTGGATCCTTTAATTTTACGGTTGAGTTTTACCGTTCGGTTTTCCTAGTGCAGCCTGGATCTGCACCAAAACGTGTGCCAAAGAGGGTTAAGTCGACACTCAAACTTGATAAGTTGGATGATATCAGTTCGGAATGGATTAATTCAGATATTCTTGTGTTTAATACAGGGCATTGGTGGACTCCAGGAAAGCTTTTTGACATGTAAGTTTTACTGTTCTTGGGTAATGCTTTCTGTAGTTGATGCGCTATTTTTGCCTTTAAAGTTGAATCTCACACTTGCTTGCTCCCAATTCTAGTCAATTCTCACTCATTAGAGTTACTTCCATTTCCATTTAACTTTTTAATCTTTTGTTTCGTGCTCTCTTCAAGTTGATATCAGGCTTCGTTTCATTTTTTTAGTCGAACTTATATTACAGAGAACTTGAAGAAGCATCATATTTGGCCCAAACTGTTCACCTAAGAACATTTTTTGACAACGCATGTAGACTCAGCTTTGTAGATTTTCCTTTGGAGAAGCATATGAATATAAGTCACATTGTTGTTTATTAAGACAATTGGTAATGTGCAAGAGAATTGACCACCAACCTCGTTAAGTACTTTTTCAAAGCTGTCTATCAGTAACGGGAATCGTCTTACCCTTGTGTGTTGTAAGTTTGTTTAAAAAGTTCAAATATTTAATTAAGTTCCCCTTGTATCCGAGTCATTGAGCAGTCCTGAAATGAGGTTATTTTCCGTCACCTACTAATTTTCTTCTTTTTTCCTAGAGATCCAAAGGGATCTAGTAACATGGTTTCTTAAATGGAAAATATTAGATATACATCAGCTGATCAAAGTTTAGATTAAGGCATACTTCATTTGACTTGGCAGTCGGGACCCTTCATGATAATTAATGAAAGATGATGTGGCTCTGTGTAGATTCTATATCATGTCTACTTTGTTGGTATGTAAACATTTCATGCAGTTGTAGTATTACTTAGATACTCCCTCAGCCCAAAAAAAGATATGATCAGTTTTCAAATCTACGTTTGACATGCAAGTATTGCTAAAAGAGAAGTCATTGCCTTATTTACTACATAGAAAGTTGGATGAACATGAACTTAAAAAAAATAAAAAAAAATCTGAAAAGGTAAGTAATTACAAACAAAATTTTCATTAAGAAATTGCCAACTTCACTTAGAAAAGGCAAAATATGACTAGTTAATGGGAAAAATGATACTAAAGTGGGAATTTTATTGACGGAAAGTCAGCTTCTCTCCATTCCAGTTTGCAAGCTATGCTTGGATTCTTAGTAAATAGATTGACAATGTTCAGTTGATGTTTTAAAGCCCTGAAATGCATTTACTTTTAAATGCTGAGCAGTCATGGACCATTGTGACAAAGCTCAATTTATACAAATTACTCAAAATTTCATGGTCTTAACTCTTGTCGAAAAAGTGTTAATTAACTAAATTCACATGCAAACCTTATTGGTGGACTTTTTTGCTTTGAGAATAAGGATACTATTTAATCATGAGAAAAAAAAATGCATTACTAACCTTTTTGGTGGGGACAAAATTCATGCCGAAGGCGTACTCTGTTCTGCAATTTGAAGGTTGATGTTGGCATTGTTTTTGTTGTTACAACTTAGTTAGGCTTTGAAAAACTTTCTCCTTATTACAGAGTTCCAAGTATTTTCCCATGCCCCCAATAAATATATAAAGATGGATTCCCGACTACCTCGATAATTTATACTCCCTCCATTCCAAAATGAATGTCCAGATTTTTTCAAATTTGCTCTTAATCAAGAACAAATTTGAAATTTCTTGGACTTTCATTTTGGGACAAGGTAGTACAACTTTTTGTTTGGTAGAAGAGGAATACAGTTTGAACAACACAAATAGGAAACCATAACTTTTAAAGTGAGATTCAGTTTGGGGCTAAAGCTTTATTGTTGTTGCTGTTAATTTTATATATCGATGCCTAAATTTCTCAATTGCAATAGTTTAAGTTGAATGGTCGTTTGAGGAGAGTAGGTTCTGCAGAAAGAAGTTGTTTTTTTTTTTTAGCGAGGTAACATGCTGTTATTAGGATGCTTAAGTTGGAATCTTAAGTATTAACTCCGGTTTGACGAGAATACTCCCTTGGTCCTGAAATAAGTGTTTTTTTCCTTTTTAGGATGTCGAAAATTAATCGTCCCTTTGCTTTATTTGGATAATGTTAATGTATTGATAATTGTAATGCATAAACATTTATTCCTCGAGTCAAAAATTAAATGAGTTTCCTAAAACTATGATCTTTTTCAAAGGAGACACTTATTTTGGGACTGATGGAGTATGATTATGAGAAGTTGTTTCCCTGTAAGACTACTTCCTTTTCTTTTGTTTGGTTAAGTCACAGTAAAAATGACCCATAAATGCTTTAAATTCAGGTAGTTTTTTTATTGAAATAAACAAATGATAATAGCTTTCATCAGAGGTTGGCGATATAGATTGTGAAAGAAATGAACTCTTTTTATCCGGAAAATGACTTTTGAATCTCATATAGATGTCTCATTTCCCGTTCTAAATTGGCATAGAATTTCTTTGGTTTGTAATGTTGTGCATCATTTTATGATTGGCTTGCTTTCTTGAAGCTGGAAAATACCAGAAAAGGCAGAAAATATTTTTAGGAATAGTTTTCATTGCCTAATAGGATGTGGAGCCGATGAAGAATGCAATTCCTAAAACCAACATTATTTATAGGGCAAATTGCAATTTGATAACCTGAGTTTTACACACAGTTGCAACACCCTATCTAAGTTTTGAAACGTGTCAATCCGATTCGTAAGTTTGTTATTTTGTTGCAATTAGGTGTAAAAACTAACATATCGTTAAAGTTTTGACGGAATGGAACACATGTGCAAGGCACATGATTTTCTAAAGGGTATTTTCGTCATTGAAGAAAATGTTTTTAGGAATAGTTTTCATTGCCTATAATATTTCTTTTTTCGACCATAATTTTTTAAATTAATCAAACTATTTAAGAAAATTATTTATCATTCAATTTTCTCTCCACCATAATCACCACCCCACCACACCACCACTACCACTGTCACCATTTAAACACATTCAAACAAAATTTACGCTCAATCACTCTAATCCAAGCACAAAAATAAGGAATTAATTCTAAGGAACACTAAATCACCACCATCTCCCTAAAAATCAAACAACAAAATCAAACCCTAAACCCCCACCAGTTCGGATCTAACAATTTGGTACTACCGGCAAGCATCCGATGAAAATCACGGTGCACCCACGAAATTGCTTCTGTAAATCTTGATGCAAAGGACCCTGTTGGAACAAAATGGTCCATTAAACATGAACCGTCTCATAACTAGGTTAAGAAGAGAAGAGGATGAATACGGAAGCGTGTACCTTGTGATTCCATGATAATGTTCTTAGTCTTGTTCTTGAGTAGAAAGGAGGAAATATGAAGATAGTCTTCAAAGTAGGGAATAGTAGATCTTCTAAATGATAGTGCCCACACTTATTCTTCTTAGATGAATGAAGAATGATTTTATGGCTGAATTGTAATGTAGTTAAGTGTCTCAAATGGGCTGATGGATAGCCTATATATAGATTGAGAAGGGGCACTTCATTTAGGGACTACACCCTTTCGTAAAGAAGGCGGTGAGAAGTTACCATTATGCCCATCATTTAATGGTACTTTCACCTAATGGTATTCTACATATTTTGTCTATACTTTAACATTATTAAATGACTATAACATATGAAATTCAATAACACATATTATTTAATCCATGTTCTAACAATCTCCCACTTGGATTAATATTAATATGTATCTTTTACTAAATGAATTCCTTAATCATTTATAACATGAATGACAACCCTTATGTGCACGTTTATTGTCATCCAACACAATCTCGTCCATTAGTCTTATAAGTATAGGGACTAAAGGGGCAGTCGTTGTAATTGATTCGCAACTAAACCCACATTAATCACATATATATATATCCAACTAAATGACATAGATTAAGTATAGATATGTAGCATGGAACATTAGTGAATATATATGAAGAATGTATATATATATTCTCCAACTAGTCCTACTTAACCAAATGAGATCAAATATAAATAAAAAACAATATAAAGAAATAGAAAACAACACAAGCTCCCACTGATTTAAGCATTATCAAAAGTCATTACACCCATATGAGCAATATGCTCATGAAACATCAAAAGAGATAACGCTTTATAAATGGATCCAATAACATGGAGTTTGATCCTATAAGTTGTATATCTATTTGTTCATTTTATACTTATTTCTCTTCAACAAGAGACATAACCATATGATGTCTTTCGACATCTTTGCATCCAGTAAAACAGAATCGGAATACCTAATGATCTCAAAATGATCCGATTTTATATACATAAGCATGTAAAATGTTTTATAGGTACTTCATCATTCTTTTGGATGCGATTTAATGTTCTTCTTTCCGAATTGCTTTGGTATTGACCAAGCATCCCAATAATAAATGCAAGGTCTGGACGAGTACAGACTTGTGCATACATTAGGCTTCCTACTGCCGGTGCATAAGGGATATTTTTCATATACTTGGATTCAAAATTAATTTTAGGACATTACTTTAGACTGAATTTATCTCCCTTAGAGACAGGGATGTCATGTGGTTTACAATTTTGCATGCTAAACCTTTGTAATACCTTCTCTATATGGCTCTTTTGTGATAATCCTAAAATACCTCGTGAACGATCACGATGTATTTGGATTCCTAATACAAAAGAAGCTTCACCAAGATCTTTCATCTCAAATATGTTTGAGAGAAATTTCTTAGTTTCCTTTAGAAGGTCCTTATCATTACTAGCAAGTAAAATATCATCCACATATAAGACCAAAATTATAAATCTATTCCCACTGAACTTATGGTATACACAATCTTCACCAAGATTCGTTTCAAAACCAAATGAAAGAATAATTTGATTAAATTTTAAGTACCATTGACGAGATGCTTGCTTAAGCCCATAAATGGATTTCTTAAGTTTACAAACTAGTTGACTAGTTTGATCCGAATCAGTCACCATTTCTGGTTTCTTCATATAGATAGTTTCTACAATGTCGCCATTGAGAAAAGCTGTCTTATTATTCATTTGATGAAGCTCAAGATCACAATGTGTCACTAATGCCATAATGATCCTAAAAGAGGTTTTTAGAAGATACCGAAGAGAAAATGTTTCTTTATAATCAATGCCTTCCTTTTGAGTAAATCATTTAGTAACAAGACGTGCCTTATATCTTTCCATATTACCTTGCTAATCCCTTTTGGCTTTAAATATCAATTTATAACCAAGATTTTACACCTTTAGGTAATGGGACAAGATCCCAAATGTCATTGTATTTTATTGATTTTAACTCCTTATTAATGGCATTGATCCACTTATGAGAATTAGGGCTATTAATGGCTTCATGGAAGGTGATTAGATCATCTCCCACTAAACCTAAGGTGTCCTCATTCTCCGCAAGACACATATCATAAATATCCGAAATAGCATTTCTTCTAGTAGATCTCCTTAAGGGCACTGGTTCATCCTTATTTTGAGGTTGTTGAATTTCCTCATGTCCAACATTCTCATGTTGTTCGTTATTTACGGGAGTCTCTATATTATTTTGAATTGTATGTTCTTGTTGAATTTCAAGTGTAATTACTTGATTTTCAACAGGAACTAAAGTTTGAGGAATATAGAGTGGTTCCTCTAACTCTTCAAATTCAAAATAGATCAGATTATTACTATTTCTCCCACTAAATTCAACATCCTCAAAGAACCTAACATTGCCAGTCTCGAAAAAAAATGTTCTAATTTTCGGGTCATAAAATTTATATCCCCTAGATCTTTGAGAATACCCTACAAAATAACTACTAACGGTCTTAGCGTCCAACTTTCTTTCGTTAGGTCTATAAGGCCTAGCTTCGGCTGGACAACCCCAAACATGAAGATGATTTAGGGACGGTTTCTTGCCTGTCCATAATTCATAAGGGGTTTTGTCAGTAGCTTTTGAAGGAGCTCGATTAAGTAGATAGGTTGCGGTTTTCAAAGCATCGCCCCATAATGAGTGAGGTAAGGAAGTACAAGAAATCATACTTCTTACCATATCCTTAAGGGTTCTATTACGTCTCTCGGCTACACCATTCATGCTAGGTGTCCCCGGCATGGTGTAGTGAGGGACAATCCCACACTCCTCTAAATAGCGAGCAAAAGGACCCGGACGTTATTCACCCAATACGTTATACCGTACGCAGTTTTCACCACCATGATCGGATTTAACGTTCTTAATAGTCTTTCTTATGCCTTAAAAGACTTGAAAACGTCCAATGATTGAAACTTTACATAAAGAAAATAATGTATCTATAAAGAGAGTAATCATCCATGAACGTAATGAAATATTGTTGACCATTCCATGAAGGGTTAGTGAATGATCCACAAATGTCCATATGAATTAGTTCCAAGACGTTTGATATTCTCAAAGATCCTATTTCCTTTAATGTTTGTAAATTTTTCTTAAAAACACTTAATGCAAAAGGTTTTATCCGGAGTATCAAGTTGTTTTAGGATTCCCTCTGACATAAGCTTTATCAATTTTCCCTTTGGAGATATGACCCAAATGCCTATGCCATAGAATACAAGAATTTTCACTTGATAACTTTTGCTTAGTGCCTTTAGTTTTGGTTTCATTATTATGGGACTTATTCATTTTCTTGACTGTATCAAGTAAATTAAGATTATCGATATATGACAAAGTACTAGTACCGACAAGATTGGAATTTAAAATAAAGATTACATTTATTATTACCAAAAGAATAAGAGTAACCTTCCTTGTCCAAATTGTGATAGATATTAAATTCCATCAAAAGATGGTACAATGAATGTATTATTTAAAACAAAAATAATAGCCAGTACTTGTCATTAAAAAAAAGTCCCAATGCCTACAACTTCAACCGGATTTCCAGCTTCCATATAGATGTATTTCTCATCTTCACTGGGGATTCGGTAATTCAGGCAACCCTGCATACATGAACTAATGTGAGTTGTTGCACCAAATTCAACCACTATGTATATTAAGGAATTGAAACCAAATTTGCCTTAGTACAAACAAGACCAAATGACATACTATTCTGAATTCGCCATTCGCGATACTTATGGTAGTCGTTCTTCATGCGAGTAAGGTCCTTGCAGAAGAAGCATTTCTTGACTTTATGATCATTAAACGATCCCTTATGCCTTACTTGCAATCGCAATTTCCTTCCCTCTTCTTTTAATCCCACGAGAAGAAGTAAATGCTGTGTGAGTACTTTCCAATTTAAGGTATTTCATCCTATCTTCCTCTAATGTCATATGCGAAAGTAATCCATTAATATTTCACTTGTACTTTCGACATTTATAGGTCACCTCAAAAGGACCAAATTGAGGAGGAAGATAAATCAAAACTAAGTGCACGAGCAAATCTTCCGAAATCTCTAACTTAAGTGCCTTTAGTTTGATCGAAAGATGAAATAATTCAATAATGTACTTCCGAAGATTTTCCTCACCCTTGTACCGAATGGAAACAAGTTTCCACAAGAATTCAAGAAAAAACTCAGCATTTTCGATTTCAGAGACATTGTCCAAAAATGTCTCTGAAACTGCATTTTCCATGATCATTAGACTTACGCGGTTAGACCGTTCCCATTGCTCAACATTTTTCCGTTCTATAATGGTAATTCCTTTAGTGAGAGCAGCGAGACTTGATTCCCCTAATGCGTGATCGATGTCCATATTGCCTAAGATCATCGTTATATTATTTTTTCAGGTTTTAAGTTTAGTCCAGTAAGCAAAGGTACATTGTTAATGGCAGTAGTAACAGATGAAGCACTGATCAAATCTGAATGAAGAGAACAAAAGAATGAAACAAAACATATATAAGAAACTACACAATGATTAATTATATCAAATGAATTACATCAAAATAAAAGATAATCAACATGACATCAAGACTAATCTTTGGATTGCGAATTGACTCACAATTTGATTTATCTTAAGGTAAACAAATAGCTTAAACAACACACTTTAAATACTTGCCTTCCTTTGGGCCGGATCAAGTACAAAAAGTGTCAAAAAGTTTAAGGTACTTGTTCCCTGGTAATAAAAAATATAAACAATTCACTTTAAACACCCGCCTTCCTTTGGGATGGTTCACAGCATTTAAAATGACCAAAAGTTTAGTTCAATTATTACCCCATGAATGTAAACACTTAGTCAATAACAAGGTCTCCTTTGGAAAACAAGCATGTTATCACATATCAATACTTACATTCATCTTTTAACAAGTTTGAATTTAATCAACAAGGTCTCCTTTGGGAAACAAGCATGTTAACTTTGTCCAAAATGTTAAGGATATAATTAATCGGAAACATAGGGCCTTAATGTAATTTCTGAAAATTTAAAATGGTAAAGAAACAAACGAAATTTATTAACAAAAGACAATATCATTTTGTTCTACCCGTTCATTCTTAAAGTTTGATAACTCCAAGAACCATCGAAGTGCGACTGGTGTCCAGATATTATAATTTACTAACAAATTATCACAAATGACCAAAAGGGAAATGACTTTATCAGAGAGGGGTAAAGAGGGCGACCGCCCAAGCTGCAATTCCACAAATATTAAAGTTGCTGTATACATGGGCGGTCGCACAGGTAAAGGTGGGCGACCGCCCAAGCTTTAATTCCACAAACATTGAATCCATTGTACACATGGGCGGCCGCACAGGTAAAGGTGGGCGACCGCCCAAGCTTTAATTCAACGAACATTGAAGCCACTGTCCTCATGGGCGGCCGCGCAGGTTAATGTGGGCGACCGCCCAGGTGCCCACTGCCCAGATTTTTCGAAAAGTCGCCATTTTAAACACCCTTTTATGAATAGTTTTAATCCAAATTTTCATACGCCGGGCCCTTTGCCAGGACATCGAGTATGAATCTTGGGGTAATCTTGTATGAACCATTGTGCCTCTTGATTTTACCATTATTTTCAGAAATTGAATGAAGTTCTTAATTTAATGGTGACTCAATTTTCAATCAAAGTAAGTAGATCCGCATACTCACAACACATTTAAAAAATGCGTGGCTATGCATATGAACAAACTCACAACGCATCCAAGGATGGTGGCTATGTTCAAAAATGGGATAATCTTACATTAAAAGTTGAAAGCCTTTTTGAGTAAAACCAAAATTTTATAATTAAGTTTTAACATCATACTCTAGAATCTGAATTAGAGTATGAAAATAATTCAAGAACACATGATGAACATGGAATCTTTTCAAGAAATAAAAGCATAATAAAACATGAAGGTTTTTCAAAATACTCAAACTTGATCTAGAATATGAGCAGTCTCTGATACCAATTGTTGGAACAAAATGGTCCATTAAACATGAACCGTCTTATAACTAGGTTAAGAAGAGAAGAGGATGAATATGGAAGCGTGTACCTTGTGATTCCATGATAATGTTTTTAGTTTTGTTCTTAAGTAGAAATGAGGAAATATGAAGATAGTCTTCAAAGTAGGGAAGAGTAGATCTTCTAAATGATAGTGCCCACACTTATTCTTCTTAGATGAATGAAGAATGATTTTATTACTGAATTGTAATATAGTTAAGTGTCTCAAATGGGCTGATGGATAGCCTATATATAGATTGAGAAGGGGCACTTCATTTAGGGACTACACCCTTTCGTAAAGAAGGCGGTGAGAAGTTACCATTATGCCCATCATTTAATGGTACTTTCACCTAATGGTATTCTACATATTTTGTCTATACTTTAACATTATTAAATGACTATAACATATGGAATTCAATAAGACATATTATTTAATCCATGTTCTGACAGACCCATCTTAACCTACGACTACTTGGCAACACCGGAGATGGAGGCGGTGTCGGCTAGGGTACCCATCTTCAATGATTTTTTTTATTAAATGATAAATACAAATTTAATTAATTAAAAAAATATGGTCAAAAGAAAAATTATGAGCAAATTGCAATTCAGTAACTTGTCTTTTGCTTAGTTTTGAACAAGTCCTAACAAAATGTCCAAAATGCCCGTTTAAAAGTCATGTGTCGTGCACATGTGTTCCATTTCGTCAAAAAATTAACGATTTGTTAGTTTTTGACACCTAATTGCAACAAAATGACAAACTTAGGAATTGGATTGCCACGTTTCAAAACTTAGGTAGGGTGTTGCAACTGTGTGTAAAACCCATGTTACCAAATTGCAATTTGCCCTTATTTATAGGGCCTGAGCCTTAGAAGATAAACAGATCACATGCTGTTCATAACCAAGATAAGTGTTAAATACGACTCAAATCAATAACATATTCAACTAACGGGAACTCAATACCTGAAGTGAGGGTATTTTTGTGACAAAATTATAAATACTACAAAGCTTGTTACGGGTTGAAAACTGCATAAACTTGGCTTTTAAAAATCCATGATGAAGAATTCACTTTTATAATGTTCCCATGAAATGCTTTTAATATTGTTTTTAGACAGGGGCTGCTACTTCCGAATTGGCGAAAGGATGAAGCTTGGAATGTCAATGAATGATGCCTATGCAACAGCATTGGCCACTTGGGGATTGTGGGTGGAAACCAAGGTCAACACAAACAGAACACGTGTTTTCTTTCGGACTTTTGAACCCAGTCATTGGAGGTGTGTATGGGTTTGACTTTTTACACACACTTGCACACAGTAGCCATACGTCTAAGTGCAACGTTGACTTGCACTGATAATTTTATCTGAAACAGTGAAGGAAGTCACCGAGTTTGCAACGTAACAAAGCACCCTTTGTCTAATATTAGTGGCATGGAAAGAAGTCCTTTCTCAGAAATAATCATGAAGGTGGTGAATAATATGTCAGTTCCTGTATCAGTAATGCATGTCACTCCGATGGGGGCATTCCGTAGTGATGCACATGTGGGTACTTGGAGTGATAATCCAATAGTCCCTGATTGTAGCCATTGGTGCTTACCTGGGGTCCCTGATACTTGGAATGAGATCCTCTTTTCATCTCTCCTTTCACCAGATCAAGGTTCTCCGGTGCAATATTAAAAAATTGTAAGTAAATATTACTTTCTTGTTTTAGTTTTTTGGCATTTGATTCTGTTTCTTCGTACATTCAAGACTTGAGGATGATTCTCCTATTTTGTTGATATGAGTTACCTGTCTTTTCAAAGTTTGGTAAATTTGGTAAGATGTCACCTTTTTTCATGAAAAATATTCTATCTGCTTTTGTCTTTGAGAACTTGCTCAAGGTCATGTGAGTTTTAACCTTTTACTCCTGCACATGATTTTTGATGATATATATGCAAATAGACTTCACAAACCATTTCAATTTTACTTTTCTTTTTTTTTTTTTCATTTTGTATCAAGTGTACATAAGGAACCGTAATCTAGAAAACAATAGTCCCTCTGACCCAAATTGAGTGTCCGATTTTTCTTTATATACTCCCTCCGTCCCACCCAAGTGTGCACCATTGACCAAGGCACGCCAATTAAGAAATATTATTAAGATAATGAAAATGTGTGGTAGAAAATGAAGAGAGAGAATGAGTGGAGTAAATAGTAGGTTGGTTGAATAAATTGATTGGTGGAGAATGAGTGGAGTTAATGAGTGGGTGGGGTATGGAGAATATAAAATATTAAAACCTTTTCCATTTTTGGTAGTTCACACTCGGCTGGGACGGACCAAAAGGGAAATAAGTGTACACTCGGCTGGGACGGAGGGAGTATATTTTTTGCAGAGACCAAGGAAACTGACATTTATGCCATTTTTGAAGCACATGTACATGAGTGCCCTTACTTTTGATACTATAGTATCGCAAGTGCACATTGGAACATTGTATAGGAAAAAAACGAATTTAGTAACTTCATAGCAAAATATACGCTCATTTGGAGACACTTTTAAAAACGAACATTTAATTTGGGAATTAAGGGGAGTACTACATTTGGAGTAAAGAAAGAGGGGCAAGGGAACCTTTGAAGTTTGAAGAAGTGTTTTGCAATACAAAGAAAACTTCAAATCTTAACATGAGAGTCAAGTCTCTTAAAACTTCCCTAGTTTTATGCTACACAACCCAATCCAACTCTGACTACAAATAAGCATCCCATCTACATTCTTGTCTCACCATCAAACTATTCCACATCTTCTAATAACAATATTCACAAGAAAATATTCAAATGGCTTCCCCTCAAAACCCCGTAAACTTCCCTCGCCCTCCACCCCCACCATCGCCGGACAATGATACAACTGTTGTAGTAGTAGTATTTGTGTCCTTTGGTTGCCTTTTCTTCCTTGCTTTTCTTTTGGTTGCTCTATTTTGCTTCATCAAAAGGAAGAAAACAAAAAAAAGTGTTCAAGAAACTGAAATTGTGAGTGCAGATGAACATTTGAAGGTGAAGGAGACGGCTGTACCAGGGCCCCACGGAACACAAGCAGTGGTTCTAACTATAGAGGATGACGTGCATATTGAGGAAGTGATTCGGAAGAATGAAAAGCTTGGAAAAGGTATGCATGCAAAATCCGGTGACAACATTGTTAGTGAAGTTGGAGCAGCAGATCCGTCATCTAGCTCTGGTTCTCATCATGATAACCTCAAACCCCTGACAAATGTCTGAAGTGTTTTTCGACGTTGCCACTATATCTATTTGCTAATTCTGAATAAATTGATGAAAATCAATAATATTGTATTACTAATTTCTTTACCATACTAAAGGGTTGTAACTTGTACGAGAACTCACTGTATTAAGAATACAGTATATCTTAATTATCTATGTTTTGAGATGTCAGGAAATCATCTGTGCATTTTTTTTCTGCATACAAGTTGTAATAGTGTCTACTTGAATCTGAAATATGCTGCAGTCTGTTACAAAACTTATGGCGAGAGGCACACATAGAGTTGTTAGAACTTAGAAGTATTTTTTTTTTCTGGTTACAATTGAACTTCTACCGGTTTAGGTTAGTGCGATCGGATTTCGGGCACTGCATACCAATCGGGTTTACAAGACCGAGATCACACGCGAGTTGAGTGGACTGGCGAGATGGACGTACCGTGACCCTTGAATGTGAACCGTCGAGAACAAATGGACGAGATCGAACGCATGCATCGGATTGTTTGTTCGGATGAGTTTGAGGACGCATAAGCAGTTGTTTGTATACCCTAAATCTGACTACATCGGGCATAATATGGGAACCTTATGTTTGAGCTGGAGTGGACTTTTTTTCATTTACTTCTCTTTTTAAAATAATATTTTCCTAAATGACAAGCCTTGAAAAGCCTTGAAAAGTATTTGTAAAAATGACCAAGTTCAGTGAAACTAGCCACTGACAATAGCAAGTTTACACTTTTTCTCGCTAAAATTTGCTATTTCTAGTAACGTGTTTTGTGAAGCTCGTTAATGGCTTTAGCAAGTTTACCATTTTTTTTGCTAAATTCGCTACTGTTAGTAACAACGAATTTTACAAAACTTAATTATTTTGAAAAATACTTTCAACACTTGTCACTTAGAAAAGATACTTAAAAAAAGAGAGAGAGAGAGAGAGAGAGAGAGAGAGAGAGAGAGAGAGAGAGAGAGAGAGTGAAAAAATTCGTTAGAGTGCGGACTCATGGACGAAGCAAATTTAGCATGTACTGTTAATTTGATCATTTTATTTCACAATACCATCCCTGCTATATAAACATATGTTTTTGCTAAAAATAATATAAACATGTAATTTTTTGTTAAATAAAAAAAAGTGACCAAAAATCACTGAACTTTATCCTTTTTGTGGGTTTGATCACTAAACTCATTTTGTATCTAAAGTCACTATTATTAACATTAACGATGTTAGTTTTTCACCGTTAAATGATCATATATATACAGAGCACATGTGATCAAATTTTAAAAAGTATTTTAGATAGCTCGTTGTCTATTAACATTCAAAGGTTAAATTTATTATAAATAGTCCATGGTTATTGATCTTTTCTCATTTACATCATTAAGCTTGTTATATATATACTCTTCGTCCAGGTTTAAGGTTTTTAATTTCATAGTACGTTTCAGTTTAAAGTTTTTAATTGTTTTATTATATAAAATAGACAATGGGACTCACTTGCCATTATCACAATAGAAACTCTATACCCAATTTGTCTCTCTTACTTTAATTTTCATACTCACAACATTTACTTTTTCTTAATTTTCGAGCCAAGTGAAACTAAAATTATCAAACAGGGCGGAGGAAGTATTTTCTTAAGCAATCTTCATTTTTTTAAGCATCTTCTTCTATTTTTTTAAAAGCAGTTTTTTTTTTTTTTTTCATGTCAAGCTTAACAACAATAAGTGAATCCATAATCCTAGAACCATCTACCAACCTTTCATCCCCATTTATTATTTTGCCCCTCCTTGCCAATGCCGATCAAAAACAAATAATATGTAACAGTCGAAGTCGAACCAGTGAAACCATATTTGGGATAAGTTTTGAAATTGATTGTTAGTTATGACCATTGGAGGGGAAACGTACTACTGACGCAGCACGGAAGCAATAGGATTCGTGATTAGCGCACTAATCACAAGAATTCACAAGCAATGAATCCTTAAACACAGATCTGAAATTCACCAGGAAATTAAAGAGAAATCTCTTTGAATTGAAAATCAAGAATAATAAGTTGTTTACCAAAATAAGAAGACTAAGTACTTAAACTCCTACCTAGGCAGCAAATAAAAGAGTTCCCAAAAATAATAAAATGCCAAAACTAAACAATTTTCCGTAATTAAAACGCAATCAGTCTTCATCTCCCCGTCTCGAGCGCGGCCGCCCTTTGGCCCAGCGCGGTCGCGCAACACTCCAGAAACTTATGCCTGGCCTTCATCGTCGTCAGCGCGGTCGCCCTCTCCCCTAGCGCCGTCGCGCACTTGTCCAGAGTCTTCAAAGCTCGTCACCATGTCACCCAGCGCGGCCGCCAACCCCACGAGCGCGGTCGCTCTGGCTCCTGTATCAGTCTCCTCCACCTCCAAAGAACTCGACTCCGAGTTCTCTTCAGGATAAAGAACTCCATCCGCGTGATACTCATACATGTCAGCTACGTTGAAGGTATTCGAGATGTTCAAGTTATCAGGAAGAGCCACCACATATGCATTGTCATTGATCTTCCTAGTCACCTTGAAAGGCCCATACTTGCGAGGTTGCAATTTCTTATACGTACCAACAGGAAAACGCTCTCGTCGAAGAAATACCATAACATCATCCCCAACTTTGAAAACTTTGACCTGTTTCTTCTTGTCTGCAGCAGCTTTATTCTTCAATCCCGTTGCCTCCAACTTGGCCCGAACCTCCTCTTTGACAGCACAAACTTCATTAGCCATATTTTCAGCTGCTTTGCTCACACCACGACCCCTTGGTAACGGTACCAAATCCACCACATGCCTTGGAGTCGAAGAATAAACCACAGAAAATGGTGATTTCCCCGTAGCCGAATGGACCGCACTGTTGTAAGCAAATTCCACCTGCGGTAATGCCAAATCCCACTGTTTCGGCTTGTCCCCACAAACACTTCTGATCATATTTCCCAATGTTCTGTTAGTAACTTCTGTCTGTCCGTCTGTTTGCGGGTGAGCTGTAGAACTCCGATTCAATGCAGTACCAAACATACGCCATAACGTAACCCAGAAGTGACTCAAAAACTTAGTGTCCCTATCCGAAGTAATGGACTTAGGAACACCATGAAGACGTACAACCTCTCTAAAGAACAGCTTTGCAATATTAGAGGCATCTGAGGTCTTCTTACAAGCAATAAAATGAGCCATTTTGGAAAATCGATCCACTACTACGAAAACAGAATCCACACCTCGTTGAGTACGAGGTAAACCCAACACAAAATCCATAGATAAATCGAGCCATATGTCATCAGGAATAGGCAAAGGTAAATAAAGACCAGTATTCTGAGATTGACCTTTAGATACCTGACAAACATAACAACGCCTAACGATAGCACCCGCATCCTTCCGCAGCTGAGGCCAAAAATAACGCTCCTCCAAGCTAGCGATGGTCTTGTCTCGCCCCAAGTGCCCACTAAGGCCTCCCCCATGCAAATCCCTGATCAACTTCTCACGCAATGACAAAACATGAATGCACAATCGATCCCCTTTGAACAGAAAACCCTCACGGACATGAAAATCTGCACTCGGATGCTTGCCCACACACTTAAACCATACTTCCTTGAAATCGCTATCCTCTCCATACAGCTCCTTCAGCAACTCAAACCCGACGACTTCTTGAGACAATGTAAACAATAAGGAAGCCCTCCTACTCAGAGCGTCTGCCACTTTGTTCTGAACACCGGACTTATGCTGAATAATAAAAGGAAACTTCTGCAGATAACTGACCCATCGAGCATGCATCTTGTTTATCACCTTCTGGCTGTGCAAGAATTTTAAGGCAAGGTGATCAGAGAATAAAATAAATTCCCGCTGAACAAGATAATGCTCCCACTGTCGCAGAGCCCGGAAAACAGCATAGAATTCCTGATCATAGGTACTCCACTTTTGACGCGCCTCACTCAACTTCTCACTAAAGAAAGCCACCGGTCGTTTTTCTTGTGAAAGGACCGCTCCAATCCCTACACCACTCGCATCACACTCCACCTGGAATATTTTATCAAAGTCGGGTAGGGCAAGAACTGGTGCAGTACAAAGTTTTTCCTTGATGAGAGCAAAACTCTGTTCTTGCTCAAAACCCCAATGAAACTTACCCTTCTTCAAACACTCAGTAATAGGAGCAGTGATGGTACTGAAATCCCGCACAAACCTCCTATAGAAAGTAGCTAGGCCATGAAAGCTACGCACTTCAGTGACAGATGTCGGGGCTGGCCAATCCCTTATGGCCCTCACCTTCTCCTCATCCACCTGAATTCCATCCTCACCAACCACAAAACCCAGAAAAAGTAACTTGTCAAAAGTGTAAAATACACTTCTTAAGATTGATGTAGAGCTGATTATCTTTTAGGACTTGCAACACTTGTCTAAGATGATCGAGATGGGCAATTCTATCTCTACTATAAATCAAGATATCATCGAAATAAACGACAACAAAAGAACCAATAAAAGGTCGAAATACCTGATTCATCAATCTCATGAAAGTGTTAGGGGCATTCGAGAGTCCGAATGGCATGACAAGCCACTCGTAAAGGCCATCCTTGCTCTTGAAGGCTGTTTTCCACTCATCTCCTGGCCTAATCCGAATCTGATGGTACCTGTGAGGACCCCGACCCGGAACCTACACGTGTCCCGAGCTGGAGCGTCCTCAAACTAACCCAAATTTCCTTAACTTTTAAAACCTTTAATTATCATTCAAAATTAAATACAATTGTTGTAATCATTTCAAAATAAATCTACACCTTTTCACAATGGAGAAATAGTTGACTAACTTAGAAAGTAAGAAACTGTTTTAATTACAAAAAGGTCGCGGTTATAACATAAAATAAAGATTTATAAATACAATTCCATAAATGAATTATACCAAAGTACACTTTCTATACCAACCTAATCATACCCCGACAATTCCCACAATATAACTTTCAAACTCCTCACCGCCCTTACTTGGGCCGGTCCACTGTCTCGAGAATCTAAAAACAAGAAGGGAGAGGGGTGAGAATAAATCTCGGCAAGCTATTATGAATGCAAAGAAGATGCCAAACAAGATGCAATACATCAAAAGACATATCCACATAATCGTAGAGGCTCGCCGCCAACCGTCCCATACCGGTTGGAAACAACGACTTTACTCATTATGAATATATCACAACACATAAGTACGATAAAGTAACACTTAGAAGGATACTGAGCCAAGGTTTTATCTCCAAAAGGATATACACATTCGAGCAAAGAAGAACATTTGATGAAGCGGTTCCTGAACCATGAACAATAACGATTACCGTAGGGATTCGACACACGGTCATATCCCCAGTGAAACTAGACCATCTACCTCAAAAAGAGATGCTAGCCCACTAATCCCACACAATGGGGACAAAACTGGGTTACCAATGTATGAATTATAATGAACTTGGCTCGGTGCCATTATAATTCCATAACATTGCCCAACAAACAAATACCAAATTTGGATTTTCATAACTAAGCATAGTAATAACATACTTGCTTAACCAAACATTGTATGATCCAAAGTAGGGATACATACCACAATAGCATATCATGAAGATAGCAATACTATAACAAGTATTCAACATATTAGCACAACGGCTATAAATCTCTGTTTCCACATGTACAGTTTAGGAATTCCAAAGTAGGGAATCCTACAACAATAGAATATCATAAAGATAGAAATACTATAACAAGTATTCAACATATTAGCACAACGGCTATAAATCTCCGAACCAATTCCAAAACAATTTAGGAATTCCAAAGTAGGGCATCCCAGCATTTATATCGAAATATATCAATGAGTCCAAACAAGATTGTCGAACAATTCCTGAGTCGTATTTAAAGTGCTTCCTTAGTTCCATTTAAACCCAATTAAGGTGCCCTTAAATGTTCTGATGTAACTTAAGTGTAAAAAGGGTAATTCATAACTGGTTTGGATTAGGTTCCACTAATTCATAATGGTTAAGAGTCATGCCACTAGGTTGTTGGTAAATCAATAAGAAAAGACTAAGGAGGATCCGGCATGGTGGGCGACCGCCCAGGCCACTTGGGCGACCGCCCAAGTGGTTCTAAGGAACACCCAAGTTGCTGCCCTCTTGAGCGACCGCTCAACTCCTCTTGGGCGACCGCCCAAGAGGTTTTCCTAAGGCATTCTTGCTTCTGGCAGCATGGGCGGCCGCTCATGCCCTCTTGGGCGACCGCCCAAGTGCTCAATCAGACTTTTCCCCAGATTTCATTTATTTCACCAAGTTTTATTTCCTTTTCTTTTATTCTAACTCAATATTCAATAATACCAAGAGGATATCTAACTTAACCATTTCTCATCCTAAATCATTTAAACCCCAAAATAATATAAATCCAATTTATTCACCACAAGATTTTCAACCCATTCTAATAACACATTTCAAATTAAATCTTCTAAACTAATTTCACCCATTTCTTATACTCCAAATTCACTTCCATGAACAATAATATCATCCTATGTTATTTACCCATTTCTCAACTACAAAGAGGATTCCAAACATTCTAAACTAATTCCACCCATTTATTTCATTCTTTAACACTTCTAAGAACAACCACATTTCATTATGACCTTAATCAATTCCTCCATTTCAAGAAAGTTTCCAAGGCATCCAATAAGCATTTTAACAACAATAACAACAATAAATATTTCATGAACAATTAGAGGAAAGAAGATCATAATAACTCACTTTAAAATAGGAGATGGAATTAGGACTTTCTTAGCTTGATGAACTCCTCTTGGTCTCCCGATTACAAAAGTACTCTCGGATCTAAAAATGGTGAAGAATTGCACTTGGTAGGAGCTTGAGAAGAGGTGGGTTTCCAAATGTGTTTCCATGGAAGTTGAGAGATAAAGGGAAGAAGAAGAAGATGAAGAAGGAGGGAGGTGGAGTATAAAGTTGATAAAGGAGGTAAGGGGGGGGGGGGCGGATATGAGGAGGGAGTATGGGGAAGGGTATGGGGAAGTAAGAGAAAGGTATGGTCCCCCCATACCCAATTTAGGCTTTCACATTTATTTCTTTCCCCTACACAAAATAAAGCCTAACTACTCACATTTTATTTATTGTCAATTATTATACTTTCCCCATGGACTTTATTTAATTTTCTCAATTATCTCATCCTAATAAAAGAAATCAAAGATATAAAAACGAACACATAATATTAACAATAATATTAAAAGCACACAATATTATACTAAAATTGTGCCTAGGTTTAGGGTCGTTACACTCACTCCCCCTTAAAGAAAATTCGTCCCGAATTTGACTGTCACTTACCTAACTGATCAACCCGCCTCAGTTACATGAATACCTCAGACTTCAATTCCCAATTAGTCTCTTCAATTTCACCCCAACAAATTAGAGATCGATATTTTCTTCCCAAACTATGCCTCGTACGGTTCATCTCAATGTTAGAATGATAACTACTATTATACGCACTCAACCCTTGGTAACCATACATCCTATTGACTACTAACATCCATTGTTTATGCCCGTAGCATATCATCAACCATAAGTAATGATTCCTCAAATTTTCACAAGGTTAAACTTAATAGCATTCCTACCTTCCCAAAAGAACCTTCCCGAACGATGTCTATCTAATCCATTTAACACTATGGGTTTTATACCATCGAACTATCCCCTAACATATGTGAGAACTTTATTAATAACATCTCATCAAGCTATATAAATAACGAGTAGAAAATATAATTCAACCTGCTATAACAGAATAACATACCCTTCTTTCCTTCCAATGTAACTTAATCACGAAATCTATAGTGATAAAACTCTCATGTTCAACCTAGAACTCTAAATATTTAATAAATCTTTTAACGTCAATATTCTATTATCACAATTAAAGGTTTCAATTATGTTCCGGCCTAGTGACAACTCAATATTCAAATTGAATGGTTGGCCGCCCACAACGGAGCCGATCCAACTCCAAAACAAAACCGAGTCTACTGTGACCGACACAATAATAATCCCACACTTATCAAATCATTTCTCGAATCAAAACTTGAATACAATTAATCATTATAGGGGAACTAGGTTGCATTTTCTACTTGCTTCTGAACAATTTATATCTTTAGGATACCCATTCTTTCTAAAAATTACAACATCTTTCCGAATTCCAAAGGATAATATAAAAAGAGATCAAAGAGACCCGAATGGTTTATTTATTTAAAACCGGCCCATACCAGTTTTAATTAACTAAACCACTCACAGTTTAAGAAATTTCAAAAGATTGATAAGCTAATAAAATAACTCGAGTGATTTAATTATCTACAACCGTCCCATACCAGTGGTAGATAGTCAAATTACTCACAAATTTTAATTTACACAAAAACGGTTTACTGACCTTATTAAATCAACTATCCCCGAAGGCACAATTGCTCATACCAAAGTTCAATATACAATCCAAAATTTTAAAGCACATTTAAAACAATTCTAACATAATATTCTTGTTTGACTTCTAATTATAGTGTTGCCCCACTCATAATATTTATGCTTAGTTAAATTCTCTATAAGAAAGCACAATCTCGCAATACTATTACTATCTCCGATAAATAATACTAGAACATTCATTAAGATTATAAACTTGGTAAATCACCCTCAATTCAATAATTCTTCAAGTTGAATATTCAACACTTTTACTTAATTTGAGTCATCTATTCCCTACCTTTGATATTGATATTGCACTTAGTAACAACGTATTGCATACCTCAAGTTTCCGATCAAGTACCACGATTTCCTAATAAGGAAATATAATTGGACCTCACATAGATCAGTCATCCCCAAATTGCGATTAAACATTAACAGTGCAAACTAACTTACCTCTCGATAACCATCAACAAACTCAAAATCCGCATAACGCCAATATCTCCCAAGCATCACACTAATCCCTCATATGAGTCACGCAACTAAGTCAACCTATATGTTATAATCATCCTAAAGTATCCTGTCTTCCAATAAGATTTATCCTCATTTTATTTTCTCAACTAATGAAAATCATCTCTCAAACACAAACCATATGCATTTTTACCACTTCCTGAAGTTGGTCTTATAAGTCACCAATAACTACATCTATTATACTTCTTCACATTTACCCTATTTACCTCTCCATCACTAATACACAATCCACAAATCAAAACGGTCATACTATATATATAAATGTTGTCTTAAGTATATCCTTTAAGCCAATTTTCCTGGTAATTGCAACACTCCGAAATTCAACTAATAACCATTGAGTATCCTACTAGTTTCAAAAATCAGTCATGCAAATTATCAACAAGTGATAACGAATACTTATTGCTTACAGTTACCAGTTTGAGATCTCTATAATCTATAAATAACCACCAAGTATCATCTTTTCTAATTATAGTAACAATTTACCCTTATGGAGATTCACTAAGCTCATTATCTTCTTTATCAAATAATTTTTCCCAAAATGAATCATCAATTCTGTCATCCCAAATAGTGTCCACTATCTAGGAATCCGAATACTAAAATAGTACCTTATATCAACTCAAAGCTTCAATATCCTGGTATGATACCTGATGAAAACCCATTTTTGAAACTCACTTGAAAAACACCACTTAGTCAACTTATAGGGTGATATCACTTACAAAAATATCTGATTTCCTATTCAAATTAGTAGCAAGAATTCAATAAATCTCTCCTTAGAGAATAAACTTATAGTACATAAGGCAAAGATATATTAGTTCCATAAGATCTCTTACTCGCGATATTTTATAACTCATAAAATCCCACTTAGACTATCACTTTCAATACTAGTCTCATATATCTAGTCTCCACCACGAGACACCAATGTACAAATACTCACGCAAATTATACAACCATAAACCACTCTTAATTAGGCCATAGACCAACTCTAAACTAAGAGTTCACCAATTCATTTACCACCGGTACATGAGATAATTCAAAGTTCTTTTAAATCAAAGATAACACACAACCCAAATAACCTTCACATTCCTTAGGCCATACTTTCGACATTTAAGCATATGTGACATAATATCAATTAATAATTTACCCGACTCAATTACACACGGAGGTAAATCAAACGTAGATAAGGAGACTCGCTTCTTGCGACAGTCCTCCTCAAACACAACAACTACTCAAATAATTCGGTTAATATAACGATGATTCACGGATTGGTAACTCGACCAAATCCACCGGCAATACATGCCCACTTAATCACAACTACCATGATACACAAGAATGATTCGAGGTACTCTCCCATAGGAGTAGAACCTTCAGCACATAAGGCAACTTTTGGGCCAATTATGCAAATAAAGATGGAATGTAATGCCACATGAGAACGAATGAACAAGGATTTATAAAAGTATGAACCCTAACTCCTGAGACAGGTAAAATACCTCAAATGATGGTGGAGGAATCTATCTTTCCATAACTCACCTTTCCTTGATTCCTTGGTTGGTCAATATCATTTTCTGTCTTTGAACAATTTCCTGCATTAAACTCTCGACGTAAGTTATCGCACACTCTCACTCAGCTAGACTCTACCCGAGAACTCTAACCGAGCTCTGATACCAACTGTGAGGACCCCGACCCGGAACCTACACGTGTCCCGAGCTGGAGCGTCCTCAAACTAACCCAAATTTCCTTAACTTTTAAAACCTTTAATTATCATTCAAAATTAAATACAATTGTTGTAATCATTTCAAAATAAATCTACACCTTTTCACAATGGAGAAATAGTTGACTAACTTAGAAAGTAAGAAACTGTTTTAATTACAAAAAGGCCGCGGTTATAACATAAAATAAAGATTTATAAATACAATTCCATAAATGAATTATACCAAAGTACACTTTCTATACCAACCTAATCATACCCCGACAATTCCCACAATATAACTTCCAAACTCCTCACCGCCCTTACTTGGCTGGTCCACCCGTCTCGAATCTAAAAACAAGAAAGGGAGAGGGGTGAGAATAAATCTCAGCAAGCTATTATGAATGCAAAGCAAGATGCCAAACAAGATGCAATACATCAAAAGACATATCCACATAATCGTAGAGGCTCCCGCCGCCAACCGTCCCATACCGGTTGGAAACAACGACTCACTCATCATGAATATATCACAACACATAAGTACGATAAAGTAACACTTAGAAGGATACGAGCCAAGGTTTTATCTCCAAAAGGATATACACATTCGAGCAAAGAACATTTGATGAAGCGGTTCCGGAACCATGAACAATAACAAGCCATAGGGATTCGACACACAGTCATATCCCCAGTGAAACTAGACCATCTACCTCAAAAAGAGATGCTAGCCCACTAATCCCACACAAGGGGGACAAAACTGGGTTACCAATGTATGAATTATAATGAACTTGGCTCGGTGCCATTATAATTCCATAACATTGCCCAACAAACAAATACCAGCTGGATTTTCATAACTAAGCATAGTAATAACATACTTGCTTAACCAAACATTGTATGATCCAAAGTAGGGATACATACCACAATAGCATATCATGAAGATAGCAATACTATAACAAGTATTCAACATATTAGCACAACGGCTATAAATCTCTGTTTCCACATGTACAGTTTAGGAATTCCAAAGTAGGGAATCCTACAACAATAGAATATCATAAAGATAGAAATACTATAACAAGTATTCAACATATTAGCACAACGGCTATAAATCTCCGAACCAATTCCAAAACAATTTAGGAATTCCAAAGTAGGGCATCCCAGCATTTATATCGAAATATATCAATGAGTCCAAACAAGATTGTCGAACAATTCCTGAGTCGTATTTAAAGTGCTTCCTTAGTTCCATTTAAACCCAATTAAGGTGCCCTTAAATGTTCTGATGTAACTTAAGTGTAAAAAGGGTAATTCATAACTGGTTTGGATTAGGTTCCACTAATTCATAATGGTTAAGAGTCATGCCACTAGGTTGTTGGTAAATCAATAATAAAAGACTAAGGAGGATCTGGCATGGTGGGCGACCGCCCAGGCCACTTGGGCGACCGCCCAAGTGGTTCTAAGGAACACCCAAGTTGCTGCCCTCTTGGGCGACCGCTCAACTCCTCTTGGGCGACCGCCCAAGAGGTTTTCCTAAGGCATTCTTGCTTACGCGGCATGGGCGGCCGCTCATGCCCTCTTGGGCGACCGCCCGAAGTGCTCAATCCGAGACTTTTCCCATTTCATTTATTTCACCAAGTTTTATTTCCTTTTCTTTTATTCTAACTCAATATTCAATAATACCAAGAGGATATCTAACTTAACCATTTCTCATCCTAAATCATTTAAACCCCAAAATAATATAAATCCAATTTATTCACCACAAGATTTTCAACCCATTCTAATAACACATTTCAAATTAAATCTTCTAAACTAATTTCACCCATTTCTTATACTCCAAATTCACTTCCATGAACAATAATATCATCCTATGTTATTTACCCATTTCTCAACTACAAAGAGGATTCCAAACATTCTAAACTAATTCCACCCATTTATTTCATTCTTTAACACTTCTAAGAACAACCACATTTCATTATGACCTTAATCAATTCCTCCATTTCAAGAAAGTTTCCAAGGCATCCAATAAGCATTTTAACAACAATAACAACAATAAATATTTCATGAACAATTAGAGGAAAGAAGATCATAATAACTCACTTTAAAATAGGAGATGGATTTAGGACTTTCTTAGCTTGATGAACTCCTCTTGGTCTCCCGATTACAAAAGTACTCTCGGATCTAAAAATGGTGAAGGATTGCACTTGGTAGGAGCTTGAGAAGAGGTGGGTTTCCAAATGTGTTTCCATGGAAGTTGAGAGATAAAGGGAAGAAGAAGAAGATGAAGAAGGAGGGAGGTGGAGTATAAAGTTGATAAAGGAGGTAAGGGGGGGGGGCGGATATGAGGAGGGAGTATGGGGAAGGGTATGGGGAAGTAAGAGAAAGGTATGGTCCCCCCATACCCAATTTAGGCTTTCACATTTATTTCTTTCCCCTACACAAAATAAAGCCTAACTACTCACATTTTATTTATTGTCAATTATTATACTTTCCCCATGGACTTTATTTAATTTTCTCAATTATCTCATCCTAATAAAAGAAATCAAAGATATAAAAACGAACACATAATATTAACAATAATATTAAAAGCACACAATATTTTACTAAAATTGTGCCTAGGTTTAGGGTCGTTACACCTACACCTTCCACATTCCCAGACAACAGTCGTCTATACCACTTCCGGCGTCGTTGTTGCCCTCCCTAACTTTCTTTTGCGCCGTTATCTCCCCTCCCTAACCCTCTCATCTCAGTTCACGATCAACCACCTCCTGTAACACCGACTGCCGCTTCCTCCCCCTTCTTTGTATGGATCAGATCTGATATTTGATCCTTTTTTTCGCGTGGTTGTTTTAAGTTTGTTAAAAAAAAACGGTTTTTCTTTCTTCCGCTATTCTTAGATTGAAATCAGATTTATACTTTAATTTTTATTATTTTGAATCTAAATTCAGTCCAAAATTTATTGTTGGAATTTGATCCTCTTTTCTTTCATCTGATTTTGGTTCAATATTTCCTTTGAATCTTTTATGTTTTTGAATATTTTCAGTCGTAATGCTCTAATTTTGTTCATGATTATGTAACAACTTCAATGATCAACAATGTAAAAATAGAGCAACTCAAGAATAATGGAATTTTTTGAGGCAATTTTCTGATTTATATTTCTGCAATTTAACTTTAACAAGGATCATGAAAACTACATCTAAATTAAACTAAGAACAGGATGAATGTAATAACAGAATAAAATAAATCACAATCTCCACACCCTACATTCACGTCAGGTGGCCTTCATATACGCGTACCCATATGCAAGGAATGAGCTAGATTCCTCCATTCCAACAACTTCATTCGCACGTGATTTGCACCTGGCCGTCTGTTAATTTACTTATTTGCCCTTCAATAATATAAAACGACACTTCAATGTATGTTTCCCCTCTAACAGTCATAACTAACAATCAATTACAAAACTTATCCCAAAACTTATACGCGTACCCATATGCAAGGAATGAGCTAGATTCCTCCATTCCAACAACTTCATTCGCACGTGATTTGCACCTGCCCGTCTGTTAATTTACTTATTTGCCCTTCAATAATATAAAACGACACTTCAATGTATGTTTCCCCTCTAACAGTCATAGCTAACAATCAATTACAAAACTTATCCCAAATGTGGCTTTACAGGTTCGATTGTTACTACTCCCTTCCCCTTAGAAATTGTCTTGCCCTCAAGGCAGAAAGTTGGGAAATTGAGCATCGATGGTAGTAGTTTCCTCCTAGGTGGAATCTTTGAGTAAAATGCTTGACCACTGTATTAGAAATTCAGGTACAACTCTATTCCCCTTCATGACCATTCGTCTATCCAATAATGTGTAGGGCTGCAACAAAATTGACCATCTTCTCCAATATTAGGCAAGTAAGTACTCACCATCTTCTTTTCACCTATCTTCTTTTTTAGCAAAGAAACATGGAAAATTGGGTGTGTTTGGGAACCTGTTGGTAGTACTAACTATAGGCAACCTTCCCAATCTTGTCCAACACTTGATAAAGTCCAACCTTCCCAATCTTGTCCATCCCTATCATAACTATTTGCAATGTCAGTTAACCAGGCAGGAGATGCAGTAGTGATAGTATTACAAGTTCCATTTTCATTGGGAGTCTTGAAAGAGCATCAGCTACTTTATTTTCTACCCCTTACTTTTAGACTATATCATAATCCAATCCCATCAGTTTAGCAAGTCATTTTTATTGTAAGAGAGTAGTAACCCTTTATTCCAGAAAATACTAAAGACTTTGATGATCAGTCCTAATGATGAAATGGTTACCTTATAGGTAAGCTCTCCATTTGTCCACAACCATGATGATGGCAAGTAATTCATTTACATAGGTTGAGCGATAGTGATTTTTTGTACTCAGTCCCTTGCTAAGGAAGGCTATAGGTTGCCCTTGTTGCATCAAGACTGCTCCTACTCCAGTATTACAAGCATTTGCCTCAATAACAAATGGCAAAGAAAAGTTTGGCATTGCCAATACTGGAGTTCTGCACATTTTTTCCTTAAGTTTGTTAAAGGCCCTCTCTGCTTCATTCCAATTAAAACTGTTTCCTGAGTAATAATGTCAGGGGATTAGCAATAACCTCATAGTTCTTCACAAACCTCTTGTAGTAGCCAGTAAGTCCCAAAAATCTTCTTAGTTGTTTAACATTGGTAGGAGTTGGGCAGTTTGTCATAGCATCAATCTTCTTAGGGTCTGCAGCTACCCCTTTGTCTAAAATGATGTGGCTAAGATATTCCAACTCATTTTGAGCAAAATAGAATTTACTGACTTTAGCAAACAGCTGGTGTGTTTTCATGACCTGTAAAACCTCTTGTCAATGATGAAGGTGATCCTTTAAGGCCTGACTATAAATTAGGATATCATAAAAGAACACCATAACTGACTTTCTCAAAAGGTTCTCAAATCATCAAAGAACACCAGAACTGACTTTCTCAAAAGGTGCCCAAATATCTCATTCATCAAGGCTTGAAAAGAGGCTGGGGCATTGATCAACCTAAAAGGCTTGACCTTGAACTCAAAATTCCCATGATGAGTTCTAAATGATGTCTTTGGTATATCCTCTTGAGCCACTCTGATTTGATGATAGCCTGATCTTAAGTAAATCTTAGTAAACCACTTAGCAGCATGCATTTCATCTAGCAACTCCTCAATCACATGAACAGAGAATTTGTCCTTGATGGTGATTTCATTCAAGTTCCTAAAATCCACACAAAGCCTCCAAGTGTCATCCTTCTTCAAGACTAATAATACAAGGGCAGCAAATGGACTATTATTGTGTTGAATGATTCCAGAATTCAATATTTCTCTCACATGTTTCTCTATTTCAGTCTTTTGAACATAGGGAGTTATGTAAGGCCTTTGATTGATGGGTTGGCTACCTTCCTTGATGGGTATCTTATGATCTTGTCACCTAATGGGAAGAATGCCTTTTGGTTCAGCAAAAATCTCCTTATGCTGTTTAAGAACTTTTTGTACTTTTTCCATTATCCTTTCCTCATTATATGCTGCATTCATATAGAACATGTAACCAACTAGACCTTGTTTAGTCTTCCTTAGCAACTTATCAAGTCCCTTCCCACTCAACATCTTTAAGCATCATTCCTGAGTTGTGCCCTTGAGGATCACCTTCCTTCTGCCATGACTAAGTATCCCTACCATCATGTTAAAGTCAAATTTGGCAGGACTATACCCTTTTATCCACTCTGCCCCAAACACAATGACAGATCCACCCAAAGGTAATACTCTTAAATTAGCGTTGAACTTCTTCCCTTACATGATCTAGTTGAAATCACTGCATTTGAATTCACTTACTAGTTTATTTCCATCAGCTACACTAGCTAAAAGAGGATGGGCCACCTCTTGCTCAAATCCCAATTGTTCGAGAGTTGTAGGATCCACAAAGTTATGTGTTGCACCACTGCTAATGAGTATAGTTAACATATGCTTCTTCACCATTCATTGTATTTTGATGATGTTATGAGCTACTGTCCCAGTCAAGGCATGAACTTTGATTTGGCAATCTTCTTCATTCTCTACTTCTTCTTCTACCAATTCATATACCTCATTAATCCCCTATTCAAACTCTTCATTTTTACCATGATCCTCTCCTTTTAAGCAATACAACTTAGACTTGTACACATGACCTTGGGAGTATTTGTCATCACAGTGGAAACATAGGCCCTTCTTCCTTCTCTCATGTATCTCTGCATTAGTTAGTGTTCTGGTGGGGTTGCTTTTATTAGTTGATGGGATAGTGTTCCAGGGTGGTTTCTGTGGGGGAGAGGTTAAGGTTTTTGGCCTATTAGAATTGTAAAAAGAGGGTTTAGTATAACTGTAGGGTTTTGGGGCCATGAATGAGGCTTTGGGTTCCTTCTGCAGATTAAACTAAGCCTGTTTGGCTAAGTGAACAACCTTATCAAATGAACTAGGTAGGGCTATGACTACTGGTCCTCTGATCTCCTTCTTCAATCCACTTATAAAACTAGAAATGAAGTATTACTTAGTAAAGCTTACTTCTCTAGCTAATACTTCAGCTCTTAGTTCCACAAATTCATCCATATATTCTTCTGTTGTCCCTTTTTGTTTAAGCTTATTGAACTCAGCTTGTGGATCAAAATGCTCAATGAGGTAAAAAAATTTATCACATTATCTACAAATGCCCTCCATAGGACTCCTTACTTTCCTGCTTGATTACTGGTACCACCTTAGAGCCTTGCCTTAAAGTAGGTAGAAGTATATCTAGGTTTCCTGGCTTCATCTATAGGGTTAAAATTCAAAATATTGGTTGCATTGTATTGCCCAACCCCTAGGATCAATCCCCTCAAATTTTGGAAAATCCATTTTTGGTTTCTATTGTTTGGCCATTGATTTCCTAGCATAACTCCAAAATTAGGGCCATGTTGATACCCTTGATTCATATTGGGTTGCATGTTCTGATACACAATAGGTTGAGGATAATGATAATTGGGGTTATTGTTCTGGGGTGTATGGGGTTAGGTTGTTGGTACAGATTTGGAATGGGATTATGTGGATTGGTATTTGGTCTCGAGAATTGATTAGGTATGGGGTTTTGTGGGTTTGGATTAGGTTGCTGGAATTGGGGTTGTTGAGGGTTCTGTGGTTGGGTCATTGTAGGTGTTTGATATGGCTGGATAGTGGAGGGTTGACTGATATAAGTGTATGGTTGTGTGTTTGGTTGAGTAGTGACATTCATGGCGGAGGTATAGGTCGGAATAGTGTGTGAAGATGTCGAAAAAGGAGCAAACACATAATTAGGTTGGGAAACAGAATGGTATACCTCAATGACCGATCCAAATCAGATATGTCATTTATATAGCCTGCATAATTGAATCCACAGCCTGTCTAATCCGCAGCCATGTCTTTTCCTCTATGTGGTAGTTCCCCTTGAGATTTCATTTCCCTTAGCATGCTCTTTATCTCTTCTACAAAATTCTCTAACTCTTCAAAGCGTTTATCATGTCCCACCAGTTTGCTACTTACTTCATCCATTTTACCAGCTATTTCTTCTTCCTTTTTTTCTCCAGCCTCCATCCGTCGATCGATTTCCTTAAATCTGGTACCATCGGCCATTGTCGCTGTCAATCTGTGGATCGAAAACTTTGATACCAACTTTTAACAATTTCAATGATCAACAATGTAAAAATAGAGCAACTCAAGAAAAATGGAATTTTTTGGGGCAATTTTCTGGTTTATATTTCTGCAATTTAACTTTAACAAGGATAACGAAAACTACAGCTAAATTGACTAAGAACAGGATAAATGCAATAACAGAATAAAATAAAGCACAATCTCCACACCCTCCATTCATGCTAGGTGGTCTTCATATACGCGTACCCATGTGCAAGGAATGAGCTAGATTTCTCCATTCTGACAACTTCATTCGCACGTGATTTGCACCTGCCCGTCTATAAAGCGACACTTTAATGTACGTGATACAGGAGCCAGAGCGACCGCGCTCGTGGGGTTGGCGGCCGCGCTGGGTGACGAGCTTTGAAGACTCTGGACAAGTGCGCGACCGCGTTAGGGGAGAGGGCGACCGCGCTGACGACGATGAAGGCCAGACATAAGTTTCTGGAGTGTTGCGCGACCGCGCTGGGCCAAAGGGCGGCCGCGCTCGAGACGGGGAGATGAAGACTGATTGCGTTTTAATTACGGAAAATTGTTTAGTTTTGGTATTTTATTATTTTTGGGAACTCTTTTATTTGCTGCCTAGGTAGGAGTATAAGTACTTAGTCTTCTTATTTTGGTAAACAACTTATTATTCTTGATTTTCAATTCAAAGAGATTTCTCTTTAATTTCCTGGTGGATTCCAGATCTGTGTTTAAGGATTCATTGCTTGTGAATTCTTGTGATTAGTGCGCTAATCACGAATCCTATTGCTTCCGTGCTGCGTCAGTTGGTATCAGAGCAGGCCATATCCTGTCTTTTACATCATACTGAAGAATCATGGGAGATCAGGCTACCAAGGCTGATATCGAGGTGATTACTAACGCCATCGTTGCGTTGACTACACAGATTGCCGCGTTGGTTGCTGCTCAACAGGGTCAGAATGGTAATCGAGACCGTAGGGATGAAAGAGACAGGGAGGAACACGTTCACCGTCCGCAGAGGGTGGAGAACCGGGAAGAAGATGGATCCAGTTCGGAGGAAGAAATCGTTGAGAACGACGGAGAACAAGGTAATAATCAAAATCGCCATGATTATAGAATCAAGGCTGAAATCCCTCATTTTTATGGAACCATGGGCATAGAGGACTTTCTAGATTGGCAGACTAGTGTCGATCGCTTCTTTGAGGTCATGGAGGTACCTGCTAATAAATAGGTGAAGATGGTAGCGATTCGCTTGAAGAGTACTGCTGCAGTATGGTGGGATAAACTGGTAGTGCAGAGGCGACGGCAAGGGAAGGAACCAGTTAGGACTTGGAGACGGATGAAGCAGTTGATCTCAGGGAGGTTCTTGCCCGCAGATTTTGTACAAGTTGTATCTCAATTGTGTACAAGTCACAAGGACGGTTGATGAGTACACTACTGAGTTTCAGCGGTACACGGCAAGGGTGGAGATTGACGAGTCTGAGGAACAAAAGGTTGCACGCTATATCAATGGCCTGAAGGCCTCAATACAGGACAAGATGGGTTTGCATCAAGTACGGAACTTGACGGATGCTTCTACTCTGGCCTTGAGAGCGGAGCTTATGGAAAAGTCGAGTGCAAGGGTCTTTAATGCTCCTTTTCGTAAATGGAGTCCGCAAGGCGGTGCTGATGAAGGGAGTAACAAGGAGAAGGGGGCGACTAGCAGTTCAGCCGGGAACAGTTCAGCGGGAAACAGTGCGACAGGGAACCGTTTGGTAGCGAGCAACTCGACAGTAAAAAAGGCACCAGTACAGAAAACAGCAAATCCGTATGCCAAACCGAGGGGAGATAAGTGTTTTCGCTGTCAAGGATATGGGCATAGGTCCAACGTTTGCCCCAGTAGGGCAACTGCTGCATTCTTAGGGGAGGAAGACGAAGAGCAAGTAGAGGAGGAGAATGATGAGTATGAAGGGGCCGAGTTCGCGCAGGAGGAATCCGAGGAGCATGTGGGTTGTGTTCTTCAACAGATATTGTTATCTTCCAAGGATGAGGGACAGAGGAAGAATCTTTTTCGTGCATACTGCTCCGTTGCTAACAAGGTATGCAATTTAATTGTTGACAATGGTTGCACTGAAAATTTAGTTTCGCAGAAATTAGTTGATTTCCTTGGGTTGAAAACTGAACCGCATGAGAAACCCTATGGCTTGGGTTGGGTGAATACGGGTTCCGAACTTAGAGTATCACGTACTTGTAGGGTTCCCCTTTCTATCGGGAAACACTATAAGGAGGAAGTCGTTTGTGATGTGCTGAATATGGATGTGTGTCATGTGTTACTGGGTCGTCCATGGCAACATGATCATGATATTACTTATAGGTGGATAATGTGGTGATGTTCAACCGGAACAAACACAAGATTGCTATAGCTCCTGTTTCACGGTTTGAAAAGCAGGTTGAGAAGGATAAGCCGGTATTGATGCTTATTCAGAATGAGAAGGATCTTACTGCAGCTATCGAGGAGTCGGAGTATTTTTGCCCTATATTCATTAAGGGGTTGTTGAGTTCTGTCAGTGTGGAGATTGGGTTGCCAAGGGAGATTAAAGAACTACTTGCAGATTTTCAGGAATTACTATCCGATGACTTGCCAAATAATCTGCCACCTATGAGGGACATTCAGCACCAGATTGATTTGATTCCGGGAGCTAGCTTTCCAAACCTCCCGCATTACCGCATGATTCCCAAGGAGAATGAGATTCTTCGAGAGCAGATAGAAGATTTGCTGCGGAAGGGGTTTATTAGGGAGAGCATGAGTCCGTGTGCAGTACCGGTTCTGCTTGTGCCGAAGAAGGGTAATCAGTGGCGTATGTGTGTGGACAGCCGTGCCATCAACAAAATTACCATCAAGTATCGATTTCCTATTCCCCGTTTGGAAGACATGCTTGATGAGTTATCCGGTTCGAAGGTGTTCACAAAACTGGATTTGCGCAGCGGGTACTGTAACGCCCCAAGCCCGAAGACCGGGTCGGAACGCTATCAGATTTGACGGACTATCCCCACAAACCACCACAAGTCTTTTCAGCACGTGTTGTCCTCACTTACGTGCTCACTGAAAAACTTCCCAGTGGGTCACCCATCCTAGAATTTCCCCAGGTCAAGCACGCTTAACCTTGGAGTCCTTATAGGATGAGCTTCCGAAAAGAAGATGCATCTTGGTGATATGAGTAGCACTAATCAAATCATATCAAACATATCAAGCACACATATTTTTGGGGGCGCCACAATCTCCCCCACTTAGGATCCTTGCCGTCCCCGGCAAGGCCTACTTGGAAACCCCGGGCAGTGTGGATCCAAGAGGGGCTCATACGGATCCAAGAGGTGACTCCCACCGACTCCGCGGTGTGCACTTTGTTCCGCACAGCACTTTGCTCCACACTTCCGGCCGGGTCTCGCTCTGATACCATTTGTAACGCCCCAAGCCCGAAGACCGGGTCGGAACGCTATCAGATTTGACGGATGAGCTTCCGAAAAGAAGATGCATCTTGGTGATATGAGTAGCACTAATCAAATCATATCAAACATATCAGGCACACACATTTTTGGGGGCGCCACAGTAGGGAGAACAGGGGTGTTGGATTTTTAAGGTTAGAGGTTTTTTTTTTCATTTATTTTTTCAATTCAAACCCTACAATTTTTTAAATAAAAATTAAACTCTACAGTTAGTTTTTTACTCTTTAGACCGAACTACCTAAAATACTTCTTATTAAAATTTGATCACATGCTTTGCAAATAACCATTTAAGTGAAAAACTAACGTCGTTAAATAATTGAGTTGGATGTATTATTTGCAACATAAATGAGTTTAGTTGTAACAAAAAAAAAAAAAACATAATGAGTTTAGTGATCAAACCCATAAAAGAGGTAAAATTGAATGATTTTTAGTACATTTGATATTATGGCTGGCAAAAATTTTAAATTCGTACCAATTAACTTGTGTACCAACGGTACCAATTATAATTGGTACATGAAAATCGGTATATCGAATGTTGTTACGATAGTACCGTACCAGTTCTGTATAATTGGTTGGAATTCCGTACATAAATTTAATTTTGGTTGGTATAACGAGTACCAATTATAGTTTCTAAAAATATTAATATTCATATAAATATGTATGTAAATATAAAAATGTCCATTATTTTCCTCCTTAAAAACAAATTCAACAGGGACAAAACTGTAATCTCAAGTTAACTAGGCTGCACCCTCCATTTACTACAATCTGCTTCTCCTTTGCCCAGAAATGTCGTTTCAAAATTTTCCACACATTGTTTCTTTAAAAATTCATTTTCTACCTTTCTCATGATTTTTGAAACAGTAACATTTTTGTCTCTCAAATTCCATTCACATATGAGCATCACCAATCAAACAATTCTCATGATTCAATTAATTTCAGAACCTTTTTCCACAAAATATATTAACTTCAAATTTAATTGCTACTTAATGTTGGTTTTTTATTATAACTTGATTTTTATGATTCTTTTCTCCTGTTACAAAATAAATGTTCAAAACTTGATTTACAAAATAAATATTGTACTTAAATTTTGATTCTACATTTGTTATATGCTATTATCAACCGATTATCAACCGTAACAACTACATTGGTATATCGACTTAGTCGGTTGGTAATGGTACATAATTTTATTTACCAAGTTAAACTTGATTGGTAAATGATATAAGTGAAATATAATTGGTATACCTAACAAGCCACCCCTACTTGATATGATCATGAGAAAAGTTGAATTTGGGCTGGTATAACTCACATATGGACCAACAAGTGGAAAGGTCCAAGTAACGAAAAATGAGCCCAAGTCAAGATATGAAGAAAACGTATTCATGAAGCAAAAAAAAAAAAAAAAAAGAGGTTTATCAGTGGGCCCAACAAGGCTCGAACCTTTTGTGACGACTAGATAGATTAAGGGTTGAATATCGTTTGGCGAAATATATGCGGCGGCAAACAAGAGCTAAGAAGCAGATTTTCACCAGACCCAGAATGTCGCATGGTGGCGACATAACGATCAACAACAATAATCCAGAAACTACCAAAGACGTTATCTACATGTACATATGGGCCCACAAAATTCGTTATACTTGATATCTGTCAGAAGGGATGACGTCTGCACTTAACTTTCACTGCTTATAAACAACCAATGAGAAGATGACACGTAGGGAATAACACATGCAAGGCACATGACTCAGAGACTATATAATCAACATTACATGACCTAAAATGTAAGGCTCAAGTACACACACGTCACAATTTACAACTTTTTGTATTCTTTCTTTATAGAACTCAACCAATTACTAATTCTCACGCCGCAGGGACTTTAGCCGTATACGCCCCCGGCCTAATTCACTGTTGCTTTGTATGTAGAATCCACCGAAGAAGAAACCATCGTATCGACCTTAAACTAAATGCTTTGGGCCCGTTAAATCATTTTCACGTATCATCATCAACACTTATTCCTTAAAAAAAAACTATACTCCCTCCGTCCCAAACCTATGTGCCCATTTGGTGTTTTACGCGTAAATTAAGAAAATTGGATAATGGAGAAAGTGTTGTGAGTATAAAAGTAAAATAGGAGAGATAATGAGTGGAGGAAATAGTAAAGTTGATTGGTGTTGTGAGTATAAAAGTCAAATAGGAGAGAGAATGAATGGAGAAAATAGTAAATATTCTTTGTCATTTTAGAAAACGGGCACGTAGGTTTGCGAATGAGGGAGTATTTATTAAAAAAAAGGGAGAAAATATTTTAAAAGTTGATAGTACAAAAGCTGAGATTAGTCAAGTCAAAGTCAAAGTAATCCGAGAATGCTTTGATAGCTACTGAAGGACTAATGCACCTGATCATTCATGGTTTAGAAATAAGAGTGGGGTGGGTGCATTTGAATATTAAAAGCCACTGAGATTCATTACATTTTTAATTAATGCTCTGATTTACATTAATCATTTTTATTTCAAATCCTTAATTTCATCGCCTTGTTTTATTAGTCAAGCAAGCAACTCCCTCCTAATTACTCCCACAGATTTCTCAATTCTTCCCCTCTTCCCAAAACCACTGCACCCCTAGATTTCTAACTTCTAAGCGTCAAATGTACAAATTATTTTCAACATAGTACAAGTTTTTCTTTTTCTTCAAAAAGTCCATTTTACCCCTCTTGTCTGTATAAGTAAGTCCCACAAAAGCCCACGAGGGGATCATTGTCGCTTTCCTCACTCCAAAATCCAAATCAATACCCAACACTTCCCAACGTGCGTCTCCACTCCCCACCCCAAACGCCATGCAAATCCTCATTTCTCCCCTCACAACCCCACGCTTTCCCCATGTCCCCACCGTCCTCCGCCACCCTACCGTCTCCAAACTCCGCAGTTCTCTACCACCCATCCACGTTGTTGCCGCACCCACCCAACCCACCCTCACAATGCCACCAGAAAAGGCTGAAATCTTCAAGTCACTAGAATCTTGGGCAAAAGAATCCGTCCTCCCTCTCCTAAAGCCCGTGAACAATTCCTGGCAGCCCAATGAATTCCTACCCGACCCATCTCAATCATTCGACGACTTCACCGAGGAGGTTCGGGCATTACGTGAACGGACCGCTGGTCTTCCAGATGACTACTTTGTTGCGCTTGTTGGCGATATGATCACCGAGGATGCACTGCCTACATACCAGACAATGATTAATACGCTTGAAGGGGTTCGAGATGAGACTGGGGCTAGCCCAAGCCCATGGGCCGTTTGGACCCGGTCGTGGACGGCTGAGGAGAACCGGCATGGTGATTTGCTCCGGACGTATTTGTATCTTTCCGGCAGGGTCGATATGACTATGATTGAAAGAACCATTCAGTACCTGATTGGAGCTGGAATGGTAAGCGTTATATACATATTTTATTATATTGTTTTAAAATCTCTTCTTTTTTGTCAAATTTTAATATATCTCTATTTCTATTGAATTTATTCTAGAGAAACAAATGATCCACAAAATTTAATTTTGTATATATTATGATATGTACTATGAATATACATTTTTAATCTCATAAGGAAATAAGTGTTTATATATATATATATATATTATCACTCTAATTTCGGTTTCCATGTACATATTTATTATTGTTCTATATTTCCATAATTTTCTGTGTACATTTGTTATTATTATTATTTTTTGCTCTAATTATAATTTTGTACTAGGATCCTGGAACGGACAATAGTGCTTATTTGGGATTTGTGTATACATCATTCCAAGAACGCGCCACATTTGTCTCCCATGGCAATACAGCTCGGCTAGCCAAGGAGGGTGGCGATCCAGTACTCGCGAAAATATGTGGCACCATTGCATCTGACGAAAAGCGTCACGAGAATGCCTACTCACGAATCGTCGATAAGCTCCTTGACGTGGACCCCAATGGTGCCATGCTAGCAATAGCGGACATGATGCGTAAGAAAATCACAATGCCAGCTCACTTGATGTACGATGGGCAGGACCCGTCTCTATTCGAGCATTTCTCCGCTGTTGCTCAGCGTCTCGGAATTTACACAGCTGGTGATTATGCGGACATATTGGAGTTTTTAGTAGGGAGGTGGAAGCTGGAGAAGCGAGAGGGGTTGAATAGTGAGGCAAGGCGTGCACAGGATTATGTTTGTGGGTTAGCGCCTCGGTTTAGGAAGCTGCAGGAGCGAGCCGATGAGAAGGCTAAGAAGCTGGAGCCGCGGAGCGTGAAGTTTAGCTGGATTTTTAATAAGGAAGTAAGGGTGACAGTATAAGTTTTGAAGTGTGGGTTTGTTGTTGTTGGTTTGTTATATGATATATTGATTATATATGACATTGTATAAAATAAATTTAAGTTTTATGTTATTGCATTTTAGTAACTGGAATTCGCTTATTATCCTCTTTTTTTTTTTTTTTTTTTTTTTTAATGAAATGAATGTCTAGATATATGTATACTCTAAATGGACAAATGCAGAAGTTCTAATATGAAGCACATATATGCCAACCAGCTAATTTAACTGTAGGGAAAGATTTCAATCAACTGCAACCTCTACCGCATCCTCAAGACCCACATTGCACCCGGCGGCTGCAGCCATGTCTCCGATATCCGAAATCATTTCTCCCACCAACAGACCTCCGATAAGCCCAGCAGTTCCCAATCCCAACCCAATCTTTGCAGCATTTGCCATCTTCTGATGCTTAGGTTGTTGCACTTGTTGCTTATGGAGTTCACCGCTATACCAATACCTAACTTGTTGGGGTTGGTATATGTACCCATTGGGAGGAGCGCGTGGGAACTCACCACTGTATCCACTTGGTCCAAGAGGACCTGGTGGATACATATTATTGTACATACCACCATATTGGAGTGGTGGGTACGCGGGATACCCATGAGGAGCAGAGTATCCTGCATGTGAGTACTGAGCGACCCCTGGTTGGGGTAAGGCATAAATCAGGCCTCCCGGTTGTGGTTGATAGGTCACATTGGATGTTCTAGGGCCCATCACGGATCCGTCCGATTGTAGTTGATAGGTCACATTGGATGTTCTGGGTCCCATCACGGATCCGTCCGGCTGTAATTGATAGGTCACATTGGATGTTCTAGGGCCCGTCACGGATCCGTCATCTTTATTCCTCACAGATCCATCACTTTTATTCTTCTTGTTATTATTCACCGCTTCTCCTCCTTGAACAAAAACCTCACCAAACTTGTACGAAAACTTGAGGTTACCCTTGCATTTTCCATTAAAGGTGCGCGCCGCATATGTGACCACGTTTTCACCATGGTTGTCAATGGTGCCAACGCCATCGAGAAGCTCGCAAAGGGGAATCAAGACCTCACCAATGTCCTTGTCGCCTAGGACGCGACTGCACCTGATTTGGAAGAGGAGGTAGTTTTGGGCGATGGAGGATTGTTCGAGCGTTATCTTGATGCGGTGGTTCCACTTTGGATTGGAGCCACTATAGGAGATGTGAGTCTTCTTCTTGGAAATGGAATCATCGTTGAGGGAAACCACGACATACACACCCATCTTCATGAACAAGTTCACATTCTTGAGACCTTCCGCGGACACCACCGTGATGTCCAACGGACGATACTCCATTATTGTACGTCCTTCTTGCTCTCTACTCAATCAACAATCAAACGAACAACTATCTATCCTCTTTCCTATTTCTACTTCTTTTACACTCGGTTTTGATGACAAGCTTATTTACATGTTACGAAGATGTGAAAGAAGTTACGCGTAATATTTTTTTTGTATATTACCAGGAAAGAAGAAGACTGATTTGGAGGGGTAAAATTGAAGGAATTCAGATGGTGACACTAGGGGAAATATGGTGGTCGTGGTGATGGCAACCCTAAATCCTATGTAAGAAGTGGACATAATTTCTCCGGTTGAGAAGAGAGAAAGTGTGAGAGAGATTAATTCATGGACAACCGACCGTTTTATTGCTGGGGTACATAACTAAATTAGTCTCTGATTATTCTTTCTTTCATGCATGTACCGCAACTGTTTATTGCAGGGTTAGCATTACTCCCTCCGTCCTAAGATTAATCTTTCCCAGTTTGTGTATTTACTAATGAAATTTAAACAATAATTTTAATTAATTTATTATACACTCATTATAAATAGATAAATAATCATTAGAATAACTAAATTAATCTAAATTTATTGTTTAAAATTATTCAAAATAACAACAAAAAGTTGGAATAGCATTTCAAAATGAAAAATAAATTTAAAAATATATAGAAAGATCATCTTGAAATTGTAACGGGCAATCTGAGTGTGCTCTACTAGGGGTGCGCTCCCGAGTTTTAAAAACGAGAGAAAGAGAATAAAGTGAGAGGAAATATAATATATTTTCCTTTATCTGAAGTTGCTCCCGAGATTTTTTAGAAAGAAAGTGAAAACAAAATAAAGGAAATTTTTAAAAATTTTCTCCTATACAATCCTCCCAAAAGTGGGAGGAACTGAAAGGAAATGAATTCTTATAAAACAAATTTTTGGTTAAACGTATTTTACCCCTCAAGTATAACTCTATCTTTCTTTCGTTAAAGGTACAATTATAATTCAATTTTTTTCATTCATTTTCTCTCCTAAACTCGGGAGTACTTCAAAAAAGTTATTGAATTTTCTCCCCTCCTCTTCCCTCCCTCCCTTTCTCTTCTCTCCTTTAGAATTGAATTAGAAGTAGTAGCGAGGTCCAAGTGTGAGCACGGATCGAACAGGGCTCGTAACTGACCTGGGGAGAAGGCAGATGGTCGAGCACGTGGAGTCGTTGACATTGTAGAAAATAGTTGATAGCTGCCTTGTAGAATAGATGACAGCGGACCCATGTAAAAGAAGCGGAAGCGATCAAACCGCCATAGATACCATAAGAAAGTATGAGGTTTCACCTTAATACCATTTGGAGTTAAGGAGATTAGCCACTCAAGTTTATATACCGATCTATGTTTTTCTTTTTATTTGGTATGAGATAATTGTCTAACACTTTATCAGGTATGTAATAATTGTCTAACACTTGGGAGGAGAGACTGCAGAGATGATAGATTTTTATGCAGATGGCGAGTATGATCTTAGTGATTTTGCTGCAGGCATATTAAAACAAGATTCAGTAATTAACGGGAAGAACGTCACGGTTAGAGATGTGCTCATTGACCTTCCATCTAGTGGAGTTCACTCAAATCAAATGGTTTCTCTGTAGCTAGAAGGGTTCTTGCTCGAAGTGGTGAAAGACCAACTTCCCGGAGACTCTATCAAATTAGGTGAAGATTTGATGGCTCCAACCGTTATATATGTTACGCAGGTGTTTGATATAATTAGGAAGGGAGGCGTGAAAGGAATAGCCCACATTATAGGTGGGGGATTCACAAACAACATACCTCAGAGTTTTCCTAGAAGGACTTGGAGCTCTTATTTGTAAGGACACTTGGGTAGTTCCTCCAGTTTTTAAATGGATCCAAGAGGCTGGTGAAGAGTTGAAGAAGCGGAAATGATGAGGACTTTCAACATGGGAATTGGAATGGCTCTGGTTGTTACCAAGGAGGCGGCAGATAGAATTTGTGGTGATGGAAATGGGACCCACATCGCATACCGCATAGGTGAGGGGGTGGTAAGTGGTGATGGAGTGAGCTACCAATAACAAGTTCGCATGAACACTTAAAATAGATGCAAATGATAATACTGAGTAGAATTCTTGAAAAGTACGCATAACACATAAGACTGTCAGATGCAGCTTTAAAAGCAATTTCATGCACAAATTGGTACCAAACAGAATACTATTTCATTATTTTAAAGTCTGATACTATTAGGAAATGCTTGTTAAACAAGCATGACCCACCAGAGTTTATTTAATATGAGACGAAATTTTTAGAAAACACAGGTCCATCCTAAGCATCCATTTTGATAATACATCGAAGACTTTCCCCCTTGAGCATGTAATCAAATGCTTTGTTGATCTCCGAGAAACTTACTTGGTGGGTTATGAATTTCTCCACTTCAATTTCCTGCAACACAAACAAAGCATCCATTGAAGCTCAAGAAAAATCTAACCAGTAAAATTCTGACAACAGGGTGGGTATTAACACGAGAGAGAGAGAGAGAGAGAGAGAGAGAGAGAGAGAGAGAGAGAGAGAGAGAGAGAGAGAGAGAGAGAGAGAGATTTACCTTGTTCATATATTTTTCTACCACCCCTGGAATGTCAGACCGAGGCTTATAGTTGCCAAAGAATGTGCCTTTCAGAGTCCTCTCATTCAATAAATTGACGGGATTTGTTTTGAATGTATCGTCCTTGTTTGGAACACCAACAAGAACTGCAACACCCCAGCCCTGAAAATAACAATATCAAATGTTATATAAAGGGTAAAAATCCAAGTTCCTAGAAATGGAAGGAGAGTAATGTAAGTGGGGGCTACATCATGAACACATTCGAAGGCGGAAATCATTGCATTGATGTTTCCAGTACACTCTACACTCCGGTCAACTCCTCCATCAGTCATCTCAGCAATCACCTAGTTATCAAATAAAACTAGTGAGTCTTTAACAAAGCTTGCAAAGTATTCACCAAATCAAATACTCTCTCCGTCCCACACAGATAGTCCAATTTTCTATTTTTGTTTGTCTCATAAAGAGTCTCATTACTAAAATAGAAGGGTTGAAATCATTCAACTTTCAAAACTACCCTTGTGAAATGAGGAGATTGGATAAATGAGGGGGGGGGGGAGGCCGAGTAATAATTTTGTAATAAGTGAACTTTAAGGGTTGCTTTGGACATGAAAACAGGTTTTAAATATGTTTGAATAGTCAAATAGGAGTATCATTATGGGACAGAGGGAGCATCAATAACTATTCTTACACCAAAACACTCCTAGGATAAACTTGAAGCAAGACATCCTAAAAGCAGAGGAAGTTAAGATCAACATGAAAAAAGAACAAACCTCTTGAATAGGCTTGTTATGATCTTTTGGGTTAACAAACTCGGTACAACCGAAGTTCTTTGCTGTTTCAAAGAATAAACAACAAATCAGCTTCATACTGGACAAAACGAATAATCAGCTTGAATCATGTAAATTATCAAAACAGTTACCTTGCTCAAATCTGCTGGGATTCAGATCAATACCAATAATCCTTGAGGCCCCCGCAATTCGTGCGCCTTCAGCAGCCTGAAATTTTTACAATATATATGAAAAAATGAAACTCGAAACATAATCCTTTTAGTAACTCAATTAAGCAAACGGAGAGAAGTCTTAAGTACAACTCACAGCAAGGCCTACAGCTCCCAACCCAAAAACAGCAACACTCATACCCTTCTTCGGCTTGGCAACATTTAGAGTTGCACCCATACCTTAATTTCCACAAAACATAATAATAAAACACATTAAAATCCAGTAAAGTATTAATGACATGTATAATATATTACCCATCTAGAGTTTTCCTTACCTGTAGAAATTCCGCAGCTAAGAACACAAACTTTGTCAAGTGGAGCATCAGGGTTGATCTTGGCAACACATCCATAGTGAACAACAGTGTACTCACTAAAGGTGGAGGTGCCAAGGAAATGGTAAATAGGCTGCCCATTTTTGGAGAATCTTGGCTTGCCATCATTAAGCATTACTCCTCTATCGGTGTTAATACGGAGAAGATCACACATATTGCTCTCTTCTGATTTACAGTGGCGGCATTCCCCACATTCCCCTGTGAAAACAGGAAGGACATGGTCCCCTGGTTTAAGGGTTGTCACCTCCTCTCCTACACTCTCCACAACACTATTATTCCAAAAAAGAAAACAAAAAAAACAATTATATTAATAATTCGAAACAGTTATCAAAATGAAAAATATTGTCAAATAGGAATATATCAATACCCTCCAGCCTCGTGGCCTAAAATGCGAGGAAACAAGGGGTTTTGTCCCTGCAACAATGCAAGAGATCATTAACGAAATTAGAAAATCATTCATGTCTCTACCATTTGCAAGCAACTATTTATGTTAACTAAAATTGATTATATGCAGTTGCTAAGAAGTACCTTAGCTTCCCAGAAATAGACGTCTGTGTGACAAAGGGAGGTGTAGAGGATCTTCAAACGAACTTCATGCTTCTGTGGTGGTGCAACTTCAATTTCATCTATCACTAATGGCTTCCCTGCTTCATATGCCACCGCAGCTAAAAATTCACACAAAAACACTCCATTATTTAGAGTACACATATTCATTCAATAAACAAGAACTCACCTAAATTGGGCATAATTAAGTAAAAAATAATACAGAGTAACTAACAATAAATACATGCACAGAGAATCAATTAAATATTCTAACTTCACTCCTATCACATAAACTTCATTGCCTTTGACAAAAGACAGAAATATTTTCCTACTTGAATGCATCTTCAGTTCTTTGCTCAAGGTAAAATCTTATGGTCACAATAATCACCTTCTAATATTTGATTTATTTATCTTTTTGTCTATCCAGGCATCACGTTACATCGGATACCATTTCACTAATCTGGTTCGAGTCGGGTAGGACCACAACAACAACAAGCAATTTCAAAAATAAAGTTTTATGTGAAATCACTGATCAATAATAATATAAAATAATAAATAAATAAATCCCAACAATAATTTCCCACAAAAACCCACTAGCAAAGAAAAATTAATTAATCGATCAAAACAATACACAGCTGAATTAATCGCTCAAAAAACATAAACCCAATTCAATTCAAATCAATCAAATCAAATCAAATAAAAATTTGAAGAATAATTAAAAAAAATAAAAAAAAATCACAGTAACAAAGATGATACCTTTGCAACGAATGACCTGACCAGCTGACATCTTTCTCAATTTCTTCTTCCTCTTCTGATCTCTCTTAATTACTTAGACATAGTGAAATCGGTGAAATGGGTTGGGATATCTTATAGCTAGTGAGCACCGCCACAATCTCCCAAACTCAACCGCCTAGTAATTGACAAATCTACCACAATCCCTTATTTTGAGATAAATAAAAGTTCAATTAATTTTTTGTTCGTACACTGCGCCGAGTATTTTTCTCTTTTTTCTTTTTTTTTTTGCTTAAATTAGTCTGTATTTCAGTGCTACTATTTTCATTTTCATTTTCATTTTCATTACAGCTAATTATCATTTGGGCAGTCATGTAATTTGGGTTTACATTAATTGTTACGGATTTTGTGTGGCCAACAAGAAAACTTAAAAATGGAAAATGGAAAATATTTAATTGTTGAGTTTGCAAGAAACTTTATAGATCATGAGACTTGGCCACCCACCGAGACCAAGTCTTGTCTTAAATACTTGTTTTCCGTTTGATATATTCTCACTCCGTTTCAAAATATTTGTCCCATTTAACTTTTTTTTTGAATTCTGACCACAAGTTTATGAGAAATTAATCATGTTCATGATATTCTAAAAGTTGTTGTTGATAATATTATTAATGGTGAATCAATATGAATTTTTAGAATTTCATGAACGTAATTAAATTTGTTATATATTTGTGGTCAAAGTTCAATAAAAAAGTCAAATGGGACAAACATTTTGGAACAGAGGGAGTAATAATTACGTATGTATTTCTCCATTCCAAAATATTATTCGTTTTAAAATAAATGTCAAAAAAAATTAAATTTATTATTAATTAAGAGCAAGTTTTAATTTTTTTGTTACATTCAGTTTGAGACAAAGAGTACTAAATAGTGATTAATTTTATAAAAACAATCATTTTTTAATAAAATTTTAGAGTTGGTCTTATAAAAAACTAGTTTTTTCTTAAGATAAGGAAAAACGTGTTTTTCAAAGCAACGTTCAAAATAAACGGTGACATTTTTGTAATTACTTGCAACCATGTTCAAAATAAACGGTGGCATTTTTGTAATTACTGGCAACATGATAAATGCCAGTGTTAATATTACAAATGACCAGTGATTTCATACTGGCATTTTATAAACATGAAACTGGCACTTTTTACACGGGCACTTTTATATACATGAACTGACACTCTTCACACTGGCATTCAAAAATACATAGACTGGCATTTGAAAACACATTTACTGGCACTCAAAAATGCATATACTGGCACTCAAAAACACTGATAATTATTTTTGCTGATATTCAAAAAAACATGAACTGGCATTCAAAAAAACATGGACTGGCATTCAAAATTACAAGAACTGGCATTCAAAAATACATTGACACTCAGTTACACACTTACTGGCACTCTATTATACACTAACTGGCACTCAAAAAAACAAAAACTGGCATTAGTATACACTAGAACTGGCACATCAAATCTCCCAGCAACCCCTTTGCACTGACACTCCTAATACATGAACTGGCACTCAAAAAAATAAACACTGGCATTAGTTTACACTATAACTGGCACATCAAATCCCCCACCAAGGTCAAGGTCCGTCCTATTTTTTCTGTCAAATTGAAGGAGCAAAGCCCAATTCCTCCAATTCATTCGCTTAATGAAGATAAAGGGCATGCGAATTTTGCTGGGCATAGCCTCTGCAATGTACATAATTGATTGATTCGTCTCCACCCAGATCGTAATTTGTCTACTTCAGTTCCGATGACCTTGTATTTGGCGTTGCTGGGGGAGAACGGTGGCGATGGAGATTGAGGGGGTTGGTTTCCGGCGAATGGGTTGGAGCGGAGAGGACCGGTGTGGAAGATGGTTTAGGGCGATTGTAATGGTGAGGATTGGTGTTTGTGCTTGGCCGGAGAGGGAGGATTGGTGTTTGGGCTTGGCCGGAGAGGGTTTAGAGGGTGAGGATTGGTTGAGGAAGGTCGCCGGCGAGGGAGAGCTTGGGGAAGAAGACGATTGCGGAGAGGCTCTCTCTGGTTTGCGCATAGAGAGAGAATGTAGTGAGAGAACGCTATTTGCTTTGCGTCTGTGAGAGAGATACGGTTTAAAAACACGTTTTTTTGTAAGCTTACAAAAAAACGCATTTTTTATAAGTTTTTGGCAAAATTTTAATTTATTATTAATCACCAATAATGTACTAACAATGATAATTCTTACGATTATACAAATAATATTTTAATTAATTAAAGTAATTATTAAAAAGTGTTGTTATTTTTAAAAGATTAAAAGGTGGTGTTCTTGAGGTTATCAGCCTTGCTAATCATAGATTTCGAACCGCTCCTCTGCTCTTTTGGATTCCCGGCCTTTGCAAAATAGAAATTAAACAATAAAATGTAATTATGATAATTTTTAACTAAATTATCATAACATAACTTATGTTTGAATTACTTGAGACCTTTTCAATTTGCTTTTATTTCATTTAGTGGTACAGAAAGTGTTTTTATATATTGCTGGAAATATATTTCATTATATTTGGCGTTTTTTATATTTTGTTGTCTAATTTTCATTTCGCATTAGCGGAGGAGCAGTTCCTTTTTAGGCTCTGTTTGTTTCACGGAAATAACTTTCGGAAAATGATTTCCAGGAAAATGTTTTTCGGAAAAGAAAAACGTTTTCCGGAAAATGTTTTCTCTTGTTTGATAAATCTTAAGAAAATGCTTTCCGAAAAACAATTTTCGAGAAGTTTGTGAAAAAATAATTTTAATATGGGTGGCTGGGGTAGGCAGGGGGAGTTAAAAAAATATAATATAAGTAAAAAAAAATTTTTTTTTTGGGGAGGGGGGGTTGGGTGGGGTAGATAGGGAAGCCAAAAAAATGAGAATTTTTTATTTTTTTTTGGGGGGGTAGGGGGTAGGCGGGGTGGGGTAGACAGGGAAGTGAAAAAAAATGAGTAAAAAAATATTTTTTTTGGAGGGGGGTAGGGGTAGGGGGTAGGCGGGGTGGGGGTAGGGGGTTGGGTGGGGTAGACAGGGAAGCGAAAAAAATGAGTAAAAAAAAATATTTTTTTTGGGGGGGGGGGGTAAGGGGTAGGGGTAGGCGGGGTGGGGTAGGGGGTTGGGTGGGGTAGCAGGGGAGCGAAAAAAAAAATTGGGGGGAGGGGTAGGGGTCGGGGTAGGGGTAGGGGGTGGGGTGGGGTGGGGTGGGTGGAGTGCTAAGAGTTTTTCGGAAAATGACTTTCTTAGGTGAAATTCGGAAGTTGTTTTCCTTAGGAAACAAGCCTATTTTCCATTGATCGGAAAATATTTTTCGTTGACTTCATTTTCCGTGGTTTTACCAAACACCGAAAAATGGAGAAATTGTTTTCCCCATTTTCCGATATTTGGTAAACCACGGAAAACGATTCTCGAAAAACGTTTTTCGGACATTTTCCTGGAAACAAACGGAGCCTTAGTCTGTTGTCCCATTTTAAGGTTATTACTTGCTACACTTATAATAATAATCAATTTAATATTTTTTTTTTATCAACTTTCTTTTTTATACTTTACTTTTTATATGGGGCAAATGACAATTTAGGGCCTGAAGTAGAGGGGGTAGTGTCGTCAAATCAGGGCTCAATATCTAAACTTTTCATCAATTAAGGGCTTTTTGACGATTTCTGTTTAAAATTCCCGTTAAGTGGTCATGTGCGTTTCACGTGGCTTTTTAACGAGGGTATTTTAGGCAGTCCATTACCAGGTTTAAACGCGAAACAACACATACGCTTTTATCAAACTCCATCGTTAACAATCAGAAATTCCTTCCCCTCCAAACATAATTGTCGAATTGAGGAAGAAATTGGGTGATTTGAAATCATGAATTCAAACGCCATTTGCAGGTGTGGTAGAAGGGCTCAAGTGTAGACCTCATGGATGGAATGGAACCTAGGCCGCAGGTTTCTCCATTGCCCCAACAAAAAGGTAAATTCTTGCAATCGAGAAAACCCTAATTTCTTGCTTTTACATGTAACTTAAATCTGTTCAAAATTTGCAGTACCAAGATTGTGGGTATTTTGCTTGGTTAGATGAAGAGATGTGCACAAGATCGAAGATGTTCATACCTGGGTTGATTCGAAAGAGAAATGAAATGCAAGCTGAAATCGCAAGTTTGAAAAGAAGGCAGAAATTGTTATTGGTAGTGTTCATTTGCTCATGGATTGTGTATTGGTTGATGTCTGTATGAATACTAATGTATTTGGGGATTTTGTTGAAGATGGTTGTAATGTCAGTATGAATTTGGGAATTTTTTTGAAGGTGGTTGTAATGTCAGTATGAATACCAATGTATTTCCTTGTTTTGGCTAAATGTGTTTATTTCGTTTTTGTGATTGTTAAAATCTGTGAGAAGGTAAAAGTAGAGAAACACAAGAGAATCAAAACAAACATACTTAACAACAAGAACAAAATAGAGAGATAAGCAGAAGCTTGATAATTGCATTTGACAACACAAAACCCCACAAACCATGGTCTTTACAGTGTTGTTGTCAAAATAGAGGGCAACAATAGTGTACAAAAGACCTCACAAGTCATTAAAATTTCAACCACACAAGTCACACTTTACACCTCACAGAAGAGAATAAAGTGACAAAAAAAACAAGAAAATAACATGTCCAAAAGAGAATCAGATTCCATCCAAAAGCATAACCCCAAAATAAAGGTCAACAATAGTGTACTACTTCATTTTTTCCCTTCTCCAATGTATTTCCTTGCAGACTCTCTCAAATCCTTCCATGTCACAAACTTTCTCCCTCCTCTTTGCAGATATGGCTGTGATGTAGGTGGAGGAGGATTACTACTGCTTGTTCCATACTCTCCATTAACATGTATGCTACTAAACCTTGCATCACCAGTTCTCTGATTTGGAGGTTGAGAGAAGCTTCCAGTTGGTGTTTGAGATGCAGGAGAAGAAAGAGGTGCAGGTTGAGACATTGTGATGGCAGGTACACTTTTTTCTTCTATTTCTTCTTCAGAATCATCAACATTAACTACCCCTTCCACTTTCTTAAACTGAAACCTTGCTCTCAATCTGTTTGACCTTGGCAACTTAATCAGTTGTTTTATTGGTGAAGCCTAAAAATAACACAAGAAATCAAGAAATTAAACATTATTGTAATAAAAAGTACAAGACAAATTGTTCTGAATCAGTCAATTACCATTTTGCTTTTTGTGGTTGGCATTGGTGGATCTGACTTTGATGATGGAGTTGCTTTTTCCTTCACTTTTGATTTAATTACATGTGTGGGTGGTTTGGAAGATGTTGTTGGGGAGACATTTAATATTTTCTTTGCTTGTGAAACCTAAACATTAAAGGACATTATTTAGTACTAAATGAAAGAAGCTCATGAAAAAACAAAAAGGAGGAAATTTTTTGATTTACTTGCCTTATTGCTGGCTGGTTGGAAATTTTTTGATTTACTTTGCTTCACTTGACTTCTTAAATCTTGGACTTGATCTGAGTACTGGTGTTGGTTTAGGTTGTGTTTGTGTGTTGGTGATGGAAAAGTCAATAATAAAATTGATGCTGGTGATGGAAATGTATGTGGTGTAAGTGGTGGTGTAAGCTGTGTAAGTTGTAGTTGTGTTGGTGAGGGGAAAGTTTGTGGGAAATTCTGTGGTGTTGTGGGGAGTGTTGGTGAAGGAGGAAAGTTATGGAGAATTGGTGATGGTGGTTGTGGTGATGGTGGTTGTGCTGGCCCTTCATTTGTGTTATTTTCCACCTGAACACAACAATTTATTTAGTCAACATTTGATAGTCCACATTCAATGCAGGTAAAGTCTTAAACAAAATTCAACAAATATACTCACAGTGGGTGCTTCTCTGGATGGACATTTGGATTTGTTGTGCCCTTCAAGTCTACAAATACTACACTTATGCCCTTGCCTGTTGGTACCAACTTCAACCTATCAACAGGCAGGTAAAAAAATATTAAATACTAGTTATTACTATCAAATGCTACACTTAATAGAACATAAAAGTGTGAAGACTTACATTCATTGAACATTTTGCTTTGTTGTGTCCCAACACCTTGCAAATGCTGTACTTAATAGTTCTCTGGTACTGATTTTTTTTTTAGCTTTTTAGTATCAAGGTCCAAAGGCTGCATATCAATGTTTTCCTCAGCATTTGGTGTTGTTGGTTGTTGGTCCCAAAGGTGGCAACAAGGGTGAAAATACAGCTAGAGGGGGGGTGAATAGCTTTTATAAATTTTTCGCCCTCGATTTAAAACTAAACTTCTACGCTTACAAAACCTCTTGCAGTGTGTAAGAAACTACAAGTAGAGTTGTAAAATGCACAGCGGAATATTTGAAGATACAGGCGGTTTTGAGGGGCGGTTTTGATAAGCGGTTTTAGTGCAATTTTCTGAGCAGTTGTAAAACTGAAAGTGAGGTTTGACAATGTTAACTCCAAACACAATTTCACAATAATGAATATCTAAATAAAGATCAAACAGAGAGAAATGTAGATAATCAGTAAGCACAAGAAATATAAATGCAGAAAGTAAGAACACAATATTTGGAGTGGTTCAATCGATAAATGATCTACGTCCACTACCAAGATGGTTAGTCTTGGATTTCTAAGAGAGATTTTATATTGAGTATGAGAGATTACAAAGTACAATGAGTAATACTCAGATCTAAAATCTTTTCTATGAAGAACAAATCCTAAGACTATAACCAGTGTATCTCAAATGATTAATCTATGTGATTAAACAAGTGAGGTGTGTGTGTGAGAACAAGATCAAGGCTCTTTAAATCTTTGAGATGTAGAGCACAATGATTCTTGATGTGTTAAGGCTTGATTTCTGGGCTGGGGAATATTTCTTGAAGTATGAAGATGAAGATTCAAAGGACTTATGAATTTCTGGGCAGAGCTTCAGCTTCTTATGAACACAGCAAATCAATTTCTCAAGCAATCTTCAAATGGTGAAGATTGGGGGTATTTATACCCAAGCATCCAAGATATAGCCGTTGGACACAGCTGTTGTAAGGACAGTACTTGATGCTTTCCCATTGGTCCACAGCAACCACTTTTGTCCTTTGGAACTGTTGTTGCAGGAAAAGCTGATCAGGCTCCAGCTGCAAGCAATGAGGTTTGGACACCTGTCACCTTTTCAAGATCCTTGCAGATCTTGTCTGAAAAGTAGTCACGTGACAAGATATGGTGGTTGACATTTGATATTGCTGACGTGGATTCCAACGGTCAATGAGGTTCACTTCAAGTCTTCAATCATTGGAGCAGTTCTGGTGCAAAGCGGTTCTTAGTGCAAGCGGTTCACCAGGGGAGGATTTCCATATGTGCGATTTGCACATTGGAGTTCAAGCGGTTTCAAACTAAGGAGTTCACAAGGCAGTTAGCTAGGAGCGGTTCTGCCAAGCGGTTCTATGAGGCGGTTCTGAAACACTTGAATCTGCAATCCTCAGATCCAATGAGTCTTGTGCTAGTCTTCAAGCCTAAATTTAACCTATTCTATAAAATGGACTTAGCTGAAAAATTGAACTCTAAGCTTCATTACATAGGGACCTAAAATCCTTAAAATAGACAGGAGGTTATGGTATCAATCAAGTCTAATACAAAATAGGAGGGTTAAAATATGCATACCCAACATTGGTCCATGTCCCTGTGCTCCTTCTTCCCCACCTTGACCTTGTTGCAAACCTTGGTTTGTTTTCTTTCTCATTTTCTTTGGCCTTCCAGGTTGAACCCTCTTATTTTTTGGTGGATACACTGGAGATATACCTGTTTTGGGCCACTCATCAGGTCCATCCATTGGGTTAATAATAAATGAGTACACCTTTTTGTAGGTGTCAACTCTGTAGCAGTCAGCAACAAATTTCTCAGGAGGTTCCTCTTTCGAAAACATGCAATAAATGGCATGGTTGCATGGAATGCCACATAACTCCCACTTTCTGCAAGTACAAGTCCTCTCATTCAGATTAACTGAGTATTGACTATCCATAGTGCTCACTTGGAATTTACCACCCCCTGCTTGTAATATACAGCATTGACTAACCATAGCCTTCCTCTTTTCAAGCTCCTTCTGAATCTTTGGGCACAACCACAAACCAGCCCATTTCTTATCAGCTACTTGCCTATTGTCTTCTAACCTTGTCATTAACATGTTTCTTATACTCTCAAGAAATGCCAGAATAGGCTTATCTTTAGCTGACAAAATAAAGATGTTCAAACTTTCTGCCAAGTTGTTCAATAAAATGTCACATTTGGTGTTAGTTCTAAAATGTGACCTGGACCAGTGCTCTGGGGTTTGTCAACAAACCACTTGAAACATTCAGGGTTATATCCATTAATTTCATCCATACAAGCCTTAAACCTAGACTTAGTTGTTGCACTTGCAGCACTCCATAACTAATCTCTAGGGGTGTAAATGGTTCGGTTTGGTTCAGTTTGGACAAATTTAGAGACCAAACCGCTAGTACTCGGTTTGGAGAAATCCCAAACCAAACCAAACCATGGAAATTTTCAAACCAAACCGAACCAAACCACCTCGGTTTGGTTCGGTTTGGTCTCAAACCGCGGTTCCATTAAGCGGTTCAAACCGCGGTCCGAACTGCGGTCTAGACCGCGGTTCTAACCACAAACCTCTCCAAACGTTACCTAATTATGTAAAAAACATATTTGGGTAAGGGAGAACTAAAAGAAACAAACCAAAAGTTCCAAGTAAAGATTATAAAGTATTTAAGGAAATGCAATCATGATTCTGCCTAGTCTCCTAAATCAGGGAAAGGGAGAACTAAAAGAACCACTCTAAGAGCTGTTCTATAACCAAAATGATATGACATTCAAAGGATAAATAGAGAAGCTACGGGCTTAAATGGAGTGGCCTGAATGTATGTTTGGGAGCAAAAACAGGATCAGTATAATATCTTTCCTCTCACTGACCATACTGAACAAACCAAACTTTTTAACTGGAAAAATTTAAAGTTTGCAAGAGTGTACTGAATGTATATTTTCAGCTATGCTATAGTGCTCTCCATGAAAGCAGGAATATAAATCAATTGTGTAAATACAAAGTAGATACAAAATCTAGTCTAAGCTAAATTGTAAAGTCAAATTAGTGTTTCAATCAAAAATAAGATAGACAAACTAGAACTCATGTGACTGGGAACATAAACCATTATTTTTGGAGTCCAAGACCATGTCTTTAAAGCTGGGGACTCATTTGGAATTGATATTTTGCAATGGAAAAGAAAAGCAATTGAATGCAGTAGTGTAGCTGCAGACCAAAACCAGACCAGAACCAGACCAGAACCTGTGACTGGGAACACAACAGACTCTATAACTGCAACTATCTACTCCATCTTAAAAAATCAAGAAAATATGCAATCAAGTTCATGAGAAAATATGCAATCAAGAGCAAAAACAAACTTCAGATTTCAGAATATTATAAACAACTGAGAGTACACTGTAATATTCGGAATCTCAAAAAAAATTGGAAAAATAGCTGAATGAAAAAGAACATACACTGTCATTATCCATTGATGACCAATATTCCGAAAATTATAGCCGAAAAGTATAGCTGTGAATGAAGAACAAACTTCAAATTTCATAAAAATAGCTTAAATTAGAGAAGCAGCAAGTAAGATATAAGATTAGAGTAAGATTAAAGAAAATAGATCATACCGGCGAGTCGGCGACAGTATCAAGGGCTTGAAAATTACGCTGGAAATTGGAGAGGCGAGGAAGAGTAGGCCGGAGGAAGGGTGAGCCGTGAGGTGAGGACGAGGACGAAGGAAGAGGAAGAGTGAGGTTGGAAAGTCTTCGTCGTCGTTGAATCGTTGATGATGAAAATTGGAAATGGCGGAGACTGAGAGAGAGACTCAGAGAAGCGCTGCAATGGAAATTGAAAAGAAAGGATATGAAAAGGGTTTAGAAATTTATATTTTGTAATAAGTTTATTAGGTTAGGTTTTGAAAATCAACGGTGGAGATTAAATCAAAAATAATCAATGGTCAATATGACGGTTTGGGCGGTTCAGCTCGGTGGTTTGGTTTGGCGGTTCAACTCGACGGTTCGGTTTGGCGGTTCAGCTCGGTGGTTCGGTTTGGCGGTTTAGCTCGGTGGTTCGGTTTGGCGGTTCAACTCGAAAAGGTTTGGTTTGGTTCGGTTTGGAGGAGTCAGACCGCAAACCAAACCGAACCGAATGGTTTATAGATTTTTGGAACCGAGCTGAACCGCTAAGGTATAAAAACCAAACCAAACCACATGGTTTGGTTCGGTTCGGTCTCAAACCGCGGTTTGAACCGAACCGTTGACACCCCTACTAATCTCTATACACTAGCCCCCTGAATCCTGTTGTCCTCATGTTTGCAAGCATATGCATCACACAAAACCTGTGTTCAGCATTAGGCATGAGAGTACTAACTGCATCAATCAGGCCCTTTTGCTTATCAGACATTATCATGTATTTAGAATCATCTCTCAATTCTAAGTCAACAATCATCAATTTTATAAACTAGTGCCATGAATCCCTAGTCTCAGCTTCCACAATTGCATAACAGAAAGGGTACCAATTATTATTGGGATCAATCCCACATGCTGTCAATAATTGTCCCCCATGCTCTCCTTTCAAAAAACAACCATCTAGGCATATAACTTTCCTGCAGTATTTGAATCCCTCTTTCAATCCTCCCAAACAAACATAAAACCTCTCAAATATAGGCCTCCCTTGCATAACACTCCCATCAACAGTTGTCATATAAACTGAATTTCCTGGATTCCTTACCCTCAACTCATGTGCATAATCCTACAACTTCTCATATTGTTCTGCAACACTTCCCTCAATCAACTGAAATGCCTTTCTTTTTGCTCTATAAGCCTGAGTGAGGGAAATATTGGTATTATACTTCTGAAAAACTGAATCTTTGAATGCCTTTACAGGTAGTGTGGGGTTTGATCTCCACTCATTCACATGTTCGATTGCTAACCATTTAGGTGTGACATTGCTATTCTTGAAGCCTATTCCACATGTATGATTATTGTTTAGAGTTTTATTCACTAAGTTTTCTTCAGTTTAGCATTAGGAAGCATACAATATTCAAGGGCATGGTTTCTTACATTTAGCCCTAACCCTCTTCTGAACTTGCTTAATGAATTAAAATTGATTTTTTTTTCATCTATTGAATGTTTCCTAGTCGCAGCAACCAAAGTCTTATGATCAGCAAATTCCATTCCCAATTCAAAATCTGGTTTCACCATATCAATCTTAGGATTGAAGACTCTCCCCATCTCCCTATTCAACTGTTGTTCATCCCCACTTTCATATCCATTCAAGCCATCGTCAGAATCATAATTACAAGTTACATATTTTCCTTTAACCCCTGCACCATAATCCCACTCCACAAGCTTCCCCTTTTCTATTGCAGCAGACTTATTTTTACTTCCACCTATTTGATCACCCATGTCATCATCTGAATTATCATACTCACTATCATGTAATGACTCATGCTCAGAATCTTGATCATTTTGTATTATCTTATCAGACCTGATATCCCCATCTTCCAATATTCTCTTTCCTTTATCAAGTGTACTTTCTAATTCCACAAACAATTTCACATACTTTTTCTTAGCAGATCTAAATATTCCTATATCCATTGCATCTCTATCATTAGTAATCAATCTAAGTGACAGAATTGCACTATCATCAATCTTTTGATGCAACACATAGTTATCAGATAACACCCCAGCCTCCTTAGCTGCTGTCTTGAGCTCAATAAATGAAACACAATCATCTTCAAAGTAATCAAACCATGTAACCTCCCCCTCTTTATAAACATCCTAACTTGCACTAGGAAAGTAACCCCCATGATGAAGCTTAACAAAGAACAAATGAGAAGAATCTACAGATACAAACATACATAAAATCAGACTTACATTAACAAAACAAATCATGGACTACCATATAAGGGGACCACACTTTACATATAGTTTATAAATTAACTTTTTTTCCAAACATGGGACCACCATACACAACCATTATTTTATGCCAACTTACATAAAACAATAAACATTGAAACCTACAAACACTTGAAAAAACAGCTAAATACAAGTAAATAACTTTGACTGACCCATTTAGGAACTTTTATAACATTTTTTTTTATAGAAAATCACATAAAAATCAATAATAGTCAAAGTGGGTGAAATCCAAATCACATTTCACTAACAAAAAAAAAACAATATTCAACTACCACACTAATTTTATCATCAACATTAACACAATTTTTTCGACCAACAACATCATTATGAACAAATTTAATAGTATGCTTACCATAATCGGGTGTTCCTGGGTAAACACAACCCTTCTTCTTCCTCTTACACCAAGGCATTTTGGATGGCTTGCAGAATCGCACCTTGATTGCCTCACTTGCAGTAAAATCGTAAGTGGTTTTTGTGAAAGTGATTTAAATCGAGCCCTAAATGGTCACCAACTGAAAAAGCGTAGGTGTTGTTTCCCGTTTAAACCTGGTAATGGACTGCCTAAAATACCCTCGTTAAAAAGCCACGTGAAACGCACATGACCACTTAACGGGAATTTTAAACAGAAATCGTCAAAAAGCCCTTAATTGATGAAAAGTTTAGATATTGAGCCCTGATTTGACGAAAATTAGATATGGGGCCCCGTTTCGACACTACCCCCTCTACTTCAGGCCCTAAATTGTCATTTGCCCTTTTATATATTATAATATGTATTTTTTTTATTTTTATACAAAATTAAATTAGAAATATGAAATTGGGTCGGAAAAAGTATTTTTACTTAGACTATATACAGTGGTTTCATCCCACTCCCCCATTTCATTTAACACTTTTTCTCATCCACATAATATTTCATCTACCCATTTCATTTAACTCCCTACAATGGCTAAATTAAATTTCAACTCCCTCCAACTCATCATTCTATATCCCACCACTTTTATTTTATTTATATTCTCTATTTTTATGATTAGTATAATAATAATAATTATTATTATTTATAATTAAAAATATATTTCACACTTAATTAAAAAAATATTGCATCAATTTATAGGAAAAAATAATGATTTTTTTTTTAAATAAAGGCTAAAATGAAGAAGGATAATTGAGAAATGAGTATTTTTTTTTTTGTGTCCAAATCAAATGAAACTTATATCAATTTGTAAGGAAAAAAATGATGAATTTTGGTGAAAAAAAAATTTAAAAAATTAATTTACTAGGTGATAATTCAGCTAAAAGATTTGGGATGAAAACATTTGAAAATATGACGGACCAATAAGAGCATGTCACGTGACCAATTCATGAAAAACAAAAAAATGGGAAAAAATGAACGCCTCATGCGCACTTTATGGCCGTGAGACGCACGCGCCAAACTTGGCCCAATCAGAAGCCGCCACATGTCATCTAAATTTTTTTAATTTTTTTTTTCAGCTAGATGAAATATTTCATTCAACCATTTTATTCCATCCCATTTCAACCACCCATTCCTTCATTACAACTAAAGAAAATGAATTTCATTCCCTATTTCATTTACCCATTGTGGGTAGTCTTATAATTATAATGTCTATACACTACAATGTGGCAAAAGTAAGTTTTAGGTGTAGCTGTTCATATCATATGTCAAGACGTGTAACGGTGTAAGTGTCCAACCATACATGTGGCAACTTATCACTAATCTCACCGTTATTACCGATTTGAATTGTAGTACTATGAGAGTAGATACTTGAATATATATGAGAGATAAAAAAATATAAATATAACAATTGAGTCTTATTTTTATTTTAAAATTTTACAAATTATTGTAATACACTTAAAAAAATTAACTTTGTTTGCATATTATTGCCAACTGAGAGAATAAAATATATTCCATCCGTTTCATTATAAACTACTGCCAACATCCTATTCGAAAAAGTATAAAGTTGATATTTCACAAAAATTAAAGAGAGTACTCCCTCTGTCCCATAAGTCTTAAGAAAACTTTCTATTTTGGGCGTCCCATAACTCTTAAGAAATTTACTATTCCCTCCACTCATTCTCTCTCCTACATTATTTTAATACTCACAACACATTATAATTTACTATTCCCTCCACTCATTCTCTCTCCTATTTAATTTTTCACACTCACAACACTTCTTCCACTCATTCTCTCTCCTAATACTATAATAATATTCCTTAATTCCCGTGCCAAATAGAATCTTCCTAAGCTCTATGGGACGAAGGGAGTATATAACAGTGTAAATGTTGTAAGTATTAAAAGTGATGTAAAAGAGATTTTATAGTTTGAGTAAAAAAAGCATGCTTCCCAATTATTTGCAACTGAGAAATGAAATTCTTAATCGAACGATTCCCCAATTTGAACAATTGTAAAATCAAATAAATGTATTTATCAGTTATTTAGAAGGTATATGAAAATATATTCATATTTTACGTTAAACAACTGATAAACTGAATTATAAGTTGTTCATAGACGGTGTAATCGAAGATTTATCTTAGGGGAAATTATCGTTGGTTCCTTTACCCTAATGGAATCGACTAATAAGGATATTGCAATTTGGAATTAACCACCTAATCCAACATTATAATCAAAATTTCACCTATTCCTTTGCTATCCAAACTACCTCTTACTCCAAAAATAAAAATCCCTCCCCTCTCTCTCCCGTTCTTCTTTCAGTTTCTCTCTCTACCACCCCTTCCGTCCAACCTTCTCCTCCCCTTCTGGCGACCCTCATTCCCCTTCGACAACCCTTCCCTTTCCAACTCTGGCGACCCTCCCTTTCCCACCTCCGGTGACCCTACCCTACCCATTTATCTTTGTCTTTAACATTGGTGCTCAAGATGGCATCTCCATTAACTTGTTCCAAGATTTAACCGACCACTGCTCACTCTGGCCAGGCTCGCAGACCGCAACTTTCTAACTCCAACCACAACAGCTTCGATCACCTCTCTCTCTCTCTCTCCTCCGATCTTCTTCTATTGCAAGCCCTTATACTTCCGATCATTTTTTTGCCGACGAAATCAACCTCAAACTTATTCCCAACCAGATTTGTGTACAAGAATTTAGTCCTTTACGTGGTTTTAGTGTGTGTGTGTGACAGTGTGTGGGAATTGTTTATTTCATGAAGAACATAATTTTACGAATAGAATCGAACGATTTCACCTTTTTTTTACTTGATTTAAGCAAGCTGATTTTGATTTGCAGCCAAAAGAATGAAGATTGAAGGGACTGTGTTCTATAAGGTTATCGAGGAATCTTAGTAAGGTGTATATTAGACTATTAGTGATGAATAGGAGGATGGATTTGTTGCGTTTTATGATTGTGGTCATGGCAATGGGGGGACTGATTCAATCAATTTTGCTAAATTTGTTAGGGGTGCTGATAATTGTAGCAAAGCAATTTATAACCCAGATTCAAGAAGTCCCATAAGCCTGAATGGTGAATTGGTTTCAGCATTGTTTGGATATGAGCAAGGTTATGAGATTGGTGATTCACTAGGGATGGAATATGTCAATGGCCAAGCTGGTGGTTTGTTTCAATATTATTTGTCGAACATAACAATTACTCCCTCCGTCCCTGAAAGATTGTCCCATTTGCCATTTTGACTTGTCCCAAAAAGTATGTCCCATTTCTAAACTTAGGCATGAAAGTTAGTGCAAATCTACTAAGGTACAAGAAGGTGAAGCTTTTTCTTAATAATTGTAAAATGTACAACAGGACAATCTTTTAGGGACGGAGGAAGTATTTGATAAAGATAACAATCCTATTAGATAACAATTATTTGCTAAAAATAACAATTATTTGCTAAAGATAACAATCCTAGTGGTTGCCGAAGGATCATATAAGCTACATCCAATATTGAAAGCTTGAAGAAAGCATACCTTTGTTATACTTCTATCACATAATAAATATTACTCGCTTGGTCCCAAATTGAACAACCTTTTTTATCCAAACTAAATAATTTTTTGAAATTATTTCTTTGATTTTTATCCCTAAATGATTATAATATATAAAAAGTATTTGCAAAATTAAAAGTTTGAAAGTGAACTTAACTAAAAAAAACTGTAAACTTAACAAATATGTCAAATAATCTCATAAAATAGCAAATATAGATGTTATAAAAGATTAAAAACAATTATGAACTAAACAAATATGTCAAATAATTTCCTAAAATTCAAAAATGGAAGAAATAAATAAATGGCTAAAAACAACTGTTAACTTAACTAAACAACTGTGAACTTAACAAATATGTCAAATAATCTTATAAAATTCAAAAATAGAGGCCATAAAAGACTAAAAATAACTGAAAACTTAACTAAAATCAACTATTAAATTAACAAATATGTCAAGTAATCTAATAAAATTGCAAAAATAGAGGTAAGAAAAGACTAAAAATAATGGTGAACTTAACTAAAAACAATTGTGAACTTAACAAATGATAGCCATATTCATGTAGAAATTATGGATTTAACTAAAACAAATGTGAATTTTGGTTTGTTGTTTTTTAAACAGCTGTGAAAAATTGCTGTGAAAAATAACTGTAAATTTCTCAAAAACAACAGTGAACTTGAACAACTGTGAACTTCTCAAATTTTCTCCAGATTATGTGTTGATGCTACTAGTTTGATTTGTGTTGACGATACAAACACAAACGTGATTTCAGATTTATTTATTTTTTAACTTGTGAATCATAAGATATTTCATATTAAAGTTTTGTGGGAAAAGAAGAGAAAAAAGAAAGCGCAAGGGAGCTGGAAGGGGAGCGTCCATCTCTGCCACATCATCAAATGAGTGGTAAGATTGTAATTTCCTCTAATTTTTCATGGGCACGCGTGCCTAGACTCGCCATGCGGTCTGATTCAGACCGTCAGATCGGCTATTTAAAACCATTGACCAAACGTTGAAATCGCCAAATCGTCAAACCGGCCAAACCGTGAACCGGCGGCTCAAGGTTCGAATCTGGTCCGAGGGTATTAACCGGCGGTCATAACCGGCGGTTCGACCGACTTATTTTCAAAAAATATTTCCGTTTCTACTGTGTGTGCGTAGAGTATGTGTGATAGTTATGCAGTGTGTAACATGTGTGTATTTGACGCGTGTGTAGTGTGTTATGTACTTGTGTAAGAGTGCTGACACTTGTCTAAATCTTGTCTCTTTTTTAAAGCCCTTGTCTCATTTTGAAAATTGAAGAATGAGTACTAAAAAAATAGAAAAAATGTTTTTGGATATATAAATAAAAATTTTAATTCATTTTATTTTTATCACATTAAAAAAATGTAGAAAAAAAATTACAAAATATCCTTAGGTTAAAAGAAAAAAGAAAAAAACTCGTCTAAAAGCGGCAAATCGGAAACCGGAACCGTAAGTCGACGGTACGGTTCCGGTCGGCCTTTTCGTCAAACCGTGGACCGGCAATTTTCGACCGTAAATCGGCGATACGGTCTGATCGAGCATGTCTACGCGTGCCCAACAAAGAATACATGATCTAGTGGTCAATTCCGAAAATGTGCGTCTTGTGTGGTCGATTTCGTTAGCCTCAGGGACCATTTGGTAATTTCCTATTTATCTTAGCTTTAAACAAATGAGAAAATGGGAGATAAACATTTTCAAAGTTGAAACAATTGTCAGTGAAATCAGTTGAGAGTAATTGAGAAATTAACTTCTCAAATATTCACAAGTGAGAAATGAGATCAATTCTTCATAATTGAGATGTGGCAACACATTTATTTAGTTTTAAATAATTGGGATATTAATTCTAAGAGTTTAAAGGAGATGTGACAACACATTCATTTAATTTTAAAAAATCGAGAAAGTTACTCCAATTGTTTAAAAGTAATGTGACATCACATTCATCTTAGCTTAAAACAGTTAATATAACATTTCTAGGTATAAACAATTGAAAGATGAATGTGACAATACATTTATTCTAGATTTAAACACTAGAGATATTTTGATTAAAGTTTTTGAGAAAAACAAGTAAGAGAGTGAAAGAGGAAGAAAGAACGCGGGCAACCAAAAGAGAAAAGCGTACACTATACGTGGGGGCACTTTTGTCCAAAATTTAAGGACTTTTATTTATTTATTTTAAAATTATTTGTCCTCTCTCTGTGATAAGTTTCATTTAGGGGGAAATATATAAATTAATATGCCCATATATTTAGGTCAAATATACATATTTGCTATTATACAAGTTAATTGTCATATTAACCCCTTTATTTAAGAAAAATGTGCGGAGATTAGGACACCGTCATGTTTCAGTCCAAAATGTCGTTAAATTTGCCTATTTGGCTTGCTGACGTCATAAAAATGTTGACATGGAATTAGACTTGGTCAAAATTAGCGGATGTGGAAATAGAATTGAAGAAATTGTAAAATAACAAACTATAAACCCTAAAAATTGAAATATTAAGTTACAAAATCCCCCCTCCAAATCATTATAAACTCATCATCCAAAATTAGGGTTTTAAAAAATATTACTCTTCTTCTTCTTTTTCTTCTTCTTCTTCTCAGCCCCTCCCCACCCACACCCATTCTTCCCCACCTCATGGCCGCCGCCACCCCCTTCCATAGTCGCTGCCCCCAGCTCAAAAAAATCAAATCAAGAAACACCCAGATGCTAAAACAGAGGGGCAAATCCCTGTTTCTCTCGGATTCCTCCCGAATCTAAGAGGCGTTTATCTTTTCAACAATTGCCTTTCCGGTTCCATTCCACTGTCAATTGGTCAATGCCATTTGCTCCAGTCTCTTGATCTCAGTAACAATCAGATCATCGGAAAAATTCCTCCGAGCCTAGCGAACTCCACCATGCTATATCGGCTCAATCTCAGCCACAATTCCATATCTGGTCAGATTCCGACCACTTTTCCCCTTTCCGATTCCCTCACATTCCTCGCTCTACAACACAACAATCTCTTCGGTTCCATTCCAAACAATTAGGACTCTGGAACTACTTATAACTTCTCCCAGCTCAAATCTTAACCCTTAACCACAGCTTCATTTTCGATGAAATTCCTTCTTCTTTGACCTCGTTGGCCAATCTTGAAGAGATTGATGTTAGCCATAACTTGATCACCGGAAACATACCCGTTGAATTAAGCAATATTTTAAGCCTTCAATTGCTCGATTTATCGAACAATGTCAATGGAACCTTTCCCTATACCTTCTCCTCTCTGCATTCTCTCGTTTCGTTGAAATTGGAATCTAATCAAATTACAGGCCCGATTCCAGCTTCTATTAGCAATATTTCTAGCCTAAACTTTCATGATTTGTCCCAAAATAACTTCTCCGGCAAATTCCTAGCTCGATTGCCAATTTGAATAACCTTAGCTCATTTTATTTTGCATACACCAATCTTTCTGGTAGTGTTCCCTCTGTTCTTTTAGAAAGATTCAACTCGAGCTCTTTTGTTGGGAACATTTAGCTATGTGGGTACATTGTTTTGACTATAAAATAAGAAAGTTTTTGTTTGAAGAAAATAATTTAGGAAAGTTAATTAAAATTTGAAGGAAAAAAAAAAGAAAAATAGAAATTGAAGCAAAAAATAAAAAATCACACTTTGACCCCATGTTGATCTTAATTTCACATAAATGGCTTAGTCATCACAGATTAATGCCACATCAGATGCATAGTCGGTAATTTTGTTAGAATTTGGACGGAAATATGACGGTGTCCTAATCTCCACACATTTTCTTAACTATGAGGGTTAATATAGCCATTGTTCTAAAACGCGGCCTATGCGGTCACCTAGGCGGTGTATAGGCGCTAGGCGCCACTCACCCGCCGCGAATAACACCAAATCGGTCAACTTAGCCGTTAAAGCCATTTGGCGGTGATTATGCACCCTAAGCGTGACCTATGCACCCTAGGAGTGACCTAGGCATGCCCAACACCAAGAAAGCTGGTGTTCGACACATGTTGTGTGCCTCTTCACTAATTAGCCAAAGGCCCCAAAATTTATACTACTCCCATTTTCTAGTGCTTTAATACATAACCGATGTGTGATATGTTTGCCTCTTCACTAAAGAGGCAAAGGCCAAACAATTTATAGTTTTATACTACTCCCATTTCCTAGTGATTTAATAAATAATCGATGTGTGATATGTGTGTATTTTCACTAAACAGCCAAAGGCTACACAATTTATACTACTCCCATTTTATAGTGCTTTAATACATAATCGATGTGGGATATGTGTGACTCTTCACAAAAGAGTCAAATGCCCCACAATTTATACTACGCCCATTTTCTAATGATTTAATACATAACCGATGTGGGATATGTGTGCCTATTCACTAAAGAGCAAAAGGCCCCACAGTTTATACAACTCCAATTTTCTAGTGCTTTAATACATAACCGATGTGGTATATGTGTGTCTTTTCAATAAATAGCCAAATGCCCCACAGTTTATATGAAATATTTATAAATTTGTCTAATTTTTCGTCTCTGACTCTCTGCCTATGCCCCGCTTAGGCCCCGCTTATGCCCCTAGGCACTCGATTCGCCGCCTATTATACGCATATCGCTTTTTAGAACCTTGAATATGGCAATTAACTTGTATAGTGGTATATCTGCAAAATTTACTTAATTATAGGGCATATTTATATAATTTCCCTCTCATTTGGGAGTTGGTCTTATAAAAAACGCGTTTTTTCTGGCACTTAGAAAAAACGTGTTTTGTGTTCCCCGTTTGTGCCAGTGACAGTTAAACAAAGTGCCAGTACCAGTTTAACAAAGTGCCAGTGTAAACTGGCACTGGCACTTTGTTAAACTGGCACTGGCGCTTTTTACATGGGCACTTTTATATACATGAACTGACACTCTTCACACTGGCACTCTGTTACACTAACACTGGCACTTTGGTACACTAACATTTTTGCTGGCTCTCAAAAACACAAGTACTGGCATTCAAAAACACATGCACTGGCACTCAAAAACACAGACTGGCACTCAAAAACACTGATAATTATTTTTGCTGGCTCTCAAAAACACAAGCACTGGCATTCAAAAACACATGGACTGACATTTGAAAATACATGGACTGGCTCTCGAGATGCAGTTGGCAGTATATTGAGAAATCTGCCATTCAAGAGGATCAACAGGAACCCTGCAGCAACCAATTAATCAATTAATTTTGAAAAAAAAATGGAATGACAAGGATTGATAAAAGAAAGAAAAACACACTGGATGTTGATGGCGACGAAGACCAAACAGATAAATTCACCCATTTCTTCAACAATTCCCCCATTTCAATTCAATTCATTTCTCCAATAAATCATTCATCTCTTTCTTTTGCTATCTCTCCGCCTTTCAAGAATCAATTTCTATCGAGTGAAAATGAGTGTTCTTGGATACCCAGAAACCAACAATTCCGATGTTCAGATATGGAACAATGCAGCGTTTGATAATGGCTGCGATTTCGAGGATTCGAGTTCGTTAATCAAACCCATTTCGACAAACCCATCTGATTCTTTCAATTCTCCCAATAGCGTTGGAATTGGGAATGTGAATTCTACAAAGAAGCTGACTATGAAGACGATTCCCAAACAGGGTCTCTTTGAGAAGAAAATCGATGAAGAGATTTTGAACGGAGTCGAGCGTTGTTTTGGTTGGGGAGAGATTGAGGGAGGTTAGATCGGTGATGGGCATGGTGAGGAAGACGACTAGTTGAGGAAGACTGGTGTTTGCGTCTAGTGAGAGAGTAGAGAGAGAGAGAGAAAGCGGGTGACCTTATATACGATTAAAAAAACCCATTTTTCAATTGTTTAGAAAAAACGCGTTTTTTACAAGTTTTTGACCTCATTTGGCCAAGAGACTTTTGGTATACCCCTTTTTTTGGGCAGCGGTATATGTCTCTTAAAACTCACAGTTTTACTATTAAATTTGTTAATAAGTTACTGAAAGTCCTGAAAAACATTAAATAGGAATTTGGCAGTTTATATGACGAATTGATAATTTTAATAGTAAAAGCTGACATTTATAAAGCACTAAAATTCATTTATTCCTTTTTACATGAACTTATATTTTTTTGCTAAACTCTTGCATCTTGTAACCCTAATTAGTCAATTACGAATCATGTATAATATATGAAAAATCATTGAATAGTATCTCTATTTCAAAAATATAGTCTCATTTAGTTTTTAATGGTCAATACAAATTGACTTTAAATAAAAATAATGTTAATTTAATCAACAAAATAAAATTTAAAAATTATTATTGATAACTCATTAAGAGACTTATTTATAACAATTTTTGAGTTTCATTGTTATTATTAGATCAATTTTAATTTTTGTTCAAACTTTATTTGTATTGAGAATCAGAAATTAAATGAGACTATTTGTTTCGTGACACAGGGAGAGTATAGCTCAAAGTCAATGTACTAAATGGTAAAAGATTTTTTTTAATCTCGGTATACAAAAATAAAATTTATCTCTTTCAATTATTCGTATTTATGTGTATTTTACGGAAAATTATTAACTATGCTTATGTTTGTAACTCTTGTTTTATGGAGTAGTTTATAATTTGGCACATTAAAAAGTTTACCTTGTATAGTTTTAAAATGTTGATACAGTCCCCAAAACAATAACTCGGCCTCTCATCACCTCCTGCCGTGCCGTTGGACACGTAAAAAAAAATAATAATAATAAACAACAACAACGTTGATACAAAGTTGTTATCTTCCACTCTTCTAGGACTAAGGTATAGTGTTAAGGAAATAGATATTTCCTAATTCTTTTATAATATCTAGTTTTCTTATTCTCTTATATTGTTAGTTTTCTAATAGTATTTAGTGTATTTAGTTTCCTAATAGTGCTAAACACGATATGAGTAGGAAACGAATTCATGTACTCTTGTGTATATATACTCCAAAGATCAATACAATGAGCTAAGGCTTTCAAGCACAAATGTATTGTTTTCTATTCTCTTACATGGTATCAGAGCAAAAGTCCTAATTTTTTAGCCCTACCCCCCCCCCCCTCGCCTCTATCCGGCCTAACCCCTCCCCTCCGTCAATTGCTATGGCTTCCTCCTCCGATCTCTCCCTTATACCCAACAACCAAACCCCTTATTATGGTATCACTTAACCACATCTTTAAACTTACATCCACAAACTACATAGCTTGGAAAATCCAAATAGAAGCAACTCTCCTCGGACTTGACCTTTACCAATACCTTGATGGTACCCTTCCCAAACCGGATGAAACCCTCACCACCACCACCCCGGCGGTCGTCGCCACCGATGATACTCCGGCCAAAGAGGCCACAAGCATCAAGATCCCAAACCCGGCCTTCAAAACATGGTTCCGACAAGACAAACTCATCCTTGGTGCCTTCTCCGGTACTCTCTCACCTTCCCTAGTACCTTTAATTTCCATGTGCCAAACAACCAATGCCGCTTGGCTCACCCTCACCAAAACCTATGCAAACCCCTCCAAAGGCCATCTCAAGCAACTTAAATATCGTCTTCGCAACATCACCAAAGGTACTAGATCCATAACCGATTTCATGCATGACATTAAAAACTGTTCGGATCAACTTGCCTCCCTAGGCCGACCCTTAGATCCCGATGATATTATTGATCGCATCCTTGACCAAATCAATGACCCTGATTATGACAATGTCATCTCAGCCGTCCAAAACCGAGAAACACCCATCACATTTGATGAACTCCATGAAAAACTCATCAACCGTGAGCTCACCATCTCCCTCAAAACCCGTGTTCCCCCCACCTTCCCTGCCACTGTTAACTTTGCCACCAAACCTTCCACCACCAACCCGCCTCGCCAACACAACAACAACCACAACCCTAGATCCAACAACCAAACCAACCGGTCTTACACCAACAACCAAAACCACAACAACTTCCTTAGAAAGTGCCAATGGTGCCGAGAAGTTGGTCACTCTCTATCCTTTTACCCTGCCTTTAGACGAGAATACCCCAATGCCAATCTCCCACCACCACCACATAACAACAACCCACGACCCAACCCCTCCAACCGTCAACCACCCAACCATTCCCTCTATGCTGCCACTACCTCCCCCCCGGTCCTTCATCCCAACTGGCTTCTTGATAGCGGAGCGACACATAATGCCACAAATGACCTCAACAATCTCTCTCTCCATTGTTCCTATGACGACACCGAGGAACTCTTCATAGGATATGGCTCCGGCCTTCCTATCTCAAACATTGGTTCTACATCTCTCCTTACCTCTTCCTCTTCCTTTAAACTTAATCATGTTCTTCATGATTCTACTTTGTCTCGCAACTGTGTCAAGATAACAATGCGTCTATCACCTTCTCATCTGACTCTTTTGTTTTAAAGTACATTCACACCAGGGCAATCATCCTCCAAGGTCATCCTAATTCTGGCATCTATGAATGGCATCCATTCCACTTCGCTGTTCACTCCGCCTCCGTCTCTTCCGCGTCAAGTTGGCATCATCGATTGGGTCACCCGTCCTTTTCTATTTTGCGTCATATGAGTAATAGTTTTTAGTTAGGTATTCCTAGTTCTCGTGATTTTCATTGCAACTCTTGCGATTGTAATAAAAGTCACAAATTACCCTTTTATAATAATACTATTCGTTTGTTTGGTCCTCTCGATATTCTCTATAGTGATGTTTGGACATCCCCTCTCCTTTCGCATGATGGTTACAAATACTACATTATCTTTGTTGATCATTTTTCCAAATATATTTGGTTCTACCCTATCAAACACAAAAATGATGCCCTCACCATCTTCAACACCTTCAAACCCATGGTCGAAAAAATATTTTGGCCGACCCATCAAAACCATCTACAGTGATAATGGAGGTAAATACCTTGGCCTTCGCACCCTTCTAGCCTCCCATGGTATCCAACCTCTCATATCCCCTCCCCATACACCCGAGCACAATGGTTATTCAGAACATCGTCATTGACATATCGTTAAAACCGGTCTCTCTCTCCTCACTCACTCTTCCATGCCTCGCACCTTTTGGACTCATGCTCTATCCACCGCATGCTACCTCATAAACCGCATGCCTACACCCACTCTAAACCTCCACTCACCATTTTCAGTCCTCCACAAACACCACCCCAACTACCTCAAACTCCGTAGCTTTGGGTGTCTCTGTTATCCATGGCTACGTCCCTACACCTCCCACAAACTCGATCCCCGCTCCACTCCTTGTGTCTTTGTTGGATACTCAGCTACTCAAAGTGCCTACTATTGCCTCGAACCCAACACTAACAAAATATACACATCTCGTCATGTCAAGTTTGTTGAGTCAGTCTTCCCCTTTGAATATCGGTCCACTCCGCCCACTCCCGCTCTCACGGTCAATGATTGGTGTGATGTCTCGCTTCTGCTTCTCCCTTCTCATTCCATTACCCAAAATCCACCTGGCCAACCCTCCCCCTCAAACCAACAAGATATAGCCTCCCCAGCTACCCACACACCCACCCCTCCGCCCCTAAACCAGGTCCACCCAGCCAACCCGCGCGATCGCCCCTTGGAAGAGAGCGATCGCCCCCTTGTGATGTACCCGATTTTTGAAATCAAACGGAGTCGCCACGCCATTTTTGTTTTAAGGGCCAAAACTTTGAAAAATGCCCGGAATCAAGAGATTCGAGTTCGGAGGTCACGTTACGCGTAGGGAAGGACGTTAGTGTGCACCCGGAACGCCTCGTAAAAACGAGTCTTCCAAACATTCAAAATCCTCCGCTCTGTGTGTGTGTGTGTGTGTGTGTTTTGACCAAAATAATTTGAAACTGGGAAAAGTGAAAATTGGGATCTCTTTTTAAGACTTTAAACTGATCCCATGATTTTTTGGAGAATTTTTGGGTTGAGTCTTGGCACTCAAAAGATTTTTGGATTTGAAAAGCAATTCTGCCAGAATGAAAGAAGGCAGTTGACCCTTGACTTTGAAATGAACTTAAAGGCTTCAAAACCTCATAATCTGGGGAAAGTCCGAGAATGAAAGTTGCTTAAAACACCCTAAATAGGGTTTCTGCAAAGAAACTTTCCATTTTGGAAGTAATTTGAGGGGTCAAAACCTTCTGGAAATCTCAGATGTGAAATCTGGATTTCCAGAAGCTGATGAACTGGCCTCTAAAATAAAAATTGAAAAAAGGAGTTTTACTTACTAAAAAAATAAAATAAAAATATGTCTGGAAAGATCTGGATGTTGGCTACAAAAAGTGTTTTGTAGTCAACACCCAATTCCAAGTTTTACTGGGTCCAAAAAATAAGAAAATGGACTGAGGTCTCAGAACAATGCTACTGGACAGCAAGATGTTCTTGAGGGAAAATGTGATTTTTGGGGGATTTGCATCTATGTTCACCCCATTTTCATCCCTAGACTTGATACCACTACCTTTTGTTGAGTGGTTATCATATTCAAGTCATCCTTGGGGAATTTATGGGGTTGAAACATGTCCTTTGCAAAGGGAAAGGGGGTTTTGTAAAGATGAAACCAAGGAGAAAGAATTGACTAAAGATCTAAAATGTGGACCACTTGAGATGGTCATTCATGAAGATGAACTTCAAGATGACCATCTTAGGTCAAAACTCAAGTTAAACTAGACATAAAATAAGTCAAAGTAAGAAGAACAAGATGATCAAGAGATCAAAAGAGAATTTTAGGGTTTTGAGAAGGAGGGCTTTACCAATGGTGACACCCTATCTTCCTAGGCTTGGAATTTGACTTGAGGAGTATCAAGATTTGGTGTTTGGCTTGAGGAGTATCAAGGTTTGGTGTGTTTGGTATTTGATTGGGAAAGATTCAAGAGAAAAAGGTGGCAATCAAGGGATTCCCACTGTTTTCTCTCTATATTTCGCCAGAACTTCGTTGCTGTGATCAAATTCCCCCCTTAAACTGAGAGAGGAGGGTTCAATTTATAGGACACTGGAATTTACATACATGTCCGCGCGGATGAGAAGTGCAGCGTGCACTGTTCATTAATTACAGCTTCAGGCTTTGGACAGGAAGAATAATCTTTTCAAAATTTAAATTAATCAGCCAGTTTTGTTCCGACCATTTCTATTTAGGGTTTTTCTTATTTCTTTTGCTTTTTTGATTCCTTTTCTTGGTTTATCTTTTTTTGGCAATCCCTAATCTACCCTTACTTGGTTAGAAATGTTAGGAATGTTAGGAATTGTTAGAAATGTTATAACTTTCGTTAATTTTCTAACGAAAAAGCTACCAACTCAAATTGGAGCACTTACAGTAGCCCCTCGGCGACGGTGCTTTCGAAGGAAGCGGGGTCGTTGATAAGAGTAAGGCTCCATATTTGGCAGGATGATCGAGTGATCGGGTGGCTGAACCTATTCAATAGGCTACCTACGTATCCCGAATGGGAATCAAGCCAGTCGTAGTTCGGGTCTTTGACCCTAAGATTGGACTATTTTTTGGGAAGTCGCCCTAAGACCTGACTATTTTTGGGAAGTCACCCTATGATCTGACTATTTTTGGGAAGTCGCCCTATGGTTTGACTATTTTTGGGAAGTCACCCTAAGGCCTGACTATTTTTGGGAAGTCACCCTATGATCTGACTATTTTTGGGAAGTCGCCCTATGGTTTGACTATTTTTGGGAAGTCACCCTATGATCCGACTATTTTTGGGAAGTCGCCCTATGATCCGACTATTTTTGGGAAGTCGCCCTATGGTTTGACTATTTTTGGGAAGTCACCCTATGATCTGACTATTTTTGGGAAGTCGCCCTATGGTTTGACTATTTTGGGGAAGTCGCCCTAAGACCTGACTATTTTTGGGAAGTCACCCTATGATCTGACTATTTTTGGGAAGTCGCCCTATGGTTTGACTATTTTTGGGGAAGTCGCCCTAAGACCTGACTATTTTTGGGAAGTCTCCCTATGGTTTGACTATTTTGGGGAAGTCGCCCTAAGACCTAACTATTTTTGGGAAGTCACCCTATGATCTGACTATTTTTGGGAAGTCGCCCTATGGTTTGACTATTTTTGGGAAGTCACCCTATGATCCGACTATTTTTGGGAAGTCACCCTATGATCTGACTATTTTTGGGAAGTCGCCCTATGATCTGACTATTTTTGGGAAGTCGCCCTATGGTTTGACTGTTTTGGGGAAGTCACCCTAAGGTTTTGACTGTTTTGGGGAAGTCGCCCTATGATTTGACTGTTTTGGGGAAGTCACCCTATGGTTTGACTATTTTTGGGAAGTCACCCTATGATCTGACTATTTTTGGGAAGTCGCCCTATGGTTTGACTGTTTTGGGGAAGTCGCCCTAAGGTTTTGACTGTTTTGGGGAAGTCGCCCTATGATCTGATGATAATGTTCTTTTAGAAAAGTAGTTGACTAAGATATGCTTTCATACCTGTGCTGTGCTTACCTGTAGTTGCCGGAAGGACTGAGGCTACGGCTGATGTTGATGAAGAGTTGTTAAGTTGCTGTTCGTGGGACGGTTTACGCGACGATTTGCTTTGTCTTTGGAGGCATTTTGACTGAAGGAGGAGTTTGGTTGAGTCCGCATCTTCTTTGGTGATCGTCAACCTTGTAGAGGTGGTTGAGCTTGTATTCACATTGGGACTTCTTGCTTTTGAGAACTTGGTGTCTCGACCGCATTGTATTGGAGAGCTTGGCGTCTCGACCTTCTTGCCTTGGAGAACTTGGCATCTCCGACCGATTTGTATTTGAGAACTTGGCGTCCCCGACCGATTTGTATTGGAGAACTTGGCGTCTCGACCGATTTGTATGTGAGAACTTGGCGTCTCGACCGACCGGCATTTGATTTGCATTTGAGAACTTGGCGTCCCCGACCGAACCGTATTTGAGAACTTGACGTCTCGACCGAATTGTATTTGAGAACTTGGCGTCTCGACCAACCGGCATTTGATTTGCATTTGAGAACTTGGCGTCCACGACCGATTTGCATTTTGAGAACTTGGCGTCCACCGACCGACTTGTATTCGAGAACTTGGCGTCTCGACCGAATTGTAGACACCGGAGGTGGTCTTCATTGAAATTTGTTTTCATCCATTTGTGGACATTGGAGGTCGTCTTTAGCAAGTTGCGAGCCAGGAGCTTGTCTTTGCCAAGCTTGTAGATGTTGGAGGCGTCTTCATTCATTGGAGGTCGTCTTTGGTGAAGATCATCCTTGCCGAAAAAATGGGGATTTGATTTCACGTTTGAATTCCTGCATTCGTTAGTGAAGAGGAAGATGCATATATGGCATTCATGATGACAGATGCATGCATGGAACCAAAAATGATTATGGGATGATGCATTTACTTGCTTTCGAAGATGCACTTAGCCTAAGCTTCTGGCAGGAAAATTATGATTTATGATCTTCGATGATTTAGGATTATTCCTATTGACTCAAGTTTTGTGCATGCTACATGAGCCCTTGGGAGATTTTTAGTGGGGATGCATGGTGATGAAAGGGGATACGTTGGGATGTATGTGTTTGGAGACTGTTTGGGACAGATTTTGAGCAAGTGGGGGAGGTGTGAGCCCTCGATCGCAGTTTAAACAGTGGTTGTTGATGAGGTTTTGTTGACAGTATCACATGGACCTCAATTTTGATGAGATTGGATTCGGATCCCGGGTCTTGGTTGAAATTTTCCCTCTCATTCTTGGTCATCCGAAGGCGTGACGGCTGCAGGGCACGTTGATATGAGTGAAGCTTCTTTCATTTGGGTGGCTTTGTGACTTTGGCGAAACCTTGTCAGGAGAATGATTTGATGAAATTGCTAATGCGGGAGAAACCCGGATCTTAAATTCCGATGCTACGGGAAGGCTGCTATGTACCAAGTTACGAACTGAAAATCTAGTTGTTGATGTAACTAGCCCTTTCTTGTGACTTGACAAAATTCGAGTCGAAAGGACCGGCTTGGCAAAGTCCGGATTTCGGAGCAGATGACTTGGCGAGGCCCTAATCTTATAACCTCGTTGTGATTCGACATAATTAGCGAGTCCCAATCGATTGGTAATGCAAAGCGATCTGAGAATAATCGATGAAGATCGAATCTATCTTGTAGTGAAGAACCCAATGTGGACCCAAAGATGACTATATAAGCCCCGGCTTGAAGAGGCGCTACAGGAGAACACGGGAGAACCGCTTAGCAAGCCCCAGCATGAAGAAATTCAGAGTAGTCTTACAGAGGGGGCACCCATCTTTTCAGATCTTAGTCAACCAGCCAATGGACAAGACTCAGAAATGTTTACGTGCAGGGGCACATCTTTCGAAAAGTGGGAATGAATCCCGATTTTGTGTACACACACTCGCTTTAGGTTTGACTCTTTTGAGAGAGTATAAGCATCACAAGGTGTGGAGAAGTGTATGGAAGCCCCTGCTGACAGAAAGACAGTGTTTGGCTCTATTTCCCTATGATGGAGAGAGAAGACTTGTCGAGACACTTGAAAACTTGTTTTATTCGTGATGATCACAAGGCTGCTTAAAACCCTTTGTTAATGTTCGGGTTATTCAATCCCTAAATCTGATATGAACAAATATTTTGATTAATCACAAGGAGAAAACCAACTGATATCGAAAATCAAGCTTGGAAGGGCGGAAAGTGTATAGGGACGATCCTTGATGAGACCGGATTTTTTTTTTTTTGAGATTTGTTTGTGATTTCGACCGGACCATTTCTGGTTGCCTACGTTCCCTCCATTATGAAGAGCTCAGGTCGCCGTAGTTCGGGCCTATCCCGAATGAAAAGAGAATGAATGTTGAAATTCGAGGGTCTGAGGACCTTTGGGGATTTTGAGGATTTGGAGGATTGAATAACATATCCCCTTAGAGTGTCCATGAAAGACACGGATGCGAAGCCGATGGGACATCCACGGCAAGTGTTTGTGAGGAGAAATGAAATATGCTCACATGACGGGAAGGGTTGAATTTGCACAATCTTTGATTGGTAATTTTGGACCAAGATGGATTAGATTCCTATTTAAGCAAGCAATGAAGCATTAATTTGATCACGACATCGAGGATATTAGAATGAAAGCGCTATCCGGTAGGGGCTTGTAGTTGGGTTTCCGGGCTTCGATCGGCCATCGGGTGATTTGGGAAATTTTGACCTCTTAAGATGAGAGGTCGGCCGGGCCTTTCTTGGCGAACCTCTAAAGATGAGAGGTTGGCTTGTAGGGACGTGTTTGGGAAACCTATGGCGGGGAAGATTGATTGCCTCTAAGAATGAGAGGTCAAATTTTGACTTTGGCCAAAGGCGAGGGTAATGGGAGTATCCTCTAAAATAGAGAGGATGGCTTGGGATTGGTTTAAGGTAATGATAAGAGGAAGTCAGAGCTGCGACAACTTTTGCGATCTTGCGAGAATTCAGGCTCCTTTTTGATCATTGGAGAGCTTCTTGAGATGTCGGGGACTTTTGAGTTCTTCTTCTCTTTTTTTTTTGGAAGGCTTCCTGAGGAGCTTGGAATTATATCCGAGATTGTGAGGATTTTAAAATCCTTTTTTTTTGTTTCTTTTTTTTTTTTTTTTTTTTTTTTTTTTTTTTTGACTTGGAAAGCTTCCTGAGGAGTTGAGGATTATCTTTGTCCTTCCTTCATGGCTTGAGATAATTTGCGCATCGCCGATTCTCGAAGCTAACTTCTCGGGCTCGCTTGGACTTTCTCTCAGTATGGAGCAAAAATGATGGCTAAACCGGGTTTCAAAACACGCCGATCTTGAAATGAGAGGGTAGTGTTTAGCAAGGGTGAGGTAATGGCTTTCCTATGGGTGAAAGGTTTCAACCGCAATCCCTCTTGGATGACCTAAACGAGATTAAGTCTTCATTGCTTGCTTAAGCTTTATATGAGAAAAGATCCATGCAAATTCATCGAGCAACGAGATGATGATGATGAAAGGGATGTGAGCATATGAGATGCAAGATGGGGAGTTGGTAAGCCCCAATTTGGGAAGGATATCAATTGATTTTCTCACTCCGATTAGTTTAAATATTAATCATTTTCGAAGAATTAGTGGTTGAGCAGCACAAGTGATCATTTTGGATAAAACCATTTCAATTAAGTGTAACGTGGATGCGCAAGTGATGTCTCGAGTCTAGCAAGAAAAGAAAAAAGACTTATATTAAAAATTAGACACTTAACCACTATGTCCAAAATGGACTACAACGACAAATGTCCAGGAAGGACTTAGGTGAAAGAAAAGTACTAGAACCTACGAAGGTTGACTCAAAAGACTATTTTAAAGATAGGTAGCCCCCAGTCTAGCCGCTCTTTCTTTGTTGAACCATGCATCTATTCTTCGACGCCGGAGACGGGAGCTATTGCGAGACCTTTCCATCGGGATTTCCTTGGCAACTTTTTGCTCAATCCAACCATCTTCATTACTGCGATGAGTGGTTCATTGACCTTGCAAAGGGACGAGTCAAATTCCATTGTGCCCACAAGGCTTGATCCACCAAACTCGATCATGTTGACACTCATGTTGTTAGGGAGCGGGTTATTGATAGTATTAGGTCCTTCAGGCATCTCTAACCTCCCTTGCTCAATCAACCCTTGGATGGCCTTTTTCGGGGGACGCAATCATCCGTCGGGTGCCCGTGAGTGCGATGAAAGGCACAATGCTTGGAGGTATCCAAAGGAGCGTTGGGGTTTCTAGGCGATAATTTTCCAAAGGCCGGAGCAAACCTTCTCTCACCAAACCTCTGAAGATATCACTCAAAGGCATCCCAAAGTTTCTCAAGTCTTGGAGCCGGGATGCGGATGCATCGAGGCTTCTTGGGAACAAAGGAAGTGGCATTGTTACGATCTGTCCCGCGTAGCCGATCGCCTCTTTGCCTTTAGCGAAAGTGAGAGTAGTTTTGGAGGGAGGAGCCCGATATCCGTGGCAGTGCGGCGATCGGCTGGCGATTGTAAGCCTTTTCAAACTTAGCCCGGAATTAACCATTGCACGCAAGTCGGCGTAGGGAAGTGCCGAGGAAGCTCTCAAATGCGGCTTCAAGCATGACTGAAAGATGTCTAAGCGCTCCTCGTCGAGAGGAGGAATGGCCATTTCACCGAGCTTTAAGTTCCATCTCTTATAGAAATCCCCAATATTCTCATTAGGGCGCCGCATCGTTGTTTGCGAGTCAACTCTGTTTGTCTCCCACTCCAAGTTGGCTTTATACTTATACGTGAAAGTACCGGTAATTTGTTCCCAGTAGCCCTAGCTTCATTTGCAATCGGAAAAACCATTTCAAAGCCCCCGACTTCAAAGAGAGACTAAAGTAATCGGCCAACCGCTGGTTTGTGCATCCCTTAGCCTTCATTGCCAAAGTATAGGTGTCCAAGTGAGTTTTAGGGCATGCACTCCCGTCAAACAATTCCAGAATGGGCATCACAAACTTGTGAGGCGGGGGACAATCGAGTCGGGATACGTAGGCCGAAGAGCGGTGTTCTTTTTGGCGGTCAATTCGGCAATACTGTGCTTTCATTTCCTTGTGTTGCTCCATAAACCAAGCCAATTGGGGATCCAAAGGCGGAGCGGGAATTCTGAGCTGATATTTAAGCTAGGAAGAGGACTAGGCTGTTGGTGGTGCATTGGTGGAAGGAATACCATATCCGGAGCATAGGTGAAAACACTGTCCTTGGCCCAAATTACCACAGGGAGTGTAGGTAGGAGCTGGGGCAAAAGGATAGAACCTAGCGACTTCTTGTTGGCTTCCAATCGGCGAGAGAAGATGGAGGCAGATCTGAGGTAGCCATATGGCTTGGATTTTCGGAGGAGGCCCATAAGTAGGCTTAAGTGCGGGCTGCTTTGTCCTGGTTGTTGAATTGCATGGCTGGTTGTGGCGAGGATGCATAACCGAGAGGATTGTGGTCTGGTGATTCGGATGAAGCCGGGATGAAGGCTTGATAACCCATAGAAGTGTGAGTGAATGGATTTGTGAAAGGCGTGTGAGGAGCAACCGGGCAGTACCATTCTGAGGAGGGGCTCCTGACTGTGGCCCAGAACCAGATTGTGGCGGCGTTCCAAATTGTGGCTGTTGATGTGAAGGTCCGGATTGATTGGTCCCAAACTGAGGCGGGATCCCAATTTGCTGTAGCATTAGGGGTATCCCCAACCATGGGAAGGCATTCCGTGCGACTTTGTCCCCAACGAGGCATTGCGGGCGCTCGTCCCGTCGAGTGCATGGATCCAAAGGTGCGGTTGGGGAGCCGGGTGACCTAGGGATCGAGGAGCATGGGCTCTGGTGGTAGTACCGTGGGAGGCCGGTGGTGGCATCTGGAGTAGTCGGGTTGACCAAGAGCGGGATTGTGGTCTTCCTCTTCTTCCACGGTGAAGGTGCCATCCGGGTTGAGGCGCGGCCAATCCATGGCTTTTGATAGCCTCCATAAGGCTGTTCAGTGCTTCAGGCGCACTCTCATCCGTTCGGCTAGGCGATTCCACTGTTGTTACATTCGAGGAGTCCCGGGAGGCGGAGTGACGTTGTCCCCATCGTTACCGGTTGATGCGAGACATTCTAAAATTCGGAGTCGGAACAGACGGTGAAGGCGATGATGCGCTTGACTCTTCCCAGCGATTAAACGGTGACCGGTGCCCGAAACCAACCTTTGTGCGGAGGCTGCGGGGGGAAAGACACGAGGGTTCGGATGTGCGGGAATGGAAGGAGGGTAGGTGTTTGGGCTTTCGGCTCATGCAACATGCGATTATTTGTTCATGTTTACTTAAAACATGTTTTATTAACCTAATCGGTTGGAAAAGATTGCTCTTCTTTTCGCAAACTACTCGATTCTGGATCGGTGGGCCCCGTCACTACGTCTATAAGCCCCTCGTATTCCACTGTATTTCGACCTCCCGGGGTGGGCGGCCCGGGCGAGGGTCCTATAGGGCAAGCGGGTCCCACCGACCGAAAGAAAACGATCCTAAAAGTGCGGCGGGTAATCGAGTCTTAACGAGCATTCGATGTAAATTACGGACAAGGCGACGTCAAAAGTCAAGATCATGTCCGAGGGCTCGACGAAAAGTCGGCATGATTTGGAGCGATAAGCGTCCACAATTGATCTTGACTTGTCGTCATTTAAGCCGTAATTAGGCATGGAATATTCATTAATCCTTGATGACTCGGTGTCAATCTTTGGGAGTCGGTGTATAATTTGTGCCGGTCGAGCCGAAGTCAAGGCGCCGGTCAATATCTTGGTCAAAGTCTGCGGCGAAAAACCGGCAGAACTTTCGGCGATTAGGGTCCCGAAAGATATTGAGTCGGTATGCCGACAAAGGCTTGAAAGGAAAGGTCTATACACGGACGGGGCATGACACGAGACCCGGACTAAAAACCAATCGGGTCTCGGACAAAGTGTGTCACGGACAAGTGCATGGTCGACACGAGGCTCCATGGGATGTTTGGGTAGTCTGTGCTCATCCGAGAGGCGTAATAAGACCAAACGGACCGCGACAAGGATTTCCCGGGTTAGGGACGTAGTGTGCGTGTAAGGTCACGTGCGCGTAGTGTGCAAGCGATCTATCTTCTTTTACGAGAAAAATAGAAATTTTTATGTGTCTTAAAAAGGCATGATGCATGATTTTTTTGAATTTTTTTTGAAAATTTTTTTTTGAAAATTTTATGAACACATAAGCACATAAGCACAAAAATTCCGACAGTTAGGGACATTATTCCGACAGTCAAAATTTTGACTTTTCCGAGGCGGCCAAAAACAAACACGAAAACTGTGCAAAAATCAACACACACAAAGCAAAGGATTTTCAAATGTTGAGACGGAAGCTTGACCCTCAAAAGCTTTTCCTTTTTTTTGAAAATAATGATACCGGTACGTGGGATTGTTAGACCACAATTTATCCCCGACTCGTGTTAGGAGGCGATAACGGGAAGTTTAATGGTTTCCACCAATATACCAAATATCATTTTTTTTTAGAAAAAGCTTATTCTTCCCCAGCGGAGTCGCCACTGTGATGTACCCGATTTTTGAAATCAAACGGAGTCGCCACGCCATTTTTGTTTTAAGGGCCAAAACTTTGAAAAATGCCCGGAATCAAGAGATTCGAGTTCGGAGGTCACGTTACGCGTAGGGAAGGACGTTAGTGTGCACCCGGAACGCCTCGTAAAAACGAGTCTTCCAAACATTCAAAATCCTTTGTTGTGTGTGTGTGTGTGTGTGTGTTTTGACCAAAATAATTTGAAACTGGGAAAAGTGAAAATTGGGATCTCTTTTTAAGACTTTAAAATGATCCCATGATTTTTTGGAGAATTTTTGGGTTGAGTCTTGGCACTCAAAAGATTTTTGGATTTGAAAAGCAATTCTGCCAGAATGAAAGAAGGCAGTTGACCCTTGACTTTGAAATGAACTTAAAGGCTTCAAAACCTCAGAATCTGGGGAAAGTCCAAGAATGAAAGTTGCTTAAAACACCCTAAATAGGGTTTCTGCAAAGAAACTTTCCATTTTGGAAGTAATTTGAGGGGTCAAAACCTTCTGGAAATCTCAGATGTGAAATCTGGATTTCCAGAAGCTGATGAACTGGCCTCTAAAAGAAAAATTGAAAAAAGGAGTTTTACTTACTCAAAAAATAAAATAAAAATATGTATGGAAAGATCTGGATGTTGGTTACAAAAAGTGTTTTGTAGTCAACACCCAATTCCAAGTTTTACTGGGTCCAAAAAATAATAAAATGGACTGAGGTCTCAGAACAATGCTACTGGACAGCAAGATGTTCTTGAGGGAAAATGTGATTTTTGGGGGATTTGCATCTATGTTCACCCCATTTTCATCCCTAGACTTGATACCACTACCTTTTGTTGAGTGGTTATCATATTCAAGTCATCCTTGGGGAATTTATGGGGTTGAAACATGTCCTTTGCAAAGGGAAAGGGGGTTTTGTAAAGATGAAACCAAGGAGAAAGAATTGACTAAAGATCTAAAATGTGGACCACTTGAGATGGTCATTCATGAAGATGAACTTCAAGATGACCATCTTAGGTCAAAACTCAAGTTAAACTAGACATAAAATAAGTCAAAGTAAGAAGAACAAGATGATCAAGAGATCAAAAGAGAATTTTAGGGTTTTGAGAAGGAGGGCTTTACCAATGGTGACACCCTATCTTCCTAGGCTTGGAATTTGACTTGAGGAGTATCAAGATTTGGTGTTTGGCTTGAGGAGTATCAAGGTTTGGTGTGTTTGGTATTTGATTGGGAAAGATTCAAGAGAAAAAGGTGGCAATCAAGGGATTCCCACTGTTTTCTCTCTATATTTCGCCAGAACTTCGTTGCTGTGATCAAATTCCTCCCTTAAACTGAGAGAGGAGGGTTCAATTTATAGGACACTGGAATTTACATACATGTCCGCGCGGATGAGAAGTGCGGCGTGCCTCGTTCATTAATTACGGCTTCGGGCTTTGGACAGGAAGAATAATCTTTTCAAAATTTAAATTAATCAGCCAGTTTTTGTTCCAGCCATTTCTATTTAGGGTTTTTCTTATTTCTTTTGCTTTTTTGATTCCTTTTCTTGGTTTATCTTTTTTTTGGCAATCCCTAATCTACCCTTACTTGGTTAGAAATGTTAGGAATGTTAGGAATTGTTAGAAATGTTATAACTTTCGTTAATTTTCTAACGAAAAAGCTACCAACTCAAATTGGAGCACTTACACCCCTTTCTCCCATAATTTCGCGCGATCTCCCCCCCCCAACCGCGCGATCACCCTCTTTCTCCCGTAACTTCGCGCGATCGCCCCCCTCACCGGCGCGATCGCCCCTAACCCAACAGCCTCATTCCCCCTCCCGATGCCATACCCCCTTCTGGCCCAGTTACTCGATCCCAAAACAATATACACAAATCAATCCAGAAATTAAACCTACAAGCCACCCTTCAAACCAATGAACCATCCACCATCACCCAAGCCCTCAAAAATCCCCTATGGCACAATGCCATGCAAAAAGAGTTTGATGCGCTCTTACAGAACAACACATGGGATCTTGTACCTCTCTCTCCTTCTCAGAATCTTGTTGGTTGAAAGTGGATTAATAGAACCAAGTACAACCCCGATGGATCCATAGATCGACATAAAGCTCGTCTTGTTTCCAAAGGATTTCATCAACGTCCGGGTATCGATTACTCAGAAACTTTTAGCCCGGTTGTCAAACCCGCTACGACGTACTATTCTCACTCTTGCCACTATTCACGGATGGTCTCTCCGCCAGGTTAATATCAATAATGCCTTTCTTAAAGGAACTTTGACTGAAGACGTATTCATGAGTCAACCACCCAGCCTTCTTGATCCGTCCAATCCATCCTATGTTTGCAAGCTACGCAAAGCTATCTATGGGCTGAAACAAGCTCCTCGGGCATGGTACAATGAGCTTCGATCATATCTACTCCAACTTGGGTTCCAAAACAGCATCTCAGACTCCTCTCTATTCATCTTGCATCATCCTCGTGGTATCATTTATCTCTTGGTCTATGTTGACGACACCATCATCACCGGGCCTCACCATGACATGATATCCTCCTTCATCACACAGTTCTCTTCCCGATTTTCACTTAAGGATCTTGGGGCTCTGTCATATTTTCTTGGAGTAGAAGTTCTGCCACACGCCCAAGGGATCATACTTAGTCAATAGAAATACATCACTGACTTCCTAGCACGTACCAACATGTTGGAGGCCAAACCGATTCCTACACCCATGGCTCCTCAACCCCACCTCTCGGCTCACCGAGGAACTCCCCTGGCAGATCCTTCTAATTATTTTTCTCATTTGCCGTTAATCGTCTATCTCAATTCATGCACAAGCCTACCGAAGATCATTGGTTAGCTCTCAAGCGTGTGCTCCGATATCTAGTTGGGATAGCCTCACATGGACTCCTCATTAGCAGAGATTCCCTTACACTTCATGCCTTTACATATGCTGATTGGGCAGGAGATACTGACTCATATATCTCCACCACTGGCTACATTATTTACTTGGGAAGAAATGCTATCGCTTGGAGTGCCCGGAAATAGAGGACGCTAGCCCGATCATCCACATAGGCAGAATATAGGGCTGTGGCTGCCACCACCGCTGAAATTCTTTGGCTCCAAAATCTTCTTCATGAGCTCGTTTGTCCACAAGTGTCATCTCCGGTTATTTATTGTGACAACTTAGGTGCCACCTATTTGCAGCCAATCCCCGGTTCCACTCTCGTATGAAACATCTTGGTCTTGACTGTCATTTTGTGCGTGAACTTGTTAAAAGCAACAAACTACGAGTTTCCTTCATCTCTAGTAATGATCAACTAGCAGACATCCTCACAAAGTCGCTTCTTCGAGCACGATTTCAAGCATTAATGGTCAAGATTGGTCTCACTCAACGATCGTCCATCTTGCGGGGGCATGTTAAGGAAATAGATATTTCCTAATTCCTTTGTAATATCTAGTTTTCTTATTTTCTTATATTGCTAGTTTTCTAATTGTATTTAGTGTATTTAGTTTTCTAATAGTACTAAACACAATATGAGTAGGAAAAGGATTCATGTACTCTTGTGTATATATACTCCAAAGATCAAAACAATGAGCTAAGGCTTTCAAGCACAAAGGTATTGTTTTCTATTCTCTATCTATTATTGGTAGGCAAGTGGAGTGGGCTTGGACTATGTTAAATGTTTTTTGTTATAGGCTTCCTTTTTTGTTCAAGCAGGTTTTTATCATTAAGAATCGTCCATAGATTTTTATTTATTTTTTCCATAAATTTATTTGAATCTTCAAAAGCATAAGACATTATCCCAGTTGCAGAGCATAGTTCTACTTTAATCCCATAAATGTGGAAATGGATTCGTATTAGTTCTCTTAAAATAGACCAAAAAAGAGCAAAGGATTTTGAATTTATTATTAAACTTTAAACTAGTGTTACTTTCGTGTATTAATTAACAATTAAAGGACGAAAATCGAAACAAATACATCAGAAAATAAAGAAGATTTTATAGATTGCAAAAAACTTCTTTGAAAACTATATTGTTAATACAAATATTAGAACGAATGTCAGTAAAATAAATCTATATTTAAGGCATAGTTAGTTCGTACGTGTCTAAAACGCTTTTTATACGCAAATTCCTATTCTATTAAATAATACTCACTTTTGTCATCATTTTTTCAATGTTATGGAAGTAAACACGTATTTTTTATTTAAAACTTAATTATAGCATATTGAACGTGATACGTGTGTAATTGTAGTTAAGAAACAGGTTATTAAGGGAAGATAATTTGCTCACAGTGCCGCTTAGTTTTCGCCGACGATTGAGGAAGTAATTATCCTAATTTTAAGTCTCCCAATCTTTCTCTTCAACTACTGCAATTCAGAACTCTTCACACCAAATAATTCTCAAAACAAAAGAAAAACATCTAAAACTCTGAAACATCATCAATTTCAATTTCTAATAAGTCATTTTGTTCTTAAATCGTATTTAACTTCTATATCCACGTTTAATGTTTACATACTTCATTAATGTACTGTTAGATAATGTTTTTAAGATTTATGTATACTAGTGAGTAACCCATCGAGATTCGACGGACATATTAAGGCTTATTATTACTTATTGCTATAATCTGTAATTTCATTTAAATTAACGAAAACAATATGTTAGGTTTATAGTCAACAATAAAAAAGTGAGACGATCATTTTGGGAGAGAGAGAGAGATTCTTTAGTAAGAAACTGAAGTGTTTTCCATTTCAAGGAGCAGACACTATCTGCAGTACAAGATCATGGAGATGTCAATTTTTCACAAAATTCAAAGAATACTTTTACTCTTCTCAAGTCAACATAGTTTTAGAAATTATAAGAAGTGAAACAATACCCAACCATCTCATAGCTACACACTAAAGACGGTATGTCACCATCAAAAATTCATAACATAATCCTAGAAATAAAAAAGTCATCTAAATTCTATTAGATAGATAGATACAAAAATAAAAAATGTCTTTATTTTATCTGCTTCTCCAATGCACATCATGAAGACGGGTATGTCACCATGTCTAACATTATTGAAAGAACCTTCTCCGCAACTAACCCTTTACTCAAGCATGCCCATGTCATGAAATTTGGTCTCATTTGATATTTTATCAATCTTTTTTACAACTGCAACCAAATTAAAAAGAAAAACAAAATGAGCATTGAAAATAAACATCTATTTGGTGCCCAGATTCTTTTTAAAAATTGTAAAAATATAACTTTTCGCCATCTAGATTCTTTTTAATCACCAGACTTAAAATCCTTAAATTAACTCATCAGCAGTAGCACAATAAAACTGGTAGTTTCAGAAAAACAAACATCAAAAATAATAAAATTAAAGAAATAGAAAAACATATATAATGAGTGGGAGATTTTACAAAGCTACCTTAGTTTCATAATCCTTACTGTGACATATTGTACTTACTTAAGACTTGTTCATTACTCTAATTGATTAAAAAATTGTGCCAAGTGAAGTGGAATAGACCAAAATAATTAATTTAGTGCCAAGTGAAGTGGATTATTTGCAATTACAGTAAAACTGTAACTCATGGAAAATGTGAGAGAGAGAGTATCTTATCTTTGTAGCGTAGCAGCAAGTCTTTCACAGTAGAAATTCTGAATCCAATACTTGATATTAACTACATCAGTAGAAGTTACAAATAGTCAAGTTAACTATATATATATATATATAAAATCACTTACAAACTCTGTTCCAAAATCACATGATTAACTTATTAATATTTATATATTAAAATTACCTCACAATTTGTGGAAAATTTCTTTATACACCACATTAGTTCTGGTATCATGCGTCTGACCATCTTTTTCACAAATGAGAACTTTGAGAACTTTTTTACTGGTGACTCTTGATATTGCCACATACAACTGACCGTGGCTAAATATAGGTCAGGGAAGGTAGAGTCCAACGTGTGAAAGTGATTGCCCCCGACTCTTATTTATAGTCATAGCAAAGCAAACGATCAAAGAGAATTGTCTCCGTTGAAACTTCACGAAAAATTTTGTCAAATCTGATGGGCTCAAAATCATTCTAGGAATAAAAATCTTAATTCCAACATTTTTATCCGAAAATAGTTTTGCTTCAACTACGTGCTTTCCAAGATTTGTGACAATCATTCTCGTTCCATTGCATAATATTGAAGCTTGATCAATATTCCTGAGCAACATGACCATACACCCAACTTTAAGCTTGATGATGTGATTTGACAATCCCGAGCATTTTATCGTATTTAGAAACTCAACTAAAAAAATATCCTCATGTCCTGTAATAACTCCATCCTCCTTACAGATGCTATCTGAACTCATATACTCCACCTCTTCACCGGGCAATAATGACATCACATAATCATTTATGCAATCTACTATTTCATTCGTTGGTGCCAAAACAGCTCTACTCTGAAAGAATCCATCAAGAAACATATTTTTTAATATGTCAGGATATGTATATTCAACGATAGCTGCAATAGGATCATCTGCATCTCTTATAAGAATGTCATCTGGTATCTTAATATCAGCTTCTCCGTCATTTTTTTCACCGACATTTCCATCTCCGACCTGTAATATCCATTCAGCAAAATCCCTAATCTCTGAAACATCTGAAGAAGATGAACCGACCTATGTATAGACAATATTGTTACTATAAAACATTTAAATAAATGAAAAACAGAAACATAAAATATATAATTTTTGATAGCAGATGAGATTACCTGCAACCTTATGCTTTTTGTCAATTTAAGGACTTCACATGAATTCCAAAGTTTAGAGGAACTGATGGTAGCATGCACAATATCATGTCGGCTTCCTTTAGGAACAACCGACAATATTTGCCTGAAATCACCTCCTAACAAAACAACTAATCCGCCGAAGGGCTTATCAGAGCATCGATCGTCATAAGTACGCATAATGTCCCTCAAGCTCCTATCAAGAGCCTCGAAGCAGTGCTTGTGGGTTATTGGAGCCTCATCCCAAATTATTAGCTTTGTTTTCTTTAGAAGACAACACACTTTAGAATCCGGCTTGATCTTGCTGCAAGTTGAGCTTTCATGGATCTGGATGGGTATACCGAATCTAGAGTGAGCAGTTCTGCCCCTAGGAAGAAGCAAAGAAGCTATACCGCTAGAAGCCACCGAAAGAACTATATCCTTCCTGCTTCTTAAGGCCGAGTACAATGTCTTCCATATGAAAGTCTTTCCCGTACCTTCATACCCATACAAAAAGAACACACCACCATTGCCATTATCAACTGTAGTCATAATCTTATCATAAACCATTTTTTGCTCTTCGGTCAAACATGCATATAATCTAGAGTATTCAGTCTTCATCTCATCTACATCATATGACATTTCATCTAATATTAACATATTTTCCGCATCACAAATGACAGAACTGATAGGATTAGGCATATCCTTAAAATTATGGAGACCGCTACAATTCGCTGCAAGTAACTTATTAATTTCTTCCAATGCAAAATTTTTAACTTGCTCGTCACTGAGTGTTAGACCTGTATATAAGCAGTATATTCGAATTAAGAACTAAATGCTCATAAAAATGATAACCAAAATTTAGCTAAAATAATAATAATATATGAAACATGAACCATCGAATAAACTATAAGATAAATCATAAAATTATTAAATCAAACATTATAAAAGATTTACCGGGATTGTTAAAATTCTTTTGATGCTTGTAGATGATATCATCTGAGAGAAGTTGCCAAGTTTTATTCCATACGTCTTATGGCCTCGACATACTATTAGATAGTAGTATCATCGCTAATAGTCTTCTTAAGTAATCTGGGGACCCCCATTCAGTTGCTTCTTTGATTTCATCAACATATTCTTTATCATCATCGTACAATCCTAGAGCATAACATGCTGCTTTGTAATCAGGGTACGCAATGGTGTCTACAGTTTTCAAATCATCATGACATGTAGCACCAGCAATATGATTTAACATCAACCTCATATAGTAGATATCACCTGAGAGCAAGTAATGATATAGGTAATGTGAGTATTAGTATTGTGTTCAAAATTTAAAAGGCAAAAAAGCTAAAATATATGATGAGTACTTGCTATTTTTTATTGTTAAAAAAAGATCGTCCCATTTCCAAAATTGTTAGGTTAAAATAATTAAACTTTCAAAATTGTCAATCAAAGAAGGAGGGAGGAAGGAGAGAATGAGAGTTTAAAGTACACAATCTCAAGTATAAACATTATTAGTTCCTATCGAATCCTTTAGTATGCAAAAAAATGAGACATTGTATATATTCGTGAGATGTATCCATATAAAAATTAATCAACTTCCTCCATTACCTCTTGATAACGCTGCTATAAGATGTTTTGCATTTAGAGCAAATCTTTGAGTTCCTATCGAGTCCTTTAGCACACTTCGCGTTGCTACATTCATCATAGTACCATTTTGCATGTGAATCCACATCGAATATGGTTGCCAACACGGTATATACACCAACCTAATAAAAAAGAATAATTATAGTAAGAATATTTACATGAATATAATTGACTAAAAGATTTAATTCTGAAACTTTATAATATACCTCGTTACATGTGAGCAAATCACTAATTGATTTGAATTCTCTGGTATTCAACCACATATCACCACCATTAATATGACTACTCTCATTAGTGTTAGTAGTCAGAGAACGACTGTTGGATGAAAATTTGATAATATGCCTGTAAAATAAAAAGGATATATGAAAAATATACATGAAAAGAAAAAAATATATGTAACAAATTCATAGATTGTTAGAGTTTAATTTTAACGTATTTGCTATGAAACTCTGTCACTTCAAGAAATGATAGATTATATGCAATATGGAGGCATGTTTCATTGTCTGGACACGTGTCTTTCCTGTATAAGTATTTGAACGTATCTAATATGTAAATAAGTTTTAATCAGAAAGTAATAACAATCTAAATAAATACTCCCTCCGTCCCGGCCGACTTAGGACTTTTTGCCATTTTGGGCGTCCCACCCGACTTAGGACAGCCCAAAATGGAAACCTTAAATCACTATTCTCTCCACTCATTCTCTCTCCTACATTATTTTAATACTCACAACACCATTATAATTTACTATTCCCTCCACTCATTCTCTCTCCTATTTTTAAATTACACTCACAACATTTACCTTTTCCTTAATCCCCGTGCCATTTCAAAAAATCCTAAGTCGGCCGGGACGGAGGGAGTATATGATAAAAATACCTTGGAATCTCGACAACATTCCAAACTGTAAAATAATTATAACAGGGTGTTCCGTATCTTCACCCTTATTCTCAATAAACACTTTAAGTTCATCTCCATATGATTCCCATAAAACGCAAGACAACTCCATTCCGCTGTCAAAATAATAGAACGTAATTGTATAATAAATACTAAAGAAATCAGTATTCAAAGTATAGTATCTATAAATAAGTATAATCAATGATATTTTTGTATCACATACTCGTTATCAATAAGTTGCACTTCCAGCGTTCTAGCATTTAGTTTCTGCATAACTTTAAAATCTGGTAAAGGTAATATAATCTCACCAATGACATCTAACAAATAACAATGTCATGTTAGAAAATATAATAATTCAATTAAAAGAAAATAAATATAATTCATTTATTATCAAAAGAAAAAAAAAATGATATATGAGGCATAGTTCTCACCCACTATGAACTCATCATTTAAACACCCAATTGATTGAAAATGTGTGAACATGAAACTATTTTCTGAAATTTGGACAGACGTATCGGCATCTCCTACCTTAGTCCTCAAACTCATAGTTAGTTTCCATTTGTGATTAAGTTTTGTCTTTTGAGTTGATTGAATATTTTCTTCGACCCCAAATTTTTCGATATTTAGAACTTTCCCAATTTCAAACTTAATCTTCAAATTAGATGGCAAGCTGTTCGGGATAGTGGCCTGAATTTTAGAACCATAAACAAAATAAAAAAATAGTATTAAAGATTCAATATGAAGATCAAATTAAATAAATAGAAGCCTGAATAAAAATTATGCAAGATAAGGAAGTAAATTAATAAAAATCATTACATCATCAACTAATATCATCTCATATGACGTTTTTCCGTACCGGTTTGTCTACTCCCATTTACGTAAAATGTGAGCGTTAATATTACAAAACCTAGCGTTCTTATCAATTGATTTAATACCAATCAATTGACTTATCAACATAATCTGTGATTTCATTTAAATAAACGAAAACAATATGTTAGGTAAATATCCAAAAAACGAAATGAATGTGCTTTTGTAGCTCAAACTGTACTTACATAAGTTTCACCTTTGCCATTTTTTATTGTCCAGAAAAGATCGTCCAATTTTCAAAATTGTTGGGTTAAAATTATTAAACTTCCAAAATTTTCATTCAAAGAAGGAGGGAGGAAGGAGAGGATGAGAGCCAAATAATAATATCTCAAGGTATCAATGTCATGCTATATGCTCCCAAACATAGATTAACTAAAGAGAAGGTTCAGAAATCTCTTGAAAGTAACAATAATAAGAATTGCATTCACCATGAACTTACACACAATCTGATCTTACATTTGAAGGTTCACCCATAAGAGTAAACTGAATTTAAACTTGGACATGCATGGGTGTGACATATGGACAGTGTGAAGTCCTAAACTTATATAAGCAAAAATGGCAGCAACAATAATTCTGATGCTCCAAAGTTATTTTAATGTATCTTCTCATATTTATTTTTCTAAGCACAAAATTCAAAAAAAAAAAATATATGTGCAGGTTTTATTGATAGAAAACTCGAGGAAAGGCAAGCTAGACCTAGAGAACTCAAAACTGATTTCTTTGAGTATGTCCTCGAAGAGCTTTCGAGAGAGGATACAATCCTTACGGAAGTAATTGCTCTAGATTTGATGTTTGTACTATTGTTTGCCAGTTTTGCAACGACTTGTCTGGCCATAACGGTAGCCAGGGGCGGAGCCAGGAATTGGCCGAGGGGGGGGGGCAAGATTATACGGGGGTTTGGGGGCAGTGCCCCCGAAAAAAAAATTTCGGGTCGGACAAGTAAAAAATGGATCGGATCAATGAAATACAATGTATTTTAGTTAACAAAAATGATAAAAGTAAATAATTCAAAAAACGATTGAAATAATGTTGAAGTATTTAACGCAAACAATTTATTAAAATATATTACTCGTACAAAAAAGAAATTCAAATTTGCTAATTAAACTTGGGATAATAGGAAGAAAGACCAAAAACAAAAAAAATGGGAAAAGCCTAACAAATTAATTAAGATTGAAAAAATGTGAGGAAATTAGGAGAAAGAGAAAAACAAAACTGTTAAGAGAAAGAATAGCAAAGATGGAAGACAAAATTAATTGAAAATATAGGTAGCAGGGTTCGAACATGGATTTGAAAAGAAACACCAAAGACTTTAACTTCACCCCTTCTATCACATTGACCACACCACTACCTTTGGTGTTAATCTTGAAGTTAATTATATATATACATATATAACAAAAATATGGTGGGGGCAAAAAAAAAAATTTCCACTGCATTTCCGCCGCTGGGGGGGGGGGGGCGAGTGCCCCCACCTGCCCCCCCTGGATCCGCCCCTGACGGTAGCTATAAAACTTCTCTCCGAGAACCTTATGGTGTTGAAGGAATTGACAGTTAGTAAAAAATTTGACTTTTAAAATACTATAATTCTGTAATATCTTCCCTCATTTTTAACTTGTAGACATGATTTCACTATGCTCTCCAGGAAGAACATGAGAGAATTCTAAGAGATCGAGGAACATTGGAGACAGGGCTGACATGGAAAGAGTATAGGTCAATGACATACACATTTCAGGTAGTCCAGTTTTCATTTACTTTCAAAGAAAGACATGCATATATCCCATGACTAAGCTTGTTAAGCTTGCTAAGGAAAATTTTCAGGTTATCAATGAAACATTTCGACTGGCAAATATAGTTCCAGGAGTATTCAGGAAAGCACTGAAAGATGTCGAATTTAAAGGTATACCTATATAAATAAATAACCACTTCTTAATGAATGTGTTTAGAAATACCTGCCACACCAAGAATTACAATTGATATAGTAAATACATGTTTTATCCAATAATACTAAAAACAATTGTAAATATATTAACCAAACGAATGTAGTAGAATGGAACAACAGAATTCGGGCCACAAAAGAATGTAGTAGAATGAAACAACAGAAGATGTATCCGCAATATGAAAATGGCTAAAAAGAAATCAGTTATGATAAAAAAATTTAAGTCAGGAATTACCTTGGAATAGTAGGCCGGAAAAGAAGATGAAGCAGAGAGACGACGTAAAAAGGAATGACGTAATGAGCGTTTTATTGGCAAAGATAAAAATTTGATGAATATGAAAGCAATATAAGTGTGTTTTAGATACAGGGGATCCACTCTTATCATTTAGAAGTCAAACATATCTTCAGTTATTTGGCATATATCTTCTAAATCATTTCCTTAGAAGTAGCTAGAATATATAGAAATAAATTAATAAGGTTATAATCTAATAATTAAATCGTATATTTAAAATCTGAAAATTAAAATTTGAAATTCATATCCGACTAAAATTAATTTTTTGTAAATTTTTTAAAGTTAATAATAATTAATTACTAATTAAAATCATTTATCAACAAATTAATCCTAAAAATTCGGCAAAAATCATTACCTTAGAATTAGCTAAAATATATGGAAATAAATTAATAAGGTTATAATTTAAAAATTTACTTGTATTTTTAAAATGAAATCTGAAAATTAAAATTTGGAGTACATATCCGACTGAAATTCAATTTTTGTAAATTTTTTAAAGTTAATAATAATTAATTACTAATTAAAATCATTCATCAACAAATTAAGCCTAAAAATTCGGCTTGCATCATGCACATCTGTACGTTGAATACTTCTTATGTTTTTTTATAGGTGATAAATTTAACTATTTTGCTCTCCTAAATCAACTCATACTCTTTAGGTTATTTCAAATCAAATAAAACTTTTGAAAATCTAGGAAATCCTTCAAATCAGGCAATTTGAAATTCCGAAATTAAAAAGAGAAAAGTTGACTTTGTATGTGAATTGGAAAATATTTGAATTGTATCCTTAATTGTAGGAGTGTGAAATAGGCAAGTAGATAAATAGTAACCAAAAAAATTAAAAGTAGGAAATTTAATTTTTTAGGAAATTTCATTTTTGTAAATTGAATCATAATCAGGCATATTTATTCAAATTCCAAAATAAAGAAGATAAAAAAATTATGTGATAAATTTAGAAATTAAAAAGAGGATTTTTTTTTAATTTATTCAAATCATGCATCTTATCATTTAGAAGTCAAACATATCTTCAGTTATTTGGCATATATCTTGTAAATCATTTCCTTAGAAGTAGCTAGAATACATGGAAATAAATTAATAAGGTTATAATCTAATAATTAAATCATATATTTAAAATCTTAAAATTAAAATTTGAAATTCATATCCAACTAAAATTCAATTTTTGTGAATTTTTTAAAGTTAATAATAATTAATTATTAATTAAAATCATTTATCAACAAATTAATCCTAAAAATTCGGCAAAAATCATTACCTTAGAATTATTTAGAATATATGGAAATAAATTAATAAGGTTATAACTTAAAAATTAACTTGTATTTTTAAAATGAAATCTGAAAATTAAAATTTGGAGTTCATATCCGACTGAAATTCAATTTTAGTAAATTTTTTAAAGTTAATAATAATTAATTACAAATTAAAATCATTCATCAACAAATTAAGCATAAAAATTCGGCTTGCATCATGCACATTTGTACGCTGACTACTTCTTATGGTTTTTTTATACGTGATAAACTTAACTATTTAGCTCTCCTAATTCAACTCATACTCTTTAGGTTATTTCAAATCAAATAAAACTTTTGAAAATCTATGAAATCCTTCAAATCATGCAATTTGAAATTTCGAAATTAAAAAGAGAAAAGTTGACTTTGTATGTGAATTGGAAAATATTTGAATTGTAACTTCAATTGTAGGAGTGTGAAATAAGCAAGTAGATAAATAGTAACCGAAAAAAATTAAAAGTAGGAAATTTAATTTTTTAGGAAATTTAATTTTTGTAAATTGAATCATAATCAGGCATATTTATTTAAATTCCAAAATAAAGAAGATAAAAAAAATTATGTGATAAATTTAGAAATTAAAAAGAGGAAAAAAATTTAAATTTATTCAAATCATGCATCTTATCATTTAGAAGTCAAACATATCTTCAGTTATTTGGCATATATCTTGTAAATCATTTCCTTAGAAGTAGCTAGAATATATGGAAATAAATTAATAAGGTTATAATCTAATAATTAAATCGTATATTTAAAACCTGAAAATTAAAATTTGAAATTCATATCCGACTAAAATTCAATTTTTGTGAATTTTTTAAAGTTAATAATAATTAATTATTAATTAAAATCATTTATCAACAAATTAATCATAAAAATTCGGCAAAAATCATTACCTTAGAATTAGCTAGAATATATGGAAATAAATTAATAAGGTTATAATTTAAATATTAACTTGTATTTTTAAAATAAAATTTGAAAATTAAATAGATATAGTTACATGATTTATATAGAAAATAATTGATTAATGGGATAATTACATAATGCCATGTCATAATAATGACATGACTTAATGAGAGGGCTCTAAATGTTTGTGTTTTAATATATTATATAGATAGATTAATATAGTAATATTATTTCCTTCGTAGGAGTACATTATTATTTTTTGACAGTTACTACTATTAAATTTTAGTTTAAATTCTATTTTAAAGATATATGCATATGCATATAAAATAGTAATATAGTTCTCATTTTTATGTCCCAAAATAAATGATTAATATTAATACTTTACAATTGATTTTTCACTTTTTTTTCTTTCTTTCTACGTGAGGGTGAAGACATATTTTTATAAATATATTATATTTCTTGAACATTAGCAAAATGTATAATTAATATTTATAATTTATCTATATATACCTATACATAGATAATATATTTTTCTCGTACTTTTATGTAATTTTTTATTTTTATTCATATCATACACATTAAATAAAAAATACGTAATATTTTCTGAAAGAAATAAAAGTGATGTATTAGGCCCAACGTATAAAATCCAAATATTTTGGTTATTACTAAGGCACAACTAATGAATGGATCAACTCAGCTATTACAACTCTATTGGCCAACGGTATAGATCACTCGACCAAGCTCATTGTTCGACCTCTCTTGGTCCCGATCTAACTTCGTCCTACATTCGATTGTTGGGATAGAGGACCAACCGGGTTAGACATCGAAGCAAGGGGGAAGAAATTCGTCAGTGGTTGCTGGAGACAAGAGCGTCGCGCAGTGGAAAGGCGCTGACGCTCTTGGACAGAAACTTGTGGCTCGGTGGGAATTCTTTGAGGGCAACCGCGCTTGGCATAAGGGCGACCGCGCTGGAGGATTTTACAATGGCGTTGGAGTTTCTGGATGGTAGCGCGACCGTGCTCCTGCGGAGGGCGGCCGCGCTCGGCCCATTTCAGCAAGTCCGAAATTCCTTGTTTGTCTAGGGTTTGGTTTGTTTCCCTAGGTCATATATAAGCAATGTTCCGCCCCCTTTCTCATTGTAACACAAAATTTACATATTATAGTGCAAGATCCTGGCTTGGTAGTGCCCCCAGACGTAGCCAATAAAATTGGTGAACTGGGTTAACAATTTATGTGTTCTTCTTTGTGATTTATTTCTTGTGCTTGGTTTTGTGTGCTCTAATCGTTCTTGTAGGTTTGCTTGGTAGTGGAGGGCCATATTCACAACAACTGGTATCAGAGCTCTAGGTTTCAAGATCAAGGGAGTTGTTCCAAGCAATCAAGAATGGGCAAGGACAAATAGGCGGTTGAGAAATTCGATGGTTCTGACTACGGATATTGGAGGATGCAGATTGAGGATCTTTTGTACAACAAGGACCTCTATAAGCCTCTGAAGGGTGTCAAACCGGAAGAAGAAGATCAGGAAGAATGGGAACTCATGGATCGGAAAGCCCTAGGGGTGGTCAGATCTACTTTGTCAAAGTGGATTGCAAAGACTACTAAGAAGGCGACAACCACCAAGGAGCTATTGGATTATCTTACTGAGAGATTTGAAACTCCATCTGCTGCAAATAAGGTTGATTTGATACGCAAGATGGGTAGTCTCAAGATGCAAGAGGGAGGATCCTTGGCTAAGCACATCGATGAGTTTATGGATGTTATAGACTCATTGACTGTGGTGGAGATCAAGTTCGATGATGAGGTTCATGCGTGCTTGTTGCTAGCATCTTTACCAGCAAGTTGGAGCGGAACGGTGACAGCAATCAACGCTTCAGCAGGTAAGAAGAAATTGAAGTATGATGATGTTAAAGACTTTCTTTTGGCCGAAGAAAATCGCATGAAGAAGTTGGGGACATCGAGTGCTTCGGGATCGGCTTTAGCTACTACTAGCAAGGGGAAGCCGGGTACTAGCAAACAAGGGAGAACCGAATCTAGGGAGAACGTGGTGAGTGGTAAGGGCAAAGCCGGGGAGACCAAAGACAAACCAAAGGTTGCAAAGGGATCTGTTCAGTGCTATTATTGTAAGGAATTGGGACACTACAAGAGGGATTGTCCAAATCGTAAGGGCAATTCGGTGAATGTGACAGTCGAAGGTGACGATGTACTGGTTCTGAGTGTTAGTAGTGCACTAGAATCATGGGTGCTGGATTCGGGGGCATTATTCCACTCTTGCGGGCATAAGGAAGAGATGGAGAATTACACTTCCGGTGATTTCGGTAAGGTCTATCTGGCGGATGGCGAGCCTTTGAAGATCAAGGGGAAAGGGGATGTCAGAATAGGAGCATCGGACGGGAAGGTCTTACATCTGAATGGGGTCAGACACATTCCGGGTTTGAAAAAGAACCTACTTTCAGTTGGGCAGTTGGACGAAGAAGGTTACAAGGTGACATTCGGCTGCAGAAACTGGGTTATTACCAAGGAGGACTGCGAGATCGCTCGGGGTAATAAGGAGGGGACTTTGTATTTGGCGAATAACACCAAGGATAGTATCGCGGTGGCAGCAGCCAAGGGTGATACGGATTTGTGGCACTGTCGATTGGGTCACATGAGTGAGACGGGGATAAAGGTACTTTGTTCAAAGGGACTACTACCGGCTTTGAAGATAGTCAACGTGGAGATCTGCAAAGATTGTATGTTTGGCAAACAGGGGAGAAACAATTTCTCGAGGACAGGTAGGGGTTTGAGGGAAGCAAAGTTAGAATTGGTTCACACGGATTTGTGGGGGCCATCTCCGGTAACGTCTCTGGGTGGTGCGTCATATTACATGACCTTTATTGATGATTCTACAAGGAAGGTTTGGGTCTATTTCTTGAAGGGGAAAGATGAGGCTTTCGAGGTATTCAAGAAGTGGAGGGCCTTGGTGGAGAATCAGACGGGACTTAAGCTTAAGTGCTTGAGATCAGATAATGGTGGGGAGTATGAGCTTGGTGAGTTTAGGGAATATTGCGCTGCAAATGGTATTCGTATGGAGAAGACACCAAAGCGCACACCACAACTCAATGGGGTTGCAGAGAGGACGAACAGAACATTGAACGAGCGGGCTAGAAGTATGAGATTGAAGTGTGGACTTCCGTAGACGTTTTGGACATATGCAGTTGACACGGCGGCTTTCTTGATCAATCGGGGACCATCGTACCATTGGGGAATGGAATTCCAGAGGAAGCTTGGAGTGGCAAGCAGGTAAATCTGTCCTTTCTTCTCATATTTGGCTGCGTTTCTTATGTTCATGTTGATTCTGCTGAGAGAACTAAATTAGATGCAAAATCTGTTAAGTGTACGTTTATTGGGTATGACGGGGATGACTTCGGGTATAAGTTTTGGGATGACCAAAACCATAAAATTATTCGTAGTCGAGATGTGGTATTCAATGAACAGGTATTATACAAGGACAGAAAGGGAGCATCTGATGACACTAGTTCGGAACCGGAAATTGTAGAGGTGGATATTCCAAACTCGGGTGGGAGCAGAACGGTTCATGATGACCATGGTCAGGAGGTCACTGAAGATGAACCACATACTCCAAAACCGGATATTCCGCTGCGTAGATCCAGCAGGTAGCGTGGATCGCCTGACAGGTATACTCCATCCAATTATTATTTGCTGTTGACAGATAATGGGGAACCGAAATGTTATGCGGAGGCTATTTGTAGTACACTTTGTAACAAGTGGAAAGCTGCGATGGATGATGAGATGGACTCATTGAAGGCCAACAAAACTTGGGAGTTGACTGAACTACCTAAGGGGAAGAAGGTACTGCATAACAAGTGGGTTTACAGGATCAAGGAGGAAGCAGACGGTAGCAAGCGTTACAAGGCAAGATTGGTTGTAAAAGGGTTTCAGCAGAAGTACGGTATTGACTACACCGAGGTATTCACTCCGGTTGTGAAGATGACCACTATCAGAATGGTTGTAAAAGGGTTTCAGCAGAATACGTTAAGAAAGTCTTGGCAAGGTTTTGTATGGAAGAGGCGAAGCCAACGGGGACGCCATTGGGTTTGCATTTCAAGCTATCCGAGAAGGACTCACCTATGGGCAAGGAGGAGCGTGACAAGATGGAGAGAACTCCATATGCTTCAGCAGTGGGGAGTCTCATGTATGCAATGGTGTGTACAAGGCCGGACATTGCACATGCGGTGGGAGTAGTCAGCCGGTTTATGGGCAATCCAGGAAAGCAACATTGGGAAGCGGTTAAATGGATCCTACGTTACTTGAAGGGTACTGCTGGTAAGGCTCTGTGTTTCTCGAGCAAGGAAGTGGTGTTAGCGGGTTATGTTGATGCGGACTTGGCATCAAGTGATCTTGATAAGAGAAGAAGTACTACGGGTTATGTGTTCACATTGGGTGGTACGACAATCTCCTGGGCTTCTAAGTTGCAGAAGATCGTAGCTCAGTCGACTGCAGAAGCAGAATATGTGACAGTGACAGAAGCAAGTAAAGAGATGGTATGGTTGCAGAACTTCTTGGGTGAACTTGGGAAGACGCGAAGTGGTAACGTTCTCTACAGCGACAGTCAGAGTGCAATTCACTTGGCTAGAAATCCGGCATTTCATTCGAGGACGAAGCACATTGAACTGAGGTTTCACTACATCAGGCATCTCTTGGAGGAGAAGATTTTAAGGCTAGAGAAGATATTGGGATCGGAGAACCCGACTGACATGTTGACAAAGGTTGTAAACCTTGAGAAATTGAAGCTGTGAAAGCTTCAATTGGGCTTGGAGAATAGGAGAGGAGGATGGCACTACCATGATCGAGGTGAGCACTAGGAGGACACCAAGGATGAGTTGAAGAACGGATACGGGGCTTATATGTATGGTTGATCTCTAGGTGGGAGCTTGTTGGGATAGAGGACCAACCGGGTTAGACATCAAGCAAGGGGAAGAAATTCGTCAGTGGTTGCTGGAGACAAAAGCGGTCGCGCAGGTGGTGTGCGCGACCGCGCTCTTGGACAGAAACTTGTGGCTCAGTGGGAATTCTTTGAGGGCAACCACGCTTGGCATAAGGGCGACCGCGCTGGAGGATTTTACAATGGCGTTGGAGTTTCTGGATGGTAGCGCGACCGTGCTCCTGCGGAGGGCGGCCGCGCTCGGCCCGTTTCAGCAAGTCCGGAATTCCTTGTTTGTCTAGGGTTTGGTTTGTTTCCCTAGGTCATATATAAGAAATGTTCCGCCCCTTTTCTCATTGTAACACAAAATTTACATATTATAGTGCAAGATCCTGGCTTGGTAGTGCCCCCAGACGTAGCCAATCAAATTGGTGAACTGGGTTAACAATTTCTGTGTTCTTCTTTGTGATTTATTTCTTGTGCTTGGTTTTGTGTGCTCTAATCGTTCTTATAGGTTTGCTTGGTAGTGGAGGGCCATATTCACAACATCGATCTCCTACTTGTACATCTCTGCCCAACTAAGGCACAAACTCAGGTCGACATCGAACACTTAGGCGACCTCGACCTAATTACACGTGTGTTTATCCACGATTCTATTTGTAACCGTTTCCTACAATCACGTAGACGGTTACGCCAGCATTATCTCCGCGGTCCAAGGGATTAACATCAATCCTATGGCACCAATATATATACCATACTATATCCAACGTAAAACGGGAATGTCATATTCACCATTGTCGTTCAATACAGTTTATTACGAACTTAACACGATATCTCATCATCATGCCGGAGGGTATTAGCCGAAGACAATCCCGACTAGTCGTTTGTTCGTGTTTTCAGGTCACAGTTGCTGGATTATACCCTATTGCTGGACTAAGGCTGATCCGGACCGTTTCCTTCATCATCGGTTTGGTTTCATTATCGGGAAACAATAACACTAGACCTTTAAACCTTGCATAATCACAGAAATGGTATCTAAGGGACATACTGATATTGCCTTTAGTGAACCAATTAATGAGAATTATGGGGGAACTAACCCAGACATGGACGCAGGTGCGGGGAACCAAACTGCTAACTTGCCTTCTACTCCTCCTGGGCACCCCACTAGGAGGGCCACTCGCTCCAACAGTGTGGCCGATGGGACAGGAATGCAGGATAGAAGGAGGGACAAAAGGCCCATGCCTAACCAAGGAGTAAGCCAGCTGGCTAAGAATATACAAACGGGTCGAACAACTACAGGCGACATCCCCGGTCCCTCAGTTTCTCACCTTAGTAGGAAGGAGATCTTGCTAGAGCGAGGTAGATTGCTATAGAGTTTATTCGAGGTGCAAAATGAGTTGCTCGAGCTACCCGAGTCTCCTAAATAGGACGACAGAAGATCAGAAAGGGTAACTCCTTCCCTTATCTCTCATAGGCAGGCCAATGGGGCCCCCAGGCTGTCCGGAGAATAGAGAAGAGAGGATAGGCCTCCTCCTATCCACATCTATTTGGATGGAACTGGTGACCTAAGGGATAGACTCAACCAATAAAGGGAGCAAGAGGCCAACTCAGCACAGAAAAGGCAGCTCAAAGCTGACAGAGCTCAGCGTAGTTCTCCTCCTAGGGGAGATCGATCGCTTCACAGGAGGGATAGAAGAGAAAACTCCCCCAAGGAATGAGAGGCAGAGGAACCATTCTAGGATGGAGTACCATCAGGAGGAGAGACAAAAGTCCAACTCTATCTCCCATCAAAGAGGCGAACTAGATGTTAGGGAGCTTCTCAATCTGAAAAGGAGGTTTGATGGCATGGAGGCAGATCGAAAGGCAACAGATGGCTAGGTCGAACGAAACAATTGTACTCTTCGACCATTGGCTAAGGACATGCTCAACAAAGGTCCACCTGCAGGGTTCAAGTTGCCCGTGCTAGAAAAATATTCATGCATGACCAATGACTTGAATCACGTGCAACACTTTAAGGCAACTATGTGTTTGGTCTCCACTGAGGATGATGTGTTATGCAAGGCATTAACTAACACCATAACAGGTGCAACACTGACTTGGTTCCGCGGTTTATCAACGATATCACCTCATGGAATTATATGAGGATGAAGTTCTTAGAGAGATTCTCCACAGCTAGGCTCACAAGAAGACGGTCACCGACCCGAAACAACATGACTTAGGGTAAGACAGAAAGTACCATGAGTTACTTCACAAGGTTTAAGGAGTTGGTCGACCAAATTTAGGAAGAACTCACGGATAGGGAGGTTATTAACTGCTTCAGAAATGGGGTGTCCTCACCTGATTTGGATCTTTAGCTCCAAGTTAGGAGAGCGACCACGAGGAAGGAATTGTTTGAAAGGGCCTATGATGTGGCCGTGGCCGAGGAACGAAAGGAGAGAAAGAAAGAAAGGAGCTCGAAGCATTCCGAGGTTGGTGAGTCGACCAAAGGGGGGCAAGCCAAGAATGACAACCACAACAACAACAAGAGGAAAAACAAAACTAGGGCGACTGATAGAGTCCCTGAAAGCTTTACCCCAATCACAGTTAGACGGTTAGAGATTATGAATACTGTCGACCTGGGTCCTCCAGCGCCCATGAACTCCCAAAATAAGTTCAGAAGAGACAACGACAAGTATTGTGAGTTCCACAAAGACACTGGCCATATAAAAGAGGAATGTATGAGCTTAAAAAGGATCATCCAAAAGTGGGTGAACGATGGCAGGTTGGACATGTTCGTAAAGGGAGATCGTCATGCGGGGGGAGATCGACCTACCAGAGGTGTACCAGAGCCAAAACAACCAAGATTGACTTTGGGGGTAATTGCTGAGGAAACTAGCAACACGGCACTCAAGAACAAGATCTTCCAGCTAAATAAAGCTCCATATGTCCCACCCAGAAGCTGTGTACAAGATGAGGTGATCAGTTTTACCCATACGAGCTAGCTGTTAGCACGACAGTGAGGGAACAAATATTGGTAATTCTAGGTCTCATTAATGACTACACATCCAGCAGAATTTTGATCGACACAAGGGCCTGCAAAGACATCCCTATAAAACCTTCCTTGATATGGGTTTTACAAATGTCAGGTTGTCACCTTATTCAGGTCCACTTGAGGGCTTCACCAACCACAGGGTCGACTCAAAGGGTCATAGAGCTGGAGGTGGATATCGGGCAACATCCTTTGAGGAAAACATCAAAGGTAACATTTAAAGTTATTGATGTTATAAGTGATTACCATGCTATTCTAGGAATACCTGGACAACTCGCCCTAGGAATGGTGCCCTTTATCCCCTACCAAAGGGTCAAATTTCCTATCGTACTAGGAGTTGGATGCGTATTGAGCACGGCTAGGGAATACCTTGATCATGTGCTACGATCTAAGAAGAAAAGGGAACTAGAGATAGACACTACAGAAGCTAGCTGGAAATTTTCAAAGTCTGTCACCACGACCTCCAGGTTGGCACCAATTCGATGTGTGGAGGAAGGAGTGGACCTGATGCTAGGAGAGGCGACCTATCCCTCACATGACACAGGGATGACTGAGCCGACATGTCCCTCAGAAAGCACAGGGGCCGCTATGGATGCAGTCTTGGTCGACCAGATCATCATTGGCGACATATGCCTCAAAGTCAACCAAAACTCAGGGGCCACCAGTAGAGTAGATGCCGAGCTAGATGATATGATCGAGGTAGAAGCTCCACACTTGGGGGCCGAGGAAAGAAAAAGGGTCAGAGAGATCATCATTGAGACCATACAGTTTAGGGATGGCCCGGAGCTAGAGCTAGTGGACGAGCTGGAAGAGATAGAAGCAAATTCATCTTACCCCGAACAGAAATTAAGGGTAGTGTAAGTACCCAAATCCGGATCGTCAAAATCCGTTAAAAGTTAACCGAAATTCGTTAACTGGCCCGCTCCAGGTTAACTGGAACCCGTTAAACTCCCCGTTCTCAAGCCAACGAGACATTCCGAGACTGCCCCATGCATCCCAACGTCAAAGCGTAATCAACACACGTTGTCACACGTAAAAGTACAGGTTTTCCTGAAAAACACACTTTTCGGCACTTTCCGGAGGCATTTCGGACATTTTCCGGACAGTTATTTAAAAACGAACAAAACCGGGAATAATGACACAAAAACCCATGCCCTGGTGAGTCACAGGGGCACGTGGCATGCATGCCACAGCCCTCTAGTCAACATCAATCAGATTTCAGAGTGAAAAGACCAAAATGCCCCTGAGATGTTGTCACAGTCCGTCCGGACTGTTTTTCAGGCAAAACAGAATTGCCAGCAAGTCCTCCCAATTTCCAAAATACCACAACCCCCCCCCCCCCCAAATTCAGGTTTAGTCCGTTTTGACTCTTTTACATTTCACCCTATAAACACAGTGGGCTGTCAAACATTTGAGAAAGAGAAAAAACATTATCCATTTTCACAAATAGCCACGGCATGAGCCAGTTTCAACCCCTCCCGAGCCCCGTTTTGTTTCGATTTGCGTGAAAATCTCGTATTTCAACCAAATACGAACCAAACAACTTCGAAACACCTTTCCAAACACTAAAACATATCCTGTATACGTCTCCCGAGCCAAAAGAGTCAACCCCTAGCCATAGGTAACACTTTCTCTCCCTAAACACTTGTTCCGTCTCGGTTTACGCGCCAGTCGCTACAACCGTTTCGGACAAAAGTCATTGAAATGTAGACGTCACCGTCAATGGGGTTCGATACGTTTTAGTCCAAGATCCTCTTCTCTTCCCGTAAGAGAAGTAATCTCGGGTTAAAATGGCGTTCCGACCCCGTTTCTTTACTTTTAATGTCATTTAACAATTATGGATCGTTTGATCCGTTGAATGTCATTTACTTTACGCAACTTTATAGTCCGAACTGTTTGGTTCGTGATAGTCATTTAACCGTTCGGATCGTTTGATCAGTTGAATGTCATTTAAATTACGCAACTTTACAAGTTCGAGCCGTTTGGTTCGTTGACGCACCTTTAAAATCCGGATCGTTTGATTCCGTCGATACTGCACTTCAAATACTGTCATTTACAAGTCCGAGCCATTTGGCTCGTGATAGTATTTACTTATCAAAGTCCGAGTCGCAAAACGATTCGTTGATCGCATATCATTTAATGCTTTTTTCCCGTAAAATCGCTAACAATGTAATACTGAATGTGCGCTCGCCGAAATTGGGTTTCGAAAATGAAGGAGTCGCCACGCCGTTTTAAGAGGAAACATTGAAAACCTTTTTTGAGAGAGAAAATACGGGTTCGGGGGTCAGGTTACGTGTTGGGAAGAACCGAGAGTTCACCCAACACGCCTCGTCCGTAGACAAGTCTTTCAATTAAACATCCAAGCAAAGCCAAAAGTGTGTGCAAGTGTTAACAATGAACAAATGTGATAAACATGCATTTTATTAATATGAACCGAGGCTTACAACTCGTGAGCCTATTATTTAGGGAGGCCACATCCCTGCTACAACAACCTAGAACAGATTACAAGAGAAAAGGCTTCTGCAGATAGGTCACGATATGTCGCATGACACATGATACAGGTGACCACATATGTCGCGTGACACAGGATCACCTTGGAACAATGTGTCGCGTGACATACAGAGGCCATCTGCAGAAACTTACACAATGAACACCAGAATCAACAACAACTAACACAGATCTAATTAATTGTCCAGATTAGATACGAAATACAGAAATAACAACAAATCGACCCCGGAGTGTGGATATGGGTAGATCCACACCCCCTTGGGGTTTAAACACCAAATTCAAGCAAGTATTCAACAATAGTAGCTCAATTACACAGATTAGACAAGTTAAACTGAGAGATTGCGATTGAGATTCAGTAATCTAGACAGATGGAGTCTGATTACTGAATCCTAACAGAAGTAGACAATAGAATTATGAAGAATTGAGTAGAAGGAAGAGAGAAGAGCGAGTTTGAGATTTGTTACCCTTGTTGCTTCCACGAATTCTGTATCAAGTTAGATACAGAACCCTTCAATTTGCTGCTTCTGGTCTTGGGGGCCTAAGAGAATTGGTGCAAAGAGTCCAAGTGGTTTGGTTTGGGAAATGGGTTTGGATTGGAAGGAATTGGGTAGGTTAAAGGTAGGAGAGAGAGAGAGTTGTGTTTGGGAGGTTCGTTACGATGCAATTTCTGCAGAGTAACAGTAGGCTGAAGTTGGGATCATTTTCTGAGAGGGGAGGGTCTTATTTATAGGCTGCAGTTAGTGGTCACCTTGTGTCGCACGACTATACGCAACCACTTTCCATGCCTCGACTTGTCGCGTGACACAAGGTGGCCTCAACCGTTTTTGGCGCCAAAACCAGTTTCTGGAACATTCAGGCCTAAATACCTAAAAAGTCCAAAAAAGTTTATTCCCAACAGGTCCCTTGGCATGAGTAAGGTACCAAAAGGTACATCCTTCGCGGGAAACTTATAAAATGTTTCTGAAAGTCTCGGGATAGGCCGGGAATTTACCAAAATGCCCCTTAATGCAATTTTATTACATTAAAATGCATCTAAAAGGTTGTGAATTGGATTGGAATACTTACAGAGCCCCTCGGCAACGTCACTTTTGGAAAAAGTGGGGTTGCCGATAAAATAAGACCCAATCCCAATGAGCATCAAGGGATAAGGTAACGGGCTAGAGGGTGAATCGGGGAGTGTAATGGCTGGACCTTTCTGAGAAAGGATTCCTACGTATCCCTTAAGAAGGGAATCAATCCAAATCGTAGTTCGAAAATTACCAAAATCAACCACAAGCAATAAAGGGGTAGAGATGTGTCTTCATACCTTTGATGTGCTTACCTGTGACTTCTTGAAGGGTCGGTACTACTGCGGTTGGCTAGTAGCTGCCTTTTGTGCCAGGTCGTAGCTACCGGAGGGTCTCATGCTGCAACTGTTATTTGCGAGTAGCTGCCGGAGGGTCTCATGCTATCGCTGTTGACGAGTTATAGCTGCCGGAGGGTCTCATGCTGCAACGGGTCTTTGTGGATGCCGGAGGGTCTCACACCACTTCGTTGGTGCAGGGTGGCTGCCAGGGGACTCATGCTACTGCTGCTGACGGGTTGTAGCTGTCGGAGGGTCTCATGCTGCAACGGGTCTTTTGTGGATGCCGGAGGGTCTCATACCACTTTGTTGGTGCAAGGTAGTTGCCGGAGGGTCTCACACTACTGCTGCTTCTCTTCGTGGATGCCGGAGGGTCTCATACCACTTTTGCTTCTGCTTTGCTGGGGATAGGTGTAGCTGCCAGGGGACTCACGCTACTTCTATTTCTGCTCTTTGTTGTTCTTTTATCGGTTTTGTTGCTGGACTGTCTTTGTTGATTGTTTGCTTTTTGTGTCCTGAGCTTTGCTTGGGAAGCCGGGGACTCTGCTTTTATGCATTGCCTCGAGGCTCGGTCTTTGGAACTTTGCTTGCCGGGAGCGGAGTTCCTCTTGGTGCTGCGGGAGTCAGCGATCCGGGAACTTTGCTTGCACAGGGAGCGAGGGTTCCTCTTGGGATTTTTGCTTGGTAAGCCGGGGACTCTGCTATCTGGGGAGTTGGCTTTTCTTTTTTTGGGATTTTTGGGGCCGTTGATCTTGTTGCTTTTGCTTGGTAAGCCAGGGACTCTGCTTTCTGGGGAGTTGGCTTCTTTCGGTGCTTTGGGGCCGTTGGTTTTGTTGCGCTCTGCTTGGGAGACTATCACAAATATGGGCTTTTGTGTTCTTCTTTTTTTCGGTTTGGCCTGAGGGCCAGTCTTCGAGGTGTGGCGAGACTCAGTTGATCATTGTACCTGCGAGGGAAAAACAACAACTCCAAGCGCTGCATCTAACTAAGCTATCTTGTTAGCAATGATTAACCTATATTAGCTTGTTTGCACTAGTGCATGCATTGCAGGAAGGAAACGCGATCATTGTGTTAAAAGGTCGGCTTTGCCAGGTTTGTGTATGAGGTTTTGGGACTGTCTCGGATAGGTGTGTATAGTAGGGGTCCTCTCCCGTGTATTTTCATGGGCATGTGTATGAATGAGGGTAGGAGGTGTATTATAGCAACAGTGAGTCGGAAAATGCTCTGGGGTAACCACTGCAGGCTTTTATACACTGTATGCTATCAACCAATATGTGTCGCCCGACATGATATGTCTGCTTGGCCTATTGTGTCGCACGACTGAGAGGAGCTCATAACAGGTCCTTTTTAAAGTCGGTTCAGGCTTCATTTGCAAACACTGTCTTCTTAGTAGAGGAAACCAGCGGCCCCTATTTGGCAGATAAGCGAATTCTTTGGCCAAGGCGATACTTTCATTTGTAATGGAGCATTATAACAAAGAGGTTGCTTCCCGGGAGTGTCAATTTCATCGGGACTTTGTCGAAATTTGGGGATTTCATCTGAGGCAACATAGGAGGGTTATTGACAAGCGGTACAATATGCCGTGCATTTGGTCCTTAAAAGATTGGAGGGTCGATTGGGATTTGCTTCGGGCTGCATCCTGCTTCTGGGACTTAAAATCAGTGGGAGTCACGGTCGCCTCCCCCCACCTGAAATGGAATGTGTAGGTCGTGTCCCACCAGTACTCGCTCAGGGCAACATGAAGTACCTTCGCCCTCTACATCAAAGCCACCGCCGGCTACCGGCGATGAAGCACGCGGTGGAGTCAATCACGAACTGTCGTGGACTCCTCTCGCCGTCCCGAGCCACATCTGGGAACATCTCCCACAGTTGGCGGACCGCCTCAACATCCCCCCTACTCTTCACATTATGTACGTCAATCGGACCTTGCCCCTGCAGGTGAACACGGCAAAAGTATGTTATTAAAGAGATAACATACACAGACACATATCAAAATCACAGAAAATATATCAGCACAAAGATATAGTTCATTTTCCTAAAATATTTCCATCCCAGTTGGAGTATTAACAGTCTAGTTTCAAAAAACCCGTTCATTAACGGTTCATTTTCCTAAAATATTTTCATCCTAGTTGGAGTATTAACGGTTCAGTTTCAAAAACCCGTTCATTAACGGTTCCTTTTCCTAAAATATTTCCATCCTAGTTGGAGTATTAACGGTTCAGTTTCAAAAAACCCATTAATTAACGGTTCATTTTCCTAAAATATTTCCATCCCAGTTGGAGTATTAATGGTTTAGTTTCAAAAACCCGTTCATTAACGGTTCCTTTTCCTAAAATATTTCCATCCCAGTTGGAGTATTAACGCTCCACTTTCAAAAAACCCGTTCATTAACGGTTCATTTTCCTAAAATACTTCCATCGCAGTTAGAGTATTAACGGTCCAGTTTCAAGAAACCCGTTCATTAACGGTTCATTTTCCTAAAATACTTCCATCCCAATTGGAGTATTAATGGTTCAGTTTCAAAAACCCGTTCATTAACGGTTCATTTTCTTAAAAATATCTTTGTCCCAGTCGAAGTATTAACTGTCCAAAATCCCAAAAACATTCAAGTCATTTCGAAAACTCCATCGAACCCGGAACTTTCAAAACCTTTCGAAAACTCCATCGAACCCGGAACTTTCGAAACACTTCGAAAAATTCGTCCAAATCGGAACTTTCAAAATTTACTTTGTCCCGAGTTAAACTCACTTTAATTTTGGAAAACGGCCATAGACATGGAATTTTCCTGCCAAAATTTTTATGTTGTCTACCCGTAACATCAATTGAGCTAAGCTACAATCAATTTCAACAAAGGGACATCGCAAGGCCAAAAGCCCCAAATCGGGCACCAAGAGCCCTAACTCATCTCTAGTCAAAATTCCTAAAATTCAAGAATGCAAATTCTAAAAATTAACGGAATTTAGAGGATGCTAACCTTCCTCACAATCCCCTTCTTGGATTTGTGGCGATCCCGAGCCGGATAAAACTCGGGTGGATCCAAAGGAAGATCGGTAGTTCGCACCGTCCTCCTTAGCCTCGCTCTCTCGTTGTCGGTCCTCCTATGCCGACCCCTTCGTCCTAATCCAGCTTCCATAATGATAATCTCTCAAAGATTTGAACAAAACTCGCAAAAAAATTGGAGAATTTTCACTCTTTTCTCTCTTCTCTCTACTTTGAAATGGGATTTTTGGTGCGGTTTTGCGTCGCCTAGTGCTGATCTTAAAAAAGGTCCATGGTGAAGATGAGTCCGGCCGGCCCGTTTTATACCATAAAGTTTCCTTTGCCACTTTGGCCCCTCAGCTTTTAAGAATTCCAAATTTAACCCTTTTGGCCCCCAAAAGTTAAAAAATTCCCCGGTTAGACATTTCTAACACCCCTCCCCCGAGGATAAATCTCAGTTAGACATTGCTAACGCCCCGTCTCCAGACGTTAAACTTCTCGTTAGTCCTCACTAACACTCTGTCTTCGGATGTTAAATCTCAGTACCATCTTTAGAAGGTAAATCGGCCGCCATAGTAAGCCCGAGTATCTTTTCGCTCCATCAAGCGAACCTTCACTTCCCCGGCCGTCAATCGTAAGCCCGACCATCCCACTTCAGCGGCAATCACTATAAGCCCGCACAACAATCCCTCATCGGCCGCCATAGTATGCCCGAGTATCTTTTCACTCCAGCAAGCGAACCTTCACTTCCCCGGCCGTCAATTGTAAGCCCGACTACCCCACTTCAGCGGCTATCACTATAAGCCCGCACAACAATCCCTCTTCGTCCGTCATAGTTAGCCCGAATATCTTTTGCTCCAGCAAGCAAACCTTCACTTCCCAGGCCGTCAATCGTAAGCCCGACCTCCCCATTTCAGCGGCAATCACTATAAGCCCGCGCAACAATCCCTCTTCGGCCATAATCGTAAGCCCGAATACCATATCCCCAGCAGACAAAAGACAAGCGGCAATCACTATAAGCCCGCACAACCATCCTTCTTCGACCATCATTTCCGTCGAATTCCCAGCATAAGAGCCCGCTTCCTCCGTATATCAGAATACGCCGTCAAGGACGGACATTTCTCGTATCCTATCAGAATACACCGTCATGGACGGACATTTCTCGCATCCTTTCAGAATACGCCGTCAGGGACGGACATTTCTCACACCCTATCAGAATACGCCGTCGGGGACGGACATTTCTCACATCCTTTCAGAATACGGCGTCGGGGACGGACATTTCTCACATCCTTTCAGAATACGGCGTCAGGGACGGACATTTCTCATATCCTTTCAGAATACGCCGTCAGGGACGGACATTTCTCACACCCTATCAGAATACGTCGTCGGGGACGAACATTTCTCACATCTTTTCAGAATACGTCGTCGGGGACGGACATTTCTCACATCCTTTCAGAATACGCCGTCAGGGACGGACATTTCTCATATCCTTTCAGAATAAGCCGTCAGGGATGGACATATCTCACATCCTTTCAGAATGCGCCGTCGGGGACGGACATTTCTCGCATCCTATCAGAATACGCCGTCAGGGACGGACATTTCTCATATCCTTTCAGAATATGCCATCAGGGATGGACATTTCTCATATCCTTTCAGAATGCGCCGTCATGGACGGACATTTCTCGCATCCTATCAGAATACGCCGTCGGGGATGGACATTTCTCACACCCTTTCAGAATACACCGTCAGGGACGGACATTTATCGCATCCTATCAGAATACGCCGTCAGGGACGGACATTTCTCACACCCTTTCAGAGTACGCCACCGGGGACGGACATTTCTCATACCCTTTCAGTCTCCCGTAGGATCAGACGCCTCCTAATAGTCTCACTCAGGTCTAGACGCCTCCGAATCAGTCTCAACCAGGGCGCACTCCTCCTAATCGTTCCTCCAGATGTCGAGGCCCTACGAAATACCCTCGCACCTACGAACTACGATCGGTTTGATTTCCGCTCGAGATACGTAGGAATCCTCTCGCTAAGGGTCCAGCCAGCTGACCGCTTAGGTTTCTCAAAGTAAGGCATCCCCCGATTTGGATCCTTATCTTTTTTCAACTGCCCCACTTCCTTCGAAAGTGACGTCGCTGAGGGGCTAATGTAAGTATCCAAATCCGGATCGTCAAAATCCGTTAAAAGTTAACCGGAATCCGTTAAATGGCCCTTTCCAAGTTAACCAAAACCCGTCAAGCTCCTCGCTCTCGAGTCAACGAGACATCCCGGGACTGCCCCGTGCATCCCGACATCAAAGTGTATTCAACACACGTTATCACACGTAAAAGTACAACTTTCCTTGAAAAATGCACTTTTTGGCACTTTTCGGGGGCATTTTGGACATTTTTCAGACAGTTATTTAAAAAAGGAACAAAATCGGATATAACGTTACAAAATCCCTAGCCTAGGTGAGTCACAGGGGCACGTGGCACGCAGGCCAAGCCCCACAAATCAACATCAATCAAATTCGAGGGTGAAAAGACCAAAATGCCCTTTATTTTTAGTGACTGGCCGTCCGGCCTGTTTTACCCCAAAAACCAGAATTCCCCTCAGGTCCTCCCATTTTCCAAAATACCCAAAAACCCCCCAAATTGAACCTTAGGCCATCCGGCCTGTTTTGCATTTTCACCCTATAAATACAAGGGCTGTCATTTGTAAAAAAAATTCATTAACCCTCTCCCCTCAAAGCTCAGGGCATAAACTAGTTTCAACCCCCCCCCCCCCGAGCCCCATTTTGTCTTGATTTACGTGAAATCCCATTTTCCGACCAAACATGAACAAAAAAACCTCGAAACACCTTTCAAACACCAAAATTTTATCCTGTATATGTAAACCAAGTCAAAGAGTCAACCCCTAGCCATAGGTAACACTCTCTCTCTCTAAAACTCGTTTTGCCTCGATTTACGCGTCAACCACTATTATCGTGTCAGTCGAAACTTTCGAAATGTAGATGTAACGCCGTCTACGGGGTCCGATACGTTTTACCCCAAAATCATCTTCTCTCCCGTAAAAGAAGTAATTTCGGGTTAAAATGGCGTTCCGGCCCCATTTTTTACGTTTATGTTATTTACGGTCCGAATCGTTTGATCCGTCGATTCACACATTTACTGTCTGGATCGTTTGATTCCGTTGATGCCGCACTTTAAATACTGTCATTTACGAGTCCGAGCCGTTTGGCTAGTGATAGTATTTACTTATAAAAGTCCGAGTCACAAAACGACTCGTTGATCGCATGTCATTTAATACCTCTTTTCATAAAATTGGTTACAATGTAATGCCCGATTCAAAACCGGAGTTCGTCATTCGAACTCCTTTTCAAAACAACGCGAGATCAACGTTTGGCATCCAAACGCTCCTTTTTAACTAAAATCAACGTTTGACATTCAAACTAAAGATTTAAAGTTCGTCATTCGAACTCCTTTTCAAAAACGCGCAAAATCGACGTTTGGCATCCAAACGCTCCTTTTTTTTAACTAAAATCAACGTTTGACATTCAAACTAAAGATTAAAGCTCATCCTCGAACTCCGTTTTCAAAACAAATCAAAACCGACATTTGTCATTCAAACGCTCATTTTTTCATCATAAAGTCAACGTTTGACATTCAAACTAAAGATTAAAGCTCGTCCTCGAACTCCGTTTTCAAAACAAATCAAAACCGACGTTTGTCATTCAAACGCTCGTTTTTTCATCATAAAATCAACGTTTGTCACTCAAACCAAGATTAATCTTGACATTCAAGCCCCTTTTCAAAATGCAACACACACACTCACACAATTTCGAGAAAGGTAGAAAGACTCGTCATACGAGGCATTTCGGGTGATCTCAATATACTCTTCCCGAAACGTAACGTGACCTCCGAACCTAACAATCTCTGGTACAAAAAAGCCATTTTTCAAGTTTGGGCTCATAATACAAAACGTCACATTTTCAAAGCCATTTTCCAAGTTTGGGCTCATAATACAAAACGTCACTTTTTCAAAGCCTTTTCCAAGTTTTGGCTACCAATTAAAATGACCCCCTTTTTTCAAACTCAGTCATTCTCAACGTTTGGGCTCATAATACAAAACCGTGTGGTGACTCCTCCCTCTCTCCGGAAGCGAGGTCCCAAATTTTGCGAAACGCTCGCCGCTTCCTCGCGCGATCCGGGTAATTTCAGAGGGTTGAACCGAGGAACTGGTGTAGGAGGGTTTTATTTTCTTTTTCCAACTTTAAATCTAGGCCGTTATTTGTCTTTGGTAAAACTCAATTGACCACTCTTTGTGTGGCGGTTGAGAGCCACCCCTATTGTATTATAGATTCTCTTCTCCACCATCACTACTATCGGCTCATCACCACCGCCGCCGTCATCTCCATAATCGCCACCATCAGCACACCACGACTGCCCACCACTATCATTCCTGTCACAACCACCAAACAACAACAATTATAAATCAAGACAAAACAAAGTAAACAAAAATCTAAAATTCACAAGCAAAGAACAAAACCAAGATCAAGAGAAAACAAAACAAACAAAAATCTCATTTCAAACATAGAACAAAACCCCATCATAAATATACAACCAAATATGCAAAAAACAAGCACACATAAATTTATCATCAAAATGTTGAGAGTTTACTAAGATCAAGAGGAAAGACAAACACACATTCAAATCCAACACACAAAAACGAACAAACGCGTACAAACTCACCAGATTTGTGTAGATCTGTGGATCTACACACACACATGAACAAACACACCAAAACCACACACAAACATAAAACATACAGATCATAAAACCAGATCCAAGCGAGAACAAAGAAAAAATAATAGAACGGGATATATATAGAAAGAGACTTAAGGAAGGTGGCGGCGACGTTTCTATGTGAACGACAACGATAGGGACGGTAAAGAAATGGTAAGGGATTCTATGAAGGGAAAGTGGCGCTGGAATGGGAAAGGGCGACAAGGACATAGTGGAAGGGTGGTGAGAGGCGGTGGGGAGTGGTGACCGTGGAGAGACAGGGGGTGAGGGAAACGGAGAAGAGAGATATTGGGGTTTCATGTAATGGGTATGAAATGAAATGGGGCAGAGGAGATGAGTACGGCGACGTCATTTTGATAGTTAGAAAAAATCAATTTCTCTCCATTTATTGAATTGAACAATGAAAATGATAAACTATTGAATACTCCCTCCGTCCCGCCCGATGCTTCACCATTTTTGTGAAGCACGTAAATTAAGAAAGGTGATGTTTTTAATCTCATCTATGTCTTGGGTCAAATCTCATTTGAAAGCACCAATTAAGTTAAAACCTCTTTCAAATATATGAGATACGAAACGATGCACCTAACTGAGTCAAAACTACATCAACCGTTATCTCATCTTGATCACAAATTAAGATATAATGATGCACCCAACTGAGCGAAACTACATCAAAATACCCTAAAATTTCACAAGTGTTCTAATCAAGGGGTGGCATAAAACTTAAACATTTAGAAGGTTTTACACATAGAAACAAACATCGCATGGTTGTAACATGAAACTTATGTGCCATAATCATGAACATAGGACTTCACAAAATTATTCCAAACAAACAATTTGTTTAAATTTTGAAAATTTAATAATCTAATTAATCTTATTAAATAGATCAATAACCCATATAAAAGATCAATCATATTAATCGTAATCATGGTATATCATATATAATTGTTTTCTCAAAATGACCCACATAAAATCATAGATCACTTTTGGCCCAGATCAGCTCTCTTGCCGTAGAGCCTTCGTCGAGAATTAGCGCTTGCGTTTCTTCCCATGTGAGAATAGCCAATGCTTCCTTGAACTGTATGCGGTAGTCTAGATAAACTTCCATCGGGGAGAGCTTTCTCTACTGCTTTAACTAAGTGGCGGGTATGTCGGAAGGTGAGTATACGGCTTACCGAACGTCTGCCCATGTGACTGGTTTTTGCCCCAGTTGGTCATTTCTGTAAACGAATGTGGTAGTCTGTGGAATCTCCCTGAGCAGTTGTTGGAGATGTATTTCCATCTTTCTCTTCTTTATGAATAGACCTTCCTCTTTCAGTTGGCCTTTCAATTTGAGAATGGAAATGATCCGCTCCCATCCTCCCAGGACCCTTGGGATTTCGGTTTTGTTGACTTCACGACTGGCTTGGAAGAGAATAGTTTCATCGTCTTTGTCATCGCTTTCACAGAGGACTTGCTTCTCTCGGGGAGATAAACGCTTGTATTCCTCATGCTGTTTGGCTAGGTATTCCTTGTGCTGTGCCATTCCATCTCCTAGGTCGTCGGGACCGTTGACCTCCCTCCCTTGCCAGAGTGATGGTAGTCCAGGAAGTCGCCGTGGGCAAAACCTTTGAGGTCGAACTGGTCTAGAGTGGCCTCTAGCTTGCTGTCTGAAACTGCTTGTGACGCTTTAAGGGATCGGTCCCTGTGAGTCTTCTGAGCTTTGTTTTCATCCCAGAGGTGATTTTCTTGTGCAGCTAGTTCCAGGAGGGCTTTCCTTGCGAGAGCTAAACAGTCTCCATAGGTACGCGCTGTCTGACTGGTGTCTAGAACTGTAATCACATCCAAATCTCCGAATGGCGGAAATACTTGAATTATATTGACGAAGGAAGTCGTGCTAGGACATTCCATGCGGCCTTCCTTGATCTCGGTCACCAAGAAGTTTACCCATATACGCTTGATTGAACCGATGGGGGTGTTGAACTGCGATGTGATGGTCTCGTGATCTCGCTTGAGAGCCAAGTCTATCGAGCTAGCCGGCTTCTTTGGCGGGATGTACGAATCGTGGCCGTGATGGCTGGGAGCAGGGTCGAACTTGAGCATGTTGATGCTGAGGTGATCATTCCTTTCTTTGGAAGCTTGATCTGTCTCGCTGGGAGGACTTTTGTAGATGTTCTCAGGGTGGCTGCTGGAGGCGTTCTCGAGGTTGATCTGAATTGTAGCAAGGTCGGGAGTTCTGTCTCCTGTGTCGGTGCCTTTGGCCTTGGCGGCGCTTTTGGCAGTGAGCTTGACTGACGGCACGGGTCGGTTGCCACTGGGTCTGATAAGTGGAAGTGATGACGAGCCTTGAGCTCTCTTGGCCAGGGCCTCGTTTACCATGATCAGGCAATCGTCAAGGGTAGCTTTGGCATTGTAGAATCTGACAATAAGGACCGGATCCTTGGCATCGTCGGGATATCTGGAGAAAATGATGTTGACGAAGTCATCGTCGGTTACGTGATCATAAGGGTTCTTTGTCATGTCAACCAGTTGTTTCCACTCGCCGGATAACTGTCTATACTGGACATTGAGTTTGACAATTTTCATGGTATTGGAGCCCTCGTCGTAGGTGACCTCGTCGGAACTGGTGCCATCCTCGAAACTGAGCATGTGTATGTAAGGGTCCTCTTGCGAATCTGCCGCATCTTCCACTCCGGAAAGTCCTGATTCGTCGTCGTCTGATGGCTCAACCCAGATTAAAGGACGTCTCACGCCCAGTCGCGAAGCTGGTGCTGCTAGAAAGACCTCATGCCCTTCATTCGAGAAAAGGGGTTCAGTGGGCAATTCTGCGTGTAAGACGTCCCAAACGACTACCATACATTCATCATGAGTGTGTCGGTGCTTTTTGACCTTTATCGTGAAGATTTCTTCGCCTGGCGGGGCCAGAGAGTTTGCTCGAAGGATGCTGACAAATCTTCGATCGGAGACAGGGGGTTTGTGTGCCCGTATCATTGCGATGCTTAGGGTTTCCTGCATCCAAGTTTCAGAAACGGCAGTTGAACTTGATGAACCTGACTGCTTCGGGATCTTCCTATTCGAGGACATTGACATAGTTAGCACCTCCGGACTCTGAGGGATTCTGATGAGATTTGCCCCGGTTGTCCTTTGGTCGGCTTGCATGAGGTAGCCCCGGTGCCTGGCTGCAGGCACGCTTGATTGGCATTTCAGCTTCATTCCCTATGAGGAAACTGTCCCCTATGATGACCTCGAGATCTCCGTGTCGATTTATGAACTTGACACACTGATGGAGAGTGGAGGCGATGGCCTTCATGTGGTATATCCATGGGTGTCCCAACAGAGCTGTAAATTTGGACGGAATGTCAATCACGTGGAATTTTGCTGGCACCATTTGGGTTTCGAACCAGAGCTCCAGAGTCACCGTCCCTAGGATGGGACGAGACATGCTATCGTAGGCTTTAATAGTTCAGGCAGATGGGATCATGTGGCCTTCATTAATGCATAAGGCTCGCATCATCTTTGAGAGGAAGGACGTTGGCTAGCGATCCATTGTCTACCAATACCCCGGGGAGAGATAGTATTGAGCCGGAGAGTGATGTCTGAAAGCTTCATTGTGCCACTGAGGCGTCTTTCGGTAGGTCTTCATCACAGAAGGTGAGCACGCTGCCATACAGTTTGGAATCGTAGATCTGATCTCTTTCCTGAGAGGAAGAATCATCGAGCCTTCCATTTCATGTCTTCCTCTTGAGAGGCAAAGCTTTTGGGCGTGCCTCGGTATTGTGTCGAGGCAGCTTGTGGTGGTGGCCGCCCTTGGTCAGCACATTGATTAAGTGCGAGTGCCAAGTTGACTTTGACTTTCCTTTGCAGGCCCGTGCTTTGAAGTTAGGCGGGTTTAATCTTGGTTAATCATGTTGGGGATTAGGCTTCTGATTGGTAGTAAGGTTGCCAAGGTTTGAGGTATTCCGGTGTCCTGAAGTTTGAACTTTGGTGTCAGCAGGATGTTTCGGTTTTCCCACCCTATCTGCTCTAAAGGCTGCGTGGCTGGAGGAAGGGAGGACTGGAGTAGAGTACGTAGTATTCGAACTTCCGGATGGCTCTCAGAGTGTACTCCTTTGGTGTCTCGGCTTTATATCTTTATCTCAATTTTTGTTGAGAAGACTTCTTCTTACCTTACGCTGCAGGAGAATCACCCTTGATGTCTTGGAACTCGTACTCACGGCATTCGGTGCAATCACAAACATCGTAAGATGTGGACATTTGATGAGGACACAGGTGGAAGAGGCGAAAAGCGCTCTGCGGCAATCTTCTTTGGTACCCATTCGATGGAGTTTATCTTGTTGTTGTTCGGAAAAGGGTTTCCGGCGTATTGGGTCCACGTGGACGCTCAACTTTTCTTCCTCTATCAAATTACGAATTTCGTACCATAACCCCACGCGGTTGTCGGTAGTATGGCCGTGATATTGGTGGAAGGCGCAATACTTGCTTTTGTTGGCGTTGACTACGGGATTCTTGGGTTTGTAGTTTTCAACGGGTTTGAGGAGGCCTTCCTTGATCAACCCTTCCATCATCTTACTCGGCGGCATATCCAACTTGTCAAAGTGTACGGAAAGTGCGCCGTGGAGGGATTTGTTGCTTTGCGGGGATGGGTTTACATGTTGCTTGACTATTGACCACGATGGATGTAGTTGACGGACGTATCTTTCCCTTTGCCGGGGCCGGTGCGGGATTGAATGCAGCTTGCTGATGCAGACTGTATGGTCGTCTTTGTGGCCAATTTTTCCTTGAGATCCTTCTCGAATTGTGAGCCGGCATTGACCATGGCTCGGAGATGCAGGAAGAAGTGATGGGCGATGAGAGTTCGATGGACGGCCTCGAGCGGGACTTGAAAGATTCGCATCTATTCGTCTTTGGAGAGTGGCTCCATGATTTCGGAGATTTTCTAACTCCACCTCTTGTAGAATTCTCCGACGCTTTCATCTGCTTTCTGCTCGGTGGTGATTAAGTCCTCACGACTTGTTTCCCACTCCAGGTTGGATCTGTACCGCTCTAGGAAGATATTACTGATCTGATCCTAGGTATGGCGATCTGCAAGCTTGACCCTAGGAACCACCGTAACTCAGAACTCTTGAGAGTATGTTGGAAATGATCGGCCATTTGCTGGAGGGTTTCTCCTTTCAATCTCATACCGAGAACGTAGGTGTCAACATGCGTCTGTGGACATTCGGTTCCGTCGAATCGGTCCATTTATGGCATTCTGAACTTAGCAGGGAGATGCGTGACCATTCCCGGATCTGTAGTTACGGTGTTTCTTGCTTTGAGTGCTCATGTTGGCTTTCGGGTCTTTCATTTATTCGACCATCCAGGCTAAGGCGGGGTCCGGTGGTGGACTTTGAGGATGGCGGTGCTACCATGTGAGTGGTAGTGATTGGAGGTGGAAGGCTCGATATATGTGGATATATGGGGGCCTTTTACGGGTATGTCGGGGTTTGTCACCGGTGTTTTGGGATTCATGTATAGGCAATGGGATGAACACAGGAGGGTATTGGAGGATATTGGCATCTTGTTTGAGATGGTCGGCGGTGCGCTGGTTATCTTGAAGTGATGAGAGTAGTACTTGCTTGGCCGTATATGATGGGGTTGCCTTGAGAGGTGGCAATGTGAAGCCTCGGTCATTTGTTTCCTTGGTTCGAAGGCATCCACGTAAGTTGGCGGGGAGGAACCTGGTTGAAGGTTTGAGGAGGCGTGGGGGAGGATTGTCATCCTTGACTAGGACGAAAGTACCGTCACGGTTGGGGATATCTACTATACCCGCTCATTCAGAAATTTGTACCACGAAATTTTGTTGATCTTCTTTACGCCTCTTGTGAACCTCACAAGCCGGATGGCTTCTTCCAATGTCATATACATTCTGGTGGCGGGGTCCGTCCCGTCACGATTTCTCGGTGAGCTTGACATGTCGGATATTCGACTCAAGGGAACCGAGGGAACCGAAGAAGCTGTACGACGCCGGTCGTAATTGCGTGCCCCTACGGCGCGAGGTGCCGACCCGGGTCGAGACCACTTTCTCGCTCGCTACGGGGAACGAAAGGCGGGGTTTAGGCTTCGGAAAGGGTATTTGGCTCGGGGTTTCGGGCTTGTGCAATGTGCGATTACCGATTAATGTTTACTTAAAACGTATTTTCTCGAGTCCTAATCGGTTGTAAAAGATCGTGTCTTCTTTTCGCAACTAACCTAAGGCTCTAATCCCGGTGGATCTCGTCACTATGTTTATAAGCCCCTCGTTTTTCACCGTAGATCGTCTTCTCGGGATGGACAATCCCGAGCGAGGGTCCTATAAGGCAAGCGAGTTCCATGACAAAGGAAAAAAGTGAACTTAAGGCTAGGCGATCACGCAAACTTCCAACGTATGTGACACACGGGCCACGGTCGAAGTCAACGTCCTTAAGTTAATGCGGGGATCGTGCCAAAATTTCGGCATGACCTCTCGACTCGCTTGCACGAGGGGCCTTAGCCTTTGGCGCTGGCCAAGTTGTGGCTGGCACGGTACATACGTTGAGGGTTTAGTGACACGGTGTCACATTGAACCTTCAGGTATATTTTTCGGCAAAGCTCCGCGTCAAAGTCAAGGCTGAAAAGCTCGAGACTTCGGGTCGTTAATGACCTTCGGTCTCAATCTTTCGAGCTTGACTCGAGAGGAACCCGGCGTAAAAACATACACTTAGGCTTTATGACACGTACTAAGCCAAAAACCAGCAGGGGTCTTGGACGAAGTGTGGCCTTGAAAAGTGCATGGCTTACACGGGCTAGGATGAACATTTGTTTGGGACGACCCGTGCGCGCTCGAAAAAGGTGTGCAGCGAGACCAACCGAGCTGCATGGCCCGACAGTCATCCCGGGTTACGGGTCGTAGTGTGCGGTGTACCGAGGCGGCAAGTGCACGTGAAGTGCGATGTATCGAGGCGAAAGTGAAAGTAGTGTGCGGTCACTAAAATTCTTTTACGAGTAAAACAGAGATTTTGAGAATGTGTCTTAAAGAATTTTATGCGCGATTCAAAATGTAGCATGAAAATCAAGTATGAACGGGAATGCACGAACATGTTATGATTTTGAAAAAAGACGATAATGCAACATCTTTTTTTCTTTTGTTTCGAAAATAGTTTGATGTTTAAAGTAACACACGCACACAAAAAAAAACGAGGAAGGGTAAACGAAAGTTTGACCCACGGAAGGCTTTTAAAACAACGGTAGTTTTGAAAAAGTATTGCCAATCCCCAAAGGACGTTACCAACCGAAATTACCCGGGATTCGCGGCGGGGCGAAGCGGTTGTCATTTCGCGGGGTTGTTGGTGTTTGAGACCTCGCTTTCGGGAAGAGAGGGAGGAGTCGCCACGCGGTTTTTGTATTTTGAGCCCAAACGTTGAAAAATGGCTTTTGTGAAAATGGTGTCGTTTTATTGGTAGCAAAAACTTTGGAAAAGGATTTGAAAAGGGGTGCCATTTTGTATTGGTAGCCCAAACTTGTAAAATGTCTTTGAAAATGTGACGTTTTGTAGTATGAGCCCCGAACTTGAAAAATGGCTTTTGTACCGAGGTGTTAGGTTCGGAGGTCACGTTACGTTTCGGGAAGAGTATTTTGTGATCACCAGAAACGCCTCGTATGACGAGTCTTTCTACCTTTCTCGAAAATGTGTGCGTGTGTGTGTGCGTGTTGCATTTTGAAAATGGGGGCTTGAATGACAAGCTTAATCTTGGTTTGAATGTCAAACGTTGATTTTGTGATTCTTTGAAAAGGCGAGCGTTTGAATGACAAACATCGCTTTTAGAGTTTTTAGGAAAAGTGACACGAGTGCGATTTTGAACTTTTAAATTAAGTGCCAAATGTTGACTTTTATGAAAAGAGCGTTTGAATGTCAAACGTCGGATTTTGAGTTTGAAGGTGATCGTTTGGATGCCAAACGTCACTTCGCGTTTTTAAGAGAGTTCGAATGTCGAACTCCGGTTTTGAACCGGGCATTACATTGTTAGCGATTTTATGGGAAAAAAGCATTAAATGAGATTTGAATGTCAAATGTCGGGTTTTGAGTTTGAAGATGATCGTTTGGTTGCCAAACGTCATTTCGCGCGTTTTTGAAAGAGAGTTCGAATGTCGAACTCCGGTTTTGAACCAGGCATTTCATTGTTAGCAATTTTTACGGGAAAAAGCATTAAATGAGATTTGAATGTCAAACGTCGGATATTGAGTTTGAAGATGATCATTTGGATGTCAAACGTCATTTCGCACGTTTTTTGAAAGAGAGTTCGAATGTCGAACTCCGGTTTTGAACCGGGCATTTCATTGTTAGCAATTTTACGGGAAAAAAGCATTAAATGAGATTTGAATGTCAAATTTTGGGTTTTAAGTTTGAAGATGATCGTTTGGATGCCAAACGTCATTTCGCGCGTTTTTGAAAGAGAGTTCGAATGTCGAACTCTCTTTCAAACCGGGCATTACATTGTTAGCGATTTTATGGGAAAAAGCATTAAATGATATGCGATCAACGAATCGTTTTGCGACTCGGACTTTGATAAGTAAATACTATCACGAGCCAAACGACTCATAATTGTAAATGACAGTATTTAAAGTGCGGTATCGACGGAATCAAATGACCCGGATTTTAAAGGTGCGTTAAGTAAATAGCATTCAACGGATCAAACGATCTGGACCGTTAAATAACTATCACGAACCAAATGGTTCGGACTATAAAAGTTGCGTAAAGTAAATGACGTTCAACGGATCAAACGATCCGGAATTGTAAATGACATTAAAAGTAACGGAACGGGGCCGGAACGCCATTTTAATCCGAGATTACTTCTCTTACGGGAAGAGAAGAGGATCAGGGACTAAAATGTATCGGACCCAGATTGACGGTGACGTATAAATTTCAACAACGTTCGGCCAGAAACGGTTGTAGCGTACCGACGCGTAAACCGAGACGAAGCGAGTGTTTAGGGAGAGAGAGTGTTACCTATGGCTAGGGGTTGAATCTTTTGGCTCGGAAGGCGTATACGGGATACGATTTAGTATTTGGAACGGTGTTTCGAGGTGGTTTGGCTTGTATTTGGTTGAAATATGAAGTTTTCACGCGAATCGAGGCAAAATGGGGCTCAGGAGGGGGTGAAACCAGTTTGGGCCGTGGCTGTGGAGAGAAATGTGTTATGTTTTTTTTCTTTTTTGGAAATGTTGACAGCACTCTGTATTTATAGGGTAAAATTACCAAAGAGTCCGGACGGACTTAACACGAATTCGGGGGGTTTGTGGTATTTTTTGAAATTGGAGGGACTTGCTGGCATTTCTGTTTTGCCTGCAAAAGAGTCCGGACGGACTAGGACTGCATCCCAGGGGTATTTTTGTCTTTTCACACTAAAATCTGATTGATGTTGACTGGAGGGCTGTGGCATGCGTGCCACGTGCCCCTGTGACTCACCAAGGCATGATTTTTCGTGCCATTTTTCCCGGTTTTGTCAATTTTTTAAATAACTGTCCGGAAAATGTCCGAAATGCCCCCGAAAAGTTCCGGAAAGTGCGTTTTTCAGGAGAAGCTGTACTTTTACGTGCGACAACGTGTGTTGAGTATGCTTCGACGTTGGGATGCACGGGGCAGTCCCGGGACGTCTCATTGGCTTGAGAACGGGGAGCTTAACGGGTTCCGATTAACCTGGAGCGGGCCAGTTAACGGATTTTGGTTAACTTTTAATGGATTTTGGCAATCCGAATTTGGGTACTTACACCCCCTCATCATAGACATTCTCTAGAGCCGCAAACGCATTTGAAGTTACAACCTTCTTCCCATTATCATTCCATTTTGAAGTACCCGCTCCGTTATTGTTTTTCAACAGCTCCACTTTCCCATACTCTAGCGGTGTCACTTTATCCTTCAGCCCATCCTTAAAACCCTCTATATTCCCATGTTGAATCGCCTGTTTTCCTTTACCTACCTTAACTTGCCACTCTTTATTAGTAGGTTTAGGAATCTCCTTTGTTCCACCATTTTGTGGCCCCTTAGGCCCCCTCTCCATAAACCTAACCTTAGGTTTCATCTTTCCCTTCCTACAATTGCCCTTTGTATGCCCCAACAAGCCACGACCCTCACAAAAAGCCACATTCCCTTCAAACTCTAACTCTTGAATAAAACCATTCTCTTTAGATGAACCAAAAAAAATATGTTTTGGCAAAGGCTGAGAAACATCTACCTCCACACAAGTCCTTGCAAAACCATGGTGAAGTGAAACCCACCGTTCTATCATCGACCCTTAAAAATCTCCCAAACATATTCCCAATATTTCTAAGATAAGCATACCAATGTAAGGGGAGATTCGGAATACGTACCCGTGCTTTGCCACTGCATTATCAACAGTGAAGTCAAAATCCGAGTCCATACCGAAACTACGATAATTGCTATTAGCAATTACATTAGAGTCTTTCGACAATGCCCTTGTAAAGTCTGCTTCGTTCGTGAGATACACGAGAACATGCCTCGGATCAAGTAAGCCAATGTTGAATTTCTCCTTCAACCCCTAAAACTGATTAATGTGATCATGAATAACCTTCAGTTGCGGTCTTCCTGCCGAAAACTTCAACACCATAGCATACCTCAACCGTTCAGCAGCGGCTTGTATCTCTCTTTCCGATAATACCAAAGCGTGAAGGCCATCAAACTTCATAGATGGTCGGAGGGGAGCTTCTAACCCCTCAAAAGGATTCAAAAAACGTGCCATCAACCCCCCTATCTCCTTTCACGGCAGCCGAATAAGACATAGTAGATTTTGGGTTTTCAACCCCACCCCCATGCACATGCGTAACAGTTTTCTGCAAATCTACAGATTTCAATAGCCTTTCACCTTCAATGTCTTGTAAAGCTTCACCCATAATTGTACCCAATCCATGGGTGTTTCCCCCATTAACAGCTGGAGCCCTGAAGGACTCCGCTCCCCCACTCGGCTGCTGTAAATCAAGGGCAGCAGAAATCTTCCCTAAAATCTTCTCCTTCTGATGTAATAACTGACTCCCACCAAGACCCAACACCGGAGAAACCCCCCCCTGCAGAGGCGCTGCCGGCATGAAGCTCACCGGCCTGAAAAATGGCCAAAAACGGTCGGAAAACCCTCCCACAGAAGCACGCGTGTTCGCCCTAGAAAGAGAGCAAAAAACTTTTTTTTAATTTAACTTCCAACAAAGGGAAGGGGTTTTTTTGCCCACTATTAAATTTAATACCTAGTTGCATTCTGCCAGGGTTCGAGCACGGTACCTCCCGAAGAGAAGTTGTTCACCCTTACCAACTGAACAGATGCCCCTTGGTAAAATATAACTTGTTGTAAGATATAGGGTATATGGTATAGGGTATAGGGTATAGGGTATAAGGTATAAGGTATAAGGGTTAGGGTATAGGGTTTAGGGTATAATGTATAGGTATATGATTTAGGGTATAAGGTTTAGGGTATAGGGTTTAGGGTATAAGGGATAAGGTATATGTATATGACTTAGGGTTTAGGGTATATGGTATATGGTATAGGTATACGACTTAGGGTTTAGGGTATAATATAAGGTATAGGTATACGACTTAGGGTTTAGGGTTTAGGGTATAGGGTATAAGGTATAAGGTATAAGGGTTAGGGTATAGGGTTTAGGGTATAAGGTATAGTGTATAGGTATATGATTTAGGGTTTTGTGTATAGGGTATAAGGTATAAGGTTTAGGGTATAGGGTTTAGGGTTTAGGTATAAGGGATAAGGTATAGGTATATGCCTTATGGTTTAGGGTATAAAGTATAAGGTATAGGTATACGACTTAGGGTTTAGGGTATAGGGTATAAGGTATAAGGGTTAGGGTATAGGGTTTAGGGTATAATGTATAGGTATATGATTTAGGGTATAAGGTATAAGGTTTAGGGTATAGGGTTTAGGGTATAAGGTATAGATATATGACTTAGGGTTTAGGGTATATGGTATAATGTATAAAGTATAGATATATGACTTAGGGTTTAGGGTTTAAGGTATATGTATATGACTTAGAGTTTAGGGTATAGGGTATAAGGTATAAAGTACATATATATGACTTAGGGTTTAGGGTATAAGGTATAAAGTATATGTATATGACTTAGGGTTTAGAGTATATGATATAAGGTATAAGGTATAGGTATATGACTTAGGGTTTAGGGTATATAGGGTATAAGGTAAAAAAGTTAAGTTTTATTTCTTTCAAAATTCATAAATTTTTTTATATAACTTTTTGCAAAAAATGTATGTAGTAAACAAAAGTCTAAAATAGTCTCCTTTATCCAAAAAAAATTGTAAAAAAAAAAAAAGAAGTTAATATTCAATATACAACTTAACTGAAACTGTTAAAAAGTTAACTGTATTTTCAAAAAATTGTTAAAAAGTTAACTTTTTTATTCAAAAACTTTTTATGATACATTATTATTAGATAATATTATTTTATATTTTAAATTATTTTTGATATTAATAATTATTTTTACTAATATTATTTTTATTATATAATAATTATTAAACCACCAATAGGCCCAAAAAAATGGCCCAAAGTTGAATATAAAAATCTATTTGAGACTTTTTTATAAAAAAATTTCGTATATAAAAGAAAAAAGAGGGACAGACAATAACATATACTCCCTCCGTCCCATTAGTATTAGCACAAACACTGTTTGCGCGGGAATTAAGGAATATGATATTTTAATAAAATGTTGTGAGTGTAAAAGAATGAGTGGAGAGAGAATGAGTGGAGGGTGTAATAAATTATAATGATGTTGTGAGTATTAAAATAATGTAGGAGAGAGAATGAGTGGGGTTGGGTGAATATTTTATTAATATAAAGTTTCCTTTTTGGGAGTGTGCGGATATTAGCGGGACGTCCAAAAAGGAAAGTGTGCTAATATTAGCGGGACGGAGGGAGTATATTTTTTATTTATTTAAATATTTTTTAATCTATTGATATTAATCTTATAAATGACACATATTTTTTACTAAATTCTTGGCTTTGAGATGGATCATCATCATAGCCATCCATATATAAACTTAAACTTAAATTGAATCCAATGGCTCACATTTTAACCATCCATATCACTTGAATCACCATCTCCCCCTTCAAATTAATTTGAATCAATGGCCCAAAATATCTTATACATACTTTCACCAACTTTTCAAAAAACAAAACCTACCCTTTTATCTCATAAAACCAAAACCAGCCTCCCTCATATCTCTCTCTATCTCACCAGAATTTACCCCTTCTCTTCTCTCTCTCTCTTGACCACCACCTCTCTACCCTTCCACAGCTGACCACGAGGCGGCCGCCGGAGAAAACCGAGACCGGCGCCTCAACACCAGAAAAACAGCCTATTGATGCCCAGGTGAGGCGGCCGCCTGTCTTCATCCGAGGCTGGTGACTCACCTCCAGCCGTTTGTAACCAAATCTGCCAAAGCTCATGCGGCCGCCTGAGAAGAAATGAAGCTGCCGCCTCTTTTTTTTTCAATTTCCGCCCTTTCCTCTCTCAAATATTTTAACATCGCGCCCCTCCCCTTTTCCCCCTAATTACAATGCCCTTTTCCCCCAAATTAGAACACATAGTATAACGAATGTCCACTGTCAATATCATAAAGTTTCAACAATGGAATCTCCGCTAGGTAAGCCTTGTTCTCCGGTTAGAAAACCAGAGCTTGAGACGAGCGGTGTGGACTTGCGGCGGTGAGATTTCCCCAGTATGACGGCAGAGAGCTATCGCAAGGTCATCATTTCTCTCTTTCTCTCATCCTTTATTTGAGTCGCAATCCATTGGAATCAGTTCTCGTTCACTTCAATTCTCGTAATCTTTGGGCAAATGCGATTTTGAATCTTTAAATAATTGTTTCTGTTAGATGGTTTGGAGATTATTTATTCTTTGGATTCTTGGATTGTGAATGTGTACTCCAAGATTTCATACGTTTTGAAAAGTTGTCTCTTTGAGGGGCGAATTGGGTTGCTCATATGGTGTTTGATAAAATGTCCCAATGGCAGTAAACCAGTTAGGTTGTAGAAGGTCCAATTCGTGTTTTGTTTATTGATGCTAAATCTTTTGAAGTTTGAAGTATTTAGCTATCAATGATAATTTGGAAAAGAAGTTTCTTCATGGAAAAGAGCTAGAAGCCTAGAAATATTTCACTGTGAACTCGTAGGGATGTCTCATTATTTACTTATTTTACCTTTAACAAAGAAGTTTCTTCATGGACTAATAACTGATTGGTTTCTCTACTGAAATATTAAAATGGACCAGAAATTTGCATATGAAGTCTTCTGTGAGATTATATAACCTTATTTAGTTGTTCCATTCATGCTTGAAATTGAAGCTGTTGAGCTTCTTGTCCGAGATTCCTTCTGTCCGCCTTATTGTGGTACGTGTTGGGATTGGAGTCCTAAACTACAAGGAAGAGGAGGAGCCTAAGTCGGAGGAGGTGGTGAGATCGAAGGAGGAAAATCTCGGAGGTACTTCTGTTGACGAGGGCGGCCGCGCTCGTGGTGGAGAGCGACCGCGCTGGGAGGTCTTCCGTAGGTGATGAAGCTTCTGTCAATGAGGGCGGCCGCGCTGGCCTTGAGGGCGGCCGCGCTAAGCCCGAATCTTCAGCAGCAGTTTTATTTTGTTTCCTATTTTGATTAGATCTCTTCTTAAACTGAGTTAGGGCTTCCTCGTATAACTATATAAGCATAATTTCGGCCTAAAACACATTGTAGCAACATATTAGAAGGAGACTAATAACATATTGGCTTGGCAATTGCCCCCGGACGTAGTTCACGAGTTGGTGAATGAACCGGGTAAACAACTCTTGTGTTCTTGTGTGTGATTGTTTCTTTCTTGTACGTGTGGGTGTGTTGATTTCTTTGTTTTGATTGCAACGGGGGAGCACCAATTTCACAACAACTGGTATCGTAGCATTTGTTCTGAGGATTCAAAATCTTTTCATTAGTTGATTAATTTTGAATCGCGTTCTTGGGGATTTTGGTGAAGCTCAAGATGAAGAACTTCAATCGAGAAATTCAACGGTGCGAATTTCACGTTTTGGAAGACAAGGATTGAAGACTACCTTTATTGTAAGTGATCTTTCATGGACCTCAAGACGAAGCCCGAAGACATGTCACAAGGAGATTGGGAGACGCTGGATCGGAAGGCGTTAGGAGCGGTAAGGAGTGCCCTAACCGACGACGTTGCACGGAACGCCATGGAGGCCAAGACAACGGTGGAGTTGCTACAAACGCCGTCGGACATGTATGAGAAGCCGTCGAATATCAATAAGGTGCATTTGATAAAGAGGTTCGCGAATGCGAAGATGTCGAGGGGCAGACAAATGCAAGTCATATCGGCAATTTCAAAGGTACGGTGGACCAATTGAAAAGTGTTGATATTACTTTCTCCGATGAAGTGCTAGCTTGTTTTCTACTAAAGTCATTGCCTCGATAGTTGGGAGGTTACCGTCACAACGATTAGTACGTCGAAACAAAGATTGGTGTATACGGAGGTTAGAGATCTCATCCTTTAAGAGGAGTTGCGAAGGAAAGAGAAAAGGGGAGAATCTTCCGTAGATGGGGCCGCACTTAGGGTGGAGAGAAAAAGGGGTGGACCTAAAAGGGGAAAATGTCAAGTGCTACAATTGTGGTGAATCGGGGCATATCGCTTATGCACTGTCCGGGAAAAGGTGGTCGCACACACATGGTGGATGACGGTGGAGATGTATTAATCCTGGGGAGGAGCAATGGGTGAAGATTGGGTGTTGGATTCGGAGCTTCTTGTCATGCTAGCTGGGATGCGAGAATCAATGAAGCGGTACAAACCGGAGACTTTGGGGTTGTCTATCTTGGTGACTGGCCACCATATCAAGGTCAAAGGTAAGGGGGACGTGGATGATGAAGACACCTAACGGGCCGTTTTTACAACTACACAACGTGACGCATGTTCCTGATTTGAGGAGAAGGGTGATTTCGTGGGACAACTTGACGAAGGGTATGGTGTCTCTTTCATTGGTGGGTCTTGGGAAGTCACAAAAGGGGCTAAGGTGTTGGCTTGTGGGGTTAAGGGGAAGATGTTGTACTCTACCTACAATGTCGATGTTCGTTCCGGTGGGAGTAAGAGGCTAAAGAACCGGCCTGTTGGTGTAAAAAGGGGAGACATCAAGAAACGGTATGTTGGGGGGACTCAAAGTTGATCAACGTGGTGTGGAAGTCCAAGTGCCCTAACAGAGAGCGTGTTCAGACCGAAAACAGACGATGCAAGAAACAAGGTGTGTCCAAGTTTCAAGGGGAAGCATTGCGAGGAAGGTGGGTCTGGAGGGAGAAGGCGAAGTTAGACTTGCGGGGAGAAATCAAGGTAGAAGCTGATTTGGGGAGGCAAGAATCATCTAACACGGAGAGGTTGAAACGTCGCTTGGTTTCAACTCGCCTTAGTACTTGAGGAGAGGTGCGGTAGTATCAAGCCAATATGGATGGGGGGGGAATGTGTTCGAAGGTCATTACTCCGTGGTGGGAGTTGATGGGTGTTTCTATGCTTGTTAGTTTAGTCTCCGGTGGGAGATTGTTGGGATTGGAGTCCTAAACTACAAGGAAGAGGAGGAGCCTAAGTCGGAGGAGGTGGTGAGATCGAAGGAGGAAAATCTCGGAGGTACTTCTGTTGACGAGGGCGGCCGCGCTCGTGGTGGAGAGCGACCGCGCTGGGAGGTCTTCCGTGGGTGATGAAGCTTCTGTCAATGAGGGCGGCCGCGCTGGCCTTGAGGGCGGCCGCGCTAAGCCCGAATCTTCAGCAGCAGTTTTATTTTGTTTCCTATTTTGATTAGATCTCTTCTTAAACTGAGTTAGGGCTTCCTTGTATAACTATATAAGCATAATTTCGGCCTAAAACACATTGTAGCAACATATTAGAAGGAGACTAATAACATATTGGCTTGGCAATCGCCCCCGGACGTAGTTCACGAGTTGGTGAATGAACCGGGTAAACAACTCTTGTGTTCTTGTGTGTGATTGTTTCTTTCTTGTACGTGTGGGTGTGTTGATTTCTTTGTTTTGATTGCAACGGGGGAGCACCAATTTCACAACAGTACGGTAATCCATTATAACTTCTCTCAGCTGAACTGAAACCTCGAAGAGGAAGGTTAAGCTAAGAGCCTTAACAATTTCTTTTGCATTGTCGGTATGTAGGTGGTTGGAGGGACAGATGATCTGATGCCATCATTGCCAGCAACCACAGGAGTTGAGGTTATATCTTACTCAAAGCTAATTAGTCAGGTGATTTCAATCTGGCCTCGAGTAATTACTTAAATGTTTAACTCACTTTACCTTATGAATGATAACATAAAACTCTCAATATTGTCATTGTTCCACTATTGTTTTTTGTAAGATATTGCATAAAGTTGTGTATCACTTTAACAGCAAGTGTGGGATTTATTTTTTCATCATTGTGACATTAGTTATGACTGCAGATCTTTTTGTTATAGATATTCTTATGTGGTACTTTCTTTTCTGATATGACAGAGCTTTCTTGAGGAGAGTCATCAGTTAATGCGTCTACTACCTCGTCAGTCAACTACTGAAGCTGATCTTATGGTTCCATTTCAGCTGGTCAGTAATCCCGTTTTTCATTGTTGATTATGTTTGAACATTGGATCATCAAAGTGGTTTACTGTTGACGTAATAAACATACTTTTGTAGTTATCCTTCTAAGACGAACAAATGCTCTTTCTAATGGCAAGTGCAATTCAGGAATTGAAAGGGAGGAAAAATAAAACCTAGCGAACAAAGTTATGGGCACTAAAAGTTATAAAATCAGTGGTTTAATTTCAGAATACTCATAACACCTTTTACCAAAACTAGGGAGATGCACTTTTTTATGATGATTATCTGAAGTAGATGTCTTGCTTTGGTTTATTTCCTTTAGTTGCATGTCAGTAGTTATTGTCATGGTACACGATACATTTGTCACCGCTTCATATTCATACTTGAAAACAAGACTTAACAGAGTTATATGTGGCTGATTCAGGCTTCATATTCATACTTGAAAACAAGATAATGTTTCATTTTTTTTTCTCTTTCAGAAAGCAACATTGGCAGGACCACCCGATATTCTTGTGTCCACCCCAACCTGTGTACATACTTGTATGTCATCAGGAGTCCTTCAAGCAAAAGCTGTTCAGGATTCAATTTCTATTCTCATTCTTGATGAGGTACTGATTACATATTATAGTTAGCTTGAATATTTCAAACCATTGCTTTTATGAGATTCCTCGAAATTGGATGGTCATGAGCAGAAGTTTTGGTTAATTTTGTGTATGTGACTATGGAGAGCAACATGGTATATTTGGAAGATGTATATTATGCTATTATCTTGATTGAAATTGGATACACTGCAGGCTTTTGATAGATTCTGTGTAGATGGAGGTTTAGCCATCAATCTCGCTACAAGGCATTGAATTTTCTATTTTACAATCTCTTTTGTATGTTCTAGCAGGTATAACAAATGATCATCTTGCAATCTCAGTCACTTTTTGCCGCTTTCTGATTGAATTTTCTACTCTACTATCAAACTACAATTTGAGGTACGTATCAAGTTTAAATTCTGCATTCTTAATGCACAGTTTTTCCACAATCATTTGAAGTACAAGATAGAAAAACAGAGTACGAGGATAGATTTATGATCACATAAGATAAGATCACGTAATAAAAAGACGAGATAGAAAAACAGAGTACGAGTATAGAGGCAAGATCACATACTGTTGGAGAAATTGATTCTGGTGCTTCGACTTGAGTTTCCATTTCTCATGTAGTGAGAAATAAACAGTATGATTTTCTCAGTTGTTGAAGCTTTGAAATGAGCTTCCTGAAAGTTTTTCAGGGGATGCTTTACTTGTTGCTCGAACTCTCGCCTCTGTTGTTGACTCCCTCATCTCCCATCCCAATATATGTGATTTTCTCCCTGTTTTCTTGAACCTCTGGTGTCTATCTTATGTTTAGTCTCTTGGTTTTGCTGTTTCGTTTGCATTTTAGAATGTCCCCTTTTATAGATTATTTCTTAAGAAATTACATTAGTCTTACAATTGACATTATCCAATTTTGAAGTTCAATTTCATCACCCTCCCAGTGAAAATTTATTATGACTTGTCATTATGATGACCCATGGAAGCAATATTGGTGCTACCAAGTAATGACTTAACACATGCGTGAAGTAGATGGAATATTCATTCTAGGTTTTTCTTGAATGTTCATTACACGTGGAATGAGATTTCCATCATGGATTTCAAAAATACCCTTGAAATGGGCTAATATGAGTCCCCATTCCATTTGGATCGGCCTCATCCATACTAAACATAGCCTTATTTTACTTGGATATTTTGACATGGAAGCATGTTGTTTCCTCCCTTTTCATTCAGTCTACGACTTACTCTAAAGCGCCCATCCACCTTGCCCCTTTCATGTGCCAAGAGAGACCTTTGCACCTTAATGTCCTGGGACTTTAGCTATGGTTAGACTAGGTGTAAGTCGAGGTGATTTGGTTTGAGCTATCTGAATTGGCATTTTGTAGCCAATTGTCATCCTGGGCATATAATGTTGTTTTTATCATTCTTAGGCCTGCATAACTGTTCAATTTTCATTTCGTTAAGCAATACAAATTTAATATGATGAGTAATACTTCTTGGGGAGTAGTCATCTCACTTTTTAAAATGAATTGCAATTTATTGTTATACTACCTCTGTCCCAAAATGAATGACCATAATTTTTTTGGTCATTCATTTCGGAGAGAGGAGAAATATCATTTTTGGTTTTGGTGTTTTCCTTCATCATGCATATGTGTGTTTTAACGTATGTTTCATTTACACAATGTGCGAGAAGAATGCAATGATCAGTGGTGCAATTACTGGGGGACTTGCATCTGCAGTCAGCAGCAACAACAGAGACAAGATTGTAATGGATGCAATCACAGGAGGTGCAGTTGCCACTGCTGCAGAGTTCCTCAAGTATCTCAACTGAGTTCATCTTTTATTTTTCCAGCATTAATTGTAATTGATTTTTAAAATTTTGATTTAGGAAATTTTATGACTTTGAATTACATTTTAGTAGTGGTATTTTGACATTGTTAATTGATGTATATACAATTTTTTCAATATAAGGTTATTTATAAGTGTATTTTAGTAGTATTATAATTCATATATATATATATATATATATATATATATATATATATATACACACACACTGCAAGGAAAACACTACTAGAAACGGGGGATTTATCGACGGATACCGACGGAAAATAATCATTTACCGGCGGAAAATAATTTTCATTTACCGGTAATTTTTTTTTTTAAAAATTTCGTTTCGTCCGTCGGTAATTGATATATTTTCGTCGGTAATACCGACGGACATGGTCCGTCGGTAACAAAGCCCTATATATATTGAAAAATTCCCCATTTTTAATTACGCCTTCATTTACACCTTCCTTCCTCGGTAATTCGCAAAGACGCGAACCCTAACGCCGTCGCCGCCGAGCCTCGCCGTCGCCGCCGAGCTCGCCGTCACCGGTAAGCCATCTTTCTCTCTCTCAATCGCTTTCTCTCTCTCACTCGATTTCTCTCTCTCACTTTCTCTCTCTCTCTCATCAGTAATTTGCCAAGAACGCCGTCGCCGCCGTCTCTTTCCGTTCGCCGTTTGCCGTCGCCATTGCCGGTAAGCCATCTTTCTCTCTCTCAATCGCTTTCTCTCTCACTCAATTTATCTCTCTCACTTTCTCTCTCTCTCATTAGTCACAGCCGTTCGCCGCCGTTGCCGCCGTTCGCTGCCGTTGCTGCCGATTCCTTCCTTACATACTCGCATGTGTATATCTTCATTCTAATTTATGTGGTATTATTTCGTGTTTAATTTATTGTTTTTCTTTGTTTGCTTAGCTTGTATGACTCCTGTTATTATCTCTGGTCTAATAGTTGTGTGGAGTCTGTGCACAAGAAGATAGTCAATTGGCCTGTGGTCTCCAAATACATTCCCATGGAAAGCCAACTTTTCCCTAGAGTTTTGACAACATATAGATTGTTCTTCTAAACTCAGGGAGCTGTTATATAAAACACACAAGAATATGATATTTGGTTAGATTATGGAAGCTTAATACAACTTGCAAGTTTGTCGCCTTTTTTGTGTACTTTGAACTACCATTTACCTGATTGTCATGGTTGAACATGTGATTTGCTTTTCCCGTCTTGCTTATTAATTCTCAGTTGGAGTTCTTTTAGAACTTATTTCTGGAGTATATGAATCATAAACACTGCGTACATTTTCTGCGTCTTATGCTAAAAGGGTGTCATAAGCTTTAATATTTTCCATTGGACACCATAAATGAGAACTTGGTTATTTTGTTGAAGTTTTTGTTCCACATATCTATCTTTCATGCAGAGACTCCTCTCTATACAAGCTAAGCCAAAATTCGGCATTATCTTAACTTTCTTGTTTGGTTTTTGGTGATTGTGATTATTCTGTGGATTTTCGCTAACTTGTGATATAGGTAATCTAGACAATCTTAGAAACTATTTAATTTAAGAGATGTAGCCAAGTGTGTGTATTCTATGTGTGTGTGTGTTGTGGGTATATAATTATGTGGGTTTGTATGTGTGTGTGGGTTTTGAGTTTCAATCAAATTGTTGATGCTTATGAATGTTATATGATGTTAGAATTGATAAAATATGTTATATATGTTCAAATTTCATATGTGAGAATCTATAACTTGGTATGCGTAAGTTGTTTTTTCATGGCTGCCATGTTTATGTATGTGGATATATGTAGATTTATGAAGTTGGGGCTAATTTGGTGAAAATGTTGTTTTGAATTAGAATTATTGGGTTATGTATAATCTGCCGCACACTACCTCCCTAGTTCTAGATCCCATTTTGGGGCGATTGACGGCATCGCGGACGGTGATGTATGTCGCCTACGTTTGAGCGCCTGATATCAATCCTGGCACCCTAGATGCACCTTAGGTCAGATCACACTTTTTGATCGAGCAGTCAACTGTTTACTCTTAATTTGTATTAGATGGCTTGTGTAAAGTCAAAGGGGGAGGGAGGGGGGTGAATGTCTAAAATTAGGAAGACTTGGATGGAAGTGTTGTTAAGGAATTAGACTCCTAATCATTGTCTAAAATTAGGAAGAAAACTCTTAGTGGCACTGCTTGTAGGGTATTGTCGTTGGTGGTTAACATCTTAAAATATAAATAAGATGAGAGCCTTTCTCACCCACAGCTATCAAAATCCGTTCATCTTTAATCAAGAAAGAAAGAGCAAATAAGTTCTCCACTGTTTGAGAAAAGGATTTTCTGTTTAATAAGAGTTTTTCCAGTTTCACTGTCCTCTTCTCTCTAAGGATCTCATACATCACAGCTATGTTTGTGACAGTGTCTGTTTTCTCTTCACTGGTGTTATACTGTTACCTTGTTTTTACTTGTGACCGTATAACACCAGTGAAGAGTAAAACAGGCACTGTCACAAACATGGCTGTTATGTTTGAGATCCTTAGAGGAAGAACGATGGCTGAAAAACTCTTATTAAACAGAAAATCCTTTGCTCAAACAGTCAAGAACTTGTTTGCTTTGTCTTTCTTGGTCTAAGCTAAGATAGGGTTTTGATAGTTGTGGATGAGAACGACTCTCATCTTGTTTATAAATGTTAATTTAATTCATCATTGTAAAATTATATATTTTACAACAAAGAATTAATATTTAAAATTATTCACAATATTAATAATTTAAAAAATATGATAGATGTGTGTGTTAATTCATTATTGTAAATTATGCATTTTACGGTAATGAATAAAAATTAATGTTACGACGTGACGTTGTGACGGTTGAAACACAAAAGCTTAGAAACCCGTTTAAGAATCTTTAACTTATCATGTTGAGGTCAACATGTAGTCATCGATTCTTAAATTGTCCGTGTGGACAGTCTTGAAATGTACGATTATATGATTTTGTAAATATCATCATTATCTATTAATAGTAATAGTTCACATATATAGTTAACTAATACAATTAATAGTAATAGTTAATTATATAGTAACTATTATCGTTAACGAATACTATTAATAGTAATAGTTAACATATATAGTAACTATTATAGTTAACTAATACAATTAATAGCAATAGTTGAAACTCACATAGCTCAAAATCTCCCACTTTGTAAGGTTTAAAGAAACTTATATGAAAGAAAAGAAAAAGCATAGTACCTCGTAATTAAATTCTCACATCCACCTAAACCGACTACATTTTCTTGCAATTTGAGCCCTTTCTTCCTCTTAAAGTCTGAAGAAGTCTGAAGCCATGACGATTTGCAAGTTTGATGGTAAAATCGGTAGTGATTATGAATTTTGGGTAGGGTTAGAGTATGAAAGTTGGGGTAGAAATTGCTTGGAGAGAGACGCTGGGAAAGAGAAGCCGGTGTGAATTAGGGTTAGGGTTTGATATCAAACACTAACCCTAATTCACACCGGCTTCTCTTTCCCAGCATCTCTCTCCAAGCAATTCCTAACCCAGCTTTCATAATCGATTTTACCCAAAATTCATAATCACTACCCAATTCTAAACCTAATGGACATGAATTGTCCTTTCATCCTAGGGAATGATATACTTTACAACAAAGAATTAAATATTAAAATTTAAAATTATTCAAAATATTAATAATTAAAAAAATGTGTTAGATTTGTGCGGTAGAAGCCAACCCCAATTCTAAACCTAAATGAAGTATCTTGTTGCTTTTAAGTTTGTAATCCAAATTTAGGGAATTTTAATGCGCTAATTACATCTAAATTGTTAATATATTATGAAATGCAGGAGTTAATTATGTCTGGAGAAGATCGTAGTTGGATGGATAATCATAGTAATCCTGGTAGAAGGGGTGTCAGACCTCAATTCTTAGAAGGTTTAGAACATTTCGTGGAGTTTGCTAGAGCGCATCCCCAGTGTATGCGTGATGATAAGATTAGGTGTCCTTGTAAAAAGCGTAAGAATAGAAAATATATGAGTGTTGGATGGGTAAAGAAACATGTTTTGGAGGCAGGGTTTGTTGATGGTTACAAGGTATGGGTAGCGCACGGGAAGCGTTATGTGGTTGAAACAAGTGTTCGCAATCATCCTACTATTTAAATTTTGTTCTACTTGACTCATTTTATGTCTACATATATTAATGAGGAAGGAAAAAATGGAAATATCTATCTCTCCCAGTGGCCAGTAAGTATTATTTAATTGTAAATGTCATATATATAATGTTTACATTTTATTATTGTCTTTTTATTTGTATATATATTGATATATTGTTTTTCAATTAATATCTTAATAGGTTTATACATGGTGGTTGTCGAGACCCTGCTCGATGGTTTGGGGATTTATTTAGTGGGTATACTTTTGTGGAATTTTATCCCACCCCAAAGTCAATGTCAAAAGATGTGTACGATATCTGGTATAGCCAGTTTCGGGTAAAATTACTTAATTCTCTTTCCTTTGTAAAGTTTGTAGGCTAGTCCCCTATTCATCTTTATATTCTAATTTACGCTTAATAATTAATTAGCAACAACTATTTTACTTCCTGTTTATTTAACTACTTTTACTATTTTTGTAGCACATATATTCTTGCCCCGGATTCTCCGACCTACAAATAGAGAAGGCTTTCAAGCAACTAGTTGCTAAGCGGTACGCTGGCAAAGTGTATAATATGAAAAAAAGTGGCTAAGGGATGGTTTGCCTCCAGCTAATTTCTCGAATAGTGCGTGGGAGCAGTGGGAAGCCTATTGAAATAGTGAAAAATTTCAAAAAAAATCAGAAATTGCAAAAAATAATAGGAACTCACAAGAGGGGCGGGGGAGTGTGCACACTGGAGGATCGATTAACTTCAGCGAGACTTGGTCCCGAATGGTAAACTTACTTAATTTATTATCCATTTGTAAATTAAGCAATACTCTATTTGATTCATATGTTGTTATTATTTGATGAAATTTTGAAGTTTTAATTTTTTTATATGTTAAGCGAAAGAAACACGGAGATAATGAGGCTGATGCAGCTGCTGTGTTTATGGCTACACATACTGCGGAGGCTCCTGATGGCTCAGGGCCACAATGGGTTAACCCTTATTACCAGACCCTTTATGTAAGTGTTAATAGTATTTTCTATTAGTAAATTATAAATTATTTAGTTAAAGAAATATTATTTTCTACCATAGTGTATAATTTTTTTTTCAGGAAGAGTATGATAGGCGGGCTCGTGACGAGGCTATTGAAGAAGGAAGTATGGCGCCTGAGAGCACCGAGCGGCCCGCCTTTCGTGAAAAGCTTTGGGCGGCCATTGTCCTCCGAGACAAGCAACCAAAGGGAGACCGCTTGCCTGGATTTGGAGGACATGGTGCTGGGTATTTTAACACGCCATTCCGCAGCCCTACTACGCAATACTTTTCATCTTCTTCCTCCGGCAGTCAGCATGTGGATCAAGAGGCGTTTGATGATCGGGTTCAGAGAGGTTCGAGGCAAGTGGAGCGGATCCAGAGCCGGATGCAGAGCCAGTGCAAAGCCGAGGTGCAGGCCCTGTGCGGACTCCAGTGCAGAGCATATTGGAGCAACAGCTTGAGCAGCGCATGCAACAATACTTGGCTACCATGAATTTGTAACCACAGCAACATAATAGCGGTAATGCTTCTTGTTGGGTTTCGAGGGTCCATGCGCAGCGGAAGAATGCAAATTAACTCGAAAAACCCGGAGCCTAGGATCCGTTCTAGATGATTAATTAAGAAGTATGAAATAGAAATACCAACCTTCTGTGCCTTTGTCTTTGATAAACGCGTTCCAACTCCAGATTGATGACCTTGTGACTCCTTGATGAACAATCCTTGAATCACGAACTTTAGATCTTGATTGGCGAAGATCCTCTATGTGTATCCACGCGTTGAACGAACCCTAGAACAATTCTAGGTGGATTGCTAGATCCTTTGATTGAAACTCCTTTCAATCAATGAAGAACTATGGAATTGGATTGTGTTTTCGATTCTCAATTCTCAATTGAAATCTCTCTTTTTGTGTTTCTCTAAACCCAAAAATGTGAGTGTGTCTGCTAGGTCAACCAAGGGTTTATATTTATACGTTATAAATATTTTTCCTTCGCGAAAACCCTAATTTTAAGTCATTTACGTACCTGCCAGTGCCGACGGGACGTCTCATCCCCCAGGGCGTGAGTCGTCCCCTCTTCACAATGCTCAGATACACTCGTCCCCTTTACGGGGAATAATTGGTACAAACTCAGGGCACGAGTTGTCCCTATGGGCACGAGTCGTCCCCTATGGGACGAGTCGTCCCTCAGGACAATCTCTCAGATTCACTCGTCCCAGGCCAAGGGAATAGTTGGTTCTGGCCTGGGGACGAGTCGTCCCCTGTGTACAAAAACTCCATATTCTTCATTTTTGACAATTCGTTCGATGCATGTGACCCCATAGGACTATATTATATTGGCAATGAGTCCGATCATATCGATCCTCATAAGACATGAGCGGACTCTAGCAAGCCATCATGCCTACCCAAATAATATAATATCAAGTTCGATTTCCTATATAGAACATATTACAATCCCATTGTCACACGATGTTATATTGAACATGAGTCATGGTCCACGTCAACTCATATTGTTCAATGCTTTCTCGTTACTAAGTAAATTGATCAATCGAATGATATTAATCACATTAATTCATTCGGACATGGCCATGTACATCATCAATCTTACTTATGAGTGGCCTAGCAAACATCTCTCTTTACGAGGGACAAATTTCCATCTTGACTTATCATTCTTCCCAAACAAGAATCCTATCATGCCAATAATAGCCCTTATTGTTATCCGGTTAAAGACAACGTTAAACTATATCAAACACAATATTCATCGAGTGGAAGACGATGATAATCTCAGGTCAAAGGATATCAATGATATGACTATATGAGATTTAATTATGAAATTCGACCATGACATAAATCTCATAATGGGTCAAGTCCAGTACCTTGTTCTCCAACAAGTACCCATAAATTTATTGTGAATCCCTATGCATATATTCATCACATGATTATCCATTAAACTTCATACTAGTGCTTCATAAGTACTAGGGACACGATTATTAAAGTAAACATGCAAACATATATAATAATCAAAATAACAATCTCTCATATAAAATGAATAATGACATTACATATAAGTCTATCTCTATAGGCCTAGGGCACTAACACCTACAGTCTCCCACTTGTACTAGGCCCAATCATTCATGTATCTTATACCCATGGACCTAACATGACCATCATGTATAGCTTGTGGCAAAGGCTTGGTGAGAGGGTCTGCAATATTGTCATCCGTAGGTACCTTGCATATCTTGACGTCCTCCCTTTCACAGATTTCTCAAATGAGATGGAAACGTCTCAAAATGTGTTTGGATCGTTGATGTGACCTTGGTTCTTTTGCTTGGGCAATAGCACCATTATTGTCACATTAAAGCTCTATCGGGTTAGTGATACTCGGAACGACTTCTAAGTCACTAACGAACTTCATGATCCAAACCGCCTCCTTAGCCGCATCCGATGCTGCTATGTATTCGGCTTCAGTTGTAGAATCAGCAACAGTGCTTTGCTTGGAACTCTTCCAACAAACGGCACCTCCATTTAGCATAAACATGAACCCATACTGCGATCTAAAGTCATCTTTGTCGGTTTGGAAGCTTGCATCTGTATAACCTTTTACAACCAGATCATCTTCCATTCCTCCAAATACCAAGAATACATCCTTAGTTCTTCTCAAGTACTTAAGGATATTCTTGACTGCTATCCAATGGTTCTCACCAGGATCAGACTGGTATCTACTCGTCATGCTCAGAGCATACGAGATATCAGGTCTAGTACATAATATGGCATACATGATAGACCCAGTTGCCGAAGCATATGGAATATCACTCATCCTCTTTCGCTCATCATTTATCTTAGGACAATGAGTCTTGCTAAGAGTAATGCCAGGTCCCATTGGCAAGTTTCCTCTCTTAGAATTTTCCATACGAAATCTTCTAAGGACCTTGTCAACATATGTACTTTGACATAAACCAACCATCCTTCTTGATCTATCTCTATAGATCTTGATACCAAGGATATAAGCCGCTTCACCCATATCTTTCATTGAGAAACATTTTCACTACCAGAAAAAGGTCATTTAGCGACGGAAATTTCCGTCGCTAAAATTAAATTTTCGTCGCTAAAAATAATCACCGGCGGAAAAATTCCGTCGGTGGTCCGCCGCTACCAGCCCGTCGCAGTGCTCCGACGGGTCAATTTCCGCCGATATTTTTTGATTTTACCGACGAAATTAAATTTCGCCGGTGAATTAATGGTTCCAGCGACGGAAATTTCCGCCGTTTAATCAATTTAATTTAATTAAATTTTCATTTCAGCGGCGGAAATTTTCGTCGCTGTAATAAAAATTAATTTAATTAAATTAATTTCAGCGGCGTAAATTTCCGTCGCTGTAATAAAAATTAAATTAAATTAAATTAATTTCAGCGACAGAAATTACCGTCGCTGAAATTATTTAATTTTAATTTAATTTTTATAACAGCGACGGAAATTTCCGCCGCTGAAATCAAAAATTAAATAAAAATTAAATGAGATAGCGGCGGAATTTCCGTCGCTGAAATTAATTTATTTTAATTAAAATTAATTGATATAGCGGCGGAAATTTCCGTCGCTGTAAAAAAAATTAATTGAAATAAATTAATTTCAGCGACGGAAATTTCCGTCGCTGATTCTGAAATAAATTAAAAAAAAATAATTTAAAATATCAATAAACCAAAATTTTTTATACCTGATATAACATTTCAATTTATAAAACTAAAACTATAAAAACTAAAAATCAAATATCAGCGTACCAAATAAAAACTAAATATCACCGTACCAATTCGGGAGGGGGAGAGGGGGGGGGGGGAGAGTGGGGTAGAGGGGGGGAGAGGGGAGAGGGGGGAGGGGATCCCGCGGGTACCAAATGTCTCAAATGTTTACAAACAATTATAAATTAGTACAAAAATGTCTAAAAAAGTCCGCAATCAACTCGGGGGAGGCCGGAAATTACCACAGGAGTCTGGCCGATATGAGCCATCAACAGCGCCAATTGTCTTTGAGTCTCTGCATGACGCCGATCACTCTCCTCCTGCATCTGCGTCTGAACCGCCAAAGCCTCCACAAGCTTTGCCCGCTCGCGTCTCTCCACCTCCAATGCAGCCTCCAGAGTGTCAACCCTCGGATCAAACTCCAGATTGATGACCTTGTGTGCCTTTGTCTTTGATAAACGCGTTCCAACTCCAGATTGATGACCTTGTGAATCCTTAATGAACAATCCTTGAATCACGAACTTTAGATCTTGATTGGCAAAGATCCTCTATGTGTATCCACGCGTTGAACGAACCCTAGAATAATTCTTGGTGGATTGCTAGATCCTTTGATTGAAACTCCTTTCAATCAATGAAGAACTATGGAATTGGATTGTGTTTTCGATTCTCAATTCTCAATTGAAATCTCTCTTTTTGTGTTTCTCTAAACCCAAAAATGTGAGTGTGTCTGCTAGGTCAACCAAGGGTTTATATTTATACGTTATAAATATTTTTCCTTCGCGAAAACCCTAATTTTAAGTCATTTACGTACCTGCCAGTGCCGACGGGACGACTCGTCCCCCAGGGCGTGAGTCGTCCCCTCTTCACAATGCTCAGATACACTCGTCCCCTTTACGGGGAATAATTGGTACAAACTCAGGGCACGAGTTGTCCCTATGGGCACGAGTCGTCCCCTATGGGACGAGTCGTCCCTCAGGACAATCTCTCATATTCACTCGTCCCAGGCCAAGGGAATAGTTGGTTCTGGCCTGGGGACGAGTCGTCCCGTGTGTACAAAAACTCCATATTCTTCATTTTTGACAATTCGTTCGATGCATGTGACCCCATAGGACTATATTATATTGGCAATGAGTCTGATCACATCGATCCCCATAAGACATGAGCGGACTCTAGCAAGCCATCATGCCTACCCAAATAATATAATATCAAGTTCGATTTCCTATATAGAACATATCACAATCCCATTGTCACACGATGTTATATTGAACATGAGTCATGGTCCACGTCAACTCATATTGTTCAATGCTTTCTCGTTACTAAGTAAATTGATCAATCGAATGATATTAATCACATTAATTCATTCGGACATGGCCATGTACATCATCAATCTTACTTACGAGTGGCCTAGCAAACATCTCTCTTTACGAGGGACAAATTTCCATCTTGACTTATCATTCTTCCCAAACAAGAATCCTATCATGCCAATAATAGCCCTTATTGTTATCCGGTTAAAGACAACGTTAAACTATATCAAACACAATATTCATCGAGTGGAAGACGATGATAATCTCAGGTCAAAGGATATCAATGATATGACTATATGAGATTTAATTATGAAATTCGACCATGACATAAATCTCATAATGGGTCAAGTCCAGTACCTTGTTCTCCAACAAGTACCCATAAATTTATTGTGCATCCCTATGCATATATTCATCACATGATTATCCATTAAACTTCATACTAGTGCTTCATAAGTACTAGGGACACGATTATTAAAGTAAACATGCAAACATATATAATAATCAAAATAACAATCTCTCATATAAAATGAATAATGACATTACATATAAGTCTATCTCTATAGGCCTAGGGCACTAACACCTACAGTCTCCCACTTGCACTAGGCCCAATCATTCATGTATCTTATACCCATGGACCTAACATGACCATCATGTTTAGCTTGTGGCAAAGGCTTGGTGAGAGGGTCTGCAATGTTGTCATCCGTAGGTACCTTGCATATCTTGACGTCCTCCCTTTCACAGATTTCTCAAATGAGGTGGAAACGTCTCAAAATGTGTTTGGATCGTTGATGTGACCTTGGTTCTTTTGCTTGGGCAATAGCACCATTATTGTCACAATAAAGCTCTATCGGGTTAGTGATACTCGGAACGACTTCTAAGTCACTAACGAACTTCTTGATCCAAACCGCCTCCTTAGCCGCATCCGATGCTGCTATGTATTCGGCTTCGGTTGTAGAATCAGCAACAGTGCTTTGCTTGGAACTCTTCCAACAAACGGCACCTCCATTTAGCATAAACACGAACCCAGACTGCGATCTAAAGTCATCTTTGTCGATTTGGAAGCTTGCATCTGTATAACCTTTTACAACCAGATCATCTTCCATTCCTCCAAATACCAAGAATACATCCTTAGTTCTTCTCAAGTACTTAAGGATATTCTTGACTGCTATCCAATGGTTCTCACCGGGGATCGGGCGGTATCTACTCGTCATGCTCAGAGCATACGAGATATCAGGTCTAGTACATAATATGGCATACATGATAGACCCAGTTGCCGAAGCATATGGAATATCACTCATCCTCTTTCGCTCATCATTTATCTTAGGACAATGAGTCTTGCTAAGAGTAATGTCATGTTCCATTGGCAAGTTCCCTCTCTTAGAATTTTCCATACGGAATCTTCTAAGGACCTTGTCAACATATGTACTTTGACATAAACCAATCATCCTTCTTGATCTATCTCTATAGATCTTGATACCAAGGATATAAGCCGCTTCACCCATATCTTTCATTGAGAAACATTTTCACCACCAGAAAAAGGTCATTTAGCGACGGAAATTTCCGTCGCTAAAATTAAATTTCCGTCGCTAAAAATAATCACCGGCGGAAAAATTCCGTCGGTGGTCCGCCGCTACCAGCCCGTCGCAGTGCTCCGACGGGTCAATTTCCGCCGATATTTTTTTATTTTACCGACGAAATTAAATTCCGCCGGTGAATTAATGGTTCCAGCGACGAAAATTTCCGCCGTTAAATCAATTTAATTTAATTAAATTTTCATTTCAGCGGCGGAAATTTCCGTCGCTGTAATAAAAATTAATTTAATTAAATTAATTTCAGCGGCGGAAATTTCCATCGCTGTAATAAAAATTAAATTAAATTAAATTAATTTCAGCGGCAGAAATTACCGTCGCTGAAATTATTTAATTTTAATTTAATTTTTATAACAATGACGGAAATTTCCGCCAATGAAATCAAAAATTAAATAAAAATTAAATGAGATAGCGGCGGAATTCTGTCGCTTGAAATTAATTTATTTTAATTAATTTTTATTTGACGGAATTTCCGCCGCTATAATCAAAAATTAAATTAAAATTAATTGATATAGCGGCGGAAATTTCCGTCGCTGTAAAAAAAATTAATTGAAATAAATTAATTTCAGCGACGGAAATTTCCGTCGCTGATTCTGAAATAAATAAAAAAAAAAATTTAAAATATCAATAAACCAAAATTTTTTATACCTGATATAACATTTCAATTTATAAAACTAAAACTATAAAAACTAAAAATCAAATATCAGCGTACCAAATAAAAACTAAATATCACCGTACCAATTCGGGAAAGGGAGAGTGGGGGAAAGGGGGGGAGAGGGGGGAGAGGGGGGGAGAGGCTCCCGCGGGTACCAAATGTCTCAAATGTTTACAAACAATTATAAATTAGTACAAAAATGTCTAAAAAAGTCCGCAATCAACTCGGGGGAGGCTGGAAATTACCCTGAGAGTCCTGGCCGATATGAGCCATCAACAGCGCCAATTGTCTTTGAGTCTCTGCATGACGCCGATCACTCTCCTCCTGCATCTGCGTCTGAACCGCCAAAGCCTCCGCAAGCTTTGCCCGCTTGCGTCTCTCCACCTCCAACGCAGCCTCCAGAGTGTCAACCCTCGGATCAAACTCCAGATTGATGACCTTGTGTGCCTTTGTCTTTGATAAACGCGTTCCAACTCCAGATTGATGACCTTGTGAATCCTTGATGAACAATCCTTGAATCACGAACTTTAGATCTTGATTGGCGAAGATCCTCTATGTGTATCCACGCGTTGAACGAACCCTAGAACAATTCTAGGTGGATTGCTAGATCCTTTGATTGAAACTCCTTTCAATCAATGAAGAACTATGGAATTGGATTGTGTTTTCGATTCTCAATTCTCAATTGAAATCTCTCTTTTTGTGTTTCTCTAAACCCAAAAATGTGAGTGTGTCTGCTAGGGCAACCAAGGGTTTATATTTATACGTTATAAATATTTTTCCTTCGCGAAAACCCTAATTTTAAGTCATTTACGTACCTGCCAGTGCCGACGGGACGACTCGTCCCCCAGGGCGTGAGTCGTCCCCTCTTCACAATGCTCAGATACACTCGTCCCCTTTACGGGGAATAATTGGTACAAACTCAGGGCACGAGTCGTCCCTATGGGCACGAGTCGTCCCCTATGGGACGAGTCGTCCCTCAGGACAATCTCTCAGATTCACTCGTCCCAGGCCAAGGAAATAGTTGGTTCTGGCCTGGGGACGAGTCGTCCCCTGTGTACAAAAACTCCATATTCTTCATTTTTGACAATTCGTTCGATGCATGTGACCCCATAGGACTATATTATGTTGGCAATGAGTCCGATCACATCGATCCTCATAAGACATGAGCGGACTCTAGCAAGTCATCATGCCTACCCAAATAATATAATATCAAGTTCGATTTCCTATATAGAACATATCACAATCCCATTGTCACACGATGTTATATTGAACATGAGTCATGGTCCACGTCAACTCATATTATTCAATGCTTTCTCGTTACTAAGTAAATTGATCAATCGAATGATATTAATCACATTAATTCATTCGGACATGGCCATGTACATCATCAATCTTACTTACGAGTGGCCTAGCAAACATCTCTCTTTACGAGGGACAAATTTCCATCTTGACTTATCATTCTTCCCAAACAAGAATCCTATCATGCCAATAATAGCCCTTATTGTTATCCGGTTAAAGACAACGTTAAACTATATCAAACACAATATTCATCGAGTGGAAGACGATGATAATCTCAGGTCAAAGGATATCAATGATATGACTATATGAGATTTAATTATGACATTCGACCATGACATAAATCTCATAATGGGTCAAGTCCAGTACCTTGTTCTCCAACAAGTACCCATGAATTTAATGTGCATCCCTATGCATATAATCATCACATGATTATCCATTAAACTTCATACTAGTGCTTCATAAATACTAGGGACACGATTATTAAAGTAAACATGCAAACATATATAATAATCAAAATAACAATCTCTCATATAAAATGAATAATGACATTACATATAAGTCTATCTCTATAGGCCTAGGGCACTAACACCTACACTTCTGACTCATCAGTCGGTCAATACCTTAGGCGAAGTGACGGTGGTAGCGGTAGCGGTAGTGGCAGCGCTCGTGGTAGTTAAACATTCATTTTATTTGACATGTAATCAAACAAACATATTTTGTTTCCCTTTCCCTTTCCCTTTCACTTTCCCTTTCCCTTTCCCTTTCCCTTCCCTTTTCCCCAAGCGAAACAGTTTTCCTTTTCCCTTTCCCCTTTTTCCCTTTCCCTTTCCCCTTTTCCCCTTTCCCTTTCCCCTTTCCCTTTTCGGTTTTGATTGTTGGATACAGTTTCCCTTTATTTGTTGTTCAAACAAAACATTTTTCCTTTCCCCTTTCCCCTTTCCCGTTTTCCCCTTCCCCTTTTCCCTTTCCCTTTCCCATTATACCCCTTACTCCTTTCCTGTTTCGCTTGATTTGGATGGTTGTTTCAAGCGAAACAGGTTGTTTGTGTTTCTTTGTATGTTGGGATTTGTTTAAAACAGGTTTGACAGGTTTACAGGTGATTTCATAATAAAATAGATTTTTTTTAAAAAAATCTGGACAAATAACCGACGAAAATTTCCGTCTGTAAATAATAAAAAAAAATTAAATAAATCTCATTACCGACGGAATTTTGGGTTTACCGACGGACTATCCGCCGGTAATACCGACGGAATTGGTCCGTCGGTATTACCAACCAATTATTTCCGACGGAATCCGACGGACGAAATCTGTCGGTAATGTCCATTTACCGACGGAACTGGGGAATTACCGACGGAAATTTCCGTCGGTAAAAGGCATGTTTCTAGTAGTGAAATGTGTTTTAGAGACGGTAAATTATGTAGCCAAAATGAAGATTCTGTCTCTAAATCGTGTTTAGAGACAGATTTGTTCCGTAGCTAATTCGTGGGTGCATGTTGGTCGTTAAATTGTGCGTCGCTGTTTTGTAGCTGTTTTAGAGACAGATATGTCCGTCTCTAATTTAGAGACAGATTTGTCTGTCTCTAATAATTTAGAGACGGATAATTTAGAGACTGACTAGGGATATTGTACTATTTGCAAATAAACTAGCGTAGTTTAAATGTGACAAAAGCAGCAATATACTTTTAATTTTGTTTTCATGTAAAGAAAAAAAATATGAATGTAGTTGTTGAAAATAATTTAGTAGGGTCCTAAGTCAGCCCACATCCACAATTTCGTTATATTTGTAACGGCATCTATAATTTTTCATAATAGCATAACCCCACCCCAAATGATGTTTAATTTTATAACATCATAAAAAGAAATGTGGTTATTCTTAACTTTTCATGTGTTCAAACCGATATCATTTTATTTGAGCAGTAGTACCCATAATACTCATACATAATAATTCCATTGTACTAACCAAAAAGCAATACAATTACTCCATTGGTCTCAATTATGTTGGTCTTATCTTAAAATTAAAGGAAAATTACCGCTATATCATTTATCTTTAGTCAAAAATCAATTAATACAAGGATTTTAAAATTTAACTAACTAGTCCGGTAACAGAATTAAAATTTCACGTAATCTCTCGATAGTTTAAATACACGTGTGTCATTAAGGGACAGTCTTTCACACCTTCTCCCCTCCCTCGTTTTTTTTTACCCTCAAAACTTTAAATTGAAATATCTTAAGATTCAAAAGTAAAAAAAAAAAAAAAATCTATCGTCAAGACGAAGTAAACTAGTAGCATCAACATATAATTGAATCGAATTTGAGAAGTTCACAGTTGCTCCAAGTTCATAGTTGCTTTTTAGAAATTCACAATTGTTTTTCACAGTTGTTCAAAGAACAACTAAGAGAAGTTCAGAGTTAATTTAGTTAAGTTTATAATTTTTGCATGAAAATGTTTTATATTTTACTTAATTCACAGTTGTTTTAGCTAAGTTCACAATTGTTTTTAGTCTTCTATGGCCTTTATTTTTTATTTTTTAAGAGATTATTTGACATTTTTGTTAAGTTTACAATTGTTTTTAGTTAACTTTACAGTTGTTTTTTATCTTTATGACCTCTATTTTTTACAACTTTATGAAATTATTTGACATATTTATTAATTTCACATTTGTTTTAGTCTTTTATTTCCTCTATTTTTGCAATTTTATAAGATTATTTGACATATTTGTTAAGTTCACAATTTTTTTTAGTTAAGTTTACAATTGTTTTTGTTAATTTTATTAAAAAAAAAAAAACAAAACTAGAGGCCGAAAAGACTAAAATCAATTGTTAACTTAGCTAAAAAAATAGTGAATTAAGTAAAATAGAAGTGATGCTGCAGGAAATGTGCTTATCAATCTTCCTCCACGTGGCAGATCGATCACCCGGCTTCGACCAAAACAGTAACCCACGACTAGCCGGGATGTGTCTCCGGCGAAGACGCTCGGGCGTGAGAGTAAGATAACGGTTGTATAAAGCTCAAAATGTATTGAATAATGAACTCAGAATACAAAATGGCAGTTACCTTTCACCGTTGGTAGTGATGAAGTATTTATAGGCAAGAGTGATGTATTTTTGGGGAGGCGACATGTCCTCCGAGATTATAGCGGCAGTTACTTGGACGTGGGAACATGTTTATAACGGTCCCTGATTTATAGGGATGTGGTTATGAGAATTGTTCAACCAAATAAGCCGGCAAGTGTTAAGTCGTCACTTGTTGAGTTAGGTCGAGGTCGCCACTCGTGGAATGGTCGACCCGACCGTCTGCAGAGCATGGTTCGTGACCCGAATTGTAATATGGATCATGAGGTCGACTAAGTTAGGTCAGACCTATTAGATCGGACCGTGGGCTTAGTCGACTGACGCTTGAGATGGGCTTTGGGCCTTGCTCTGACTGGGCCAGCCCTATTGAGAATGTGATAATCAAAGCTGGATGTAATTGGGCTTTACTTGCTTGGCCCAACTCGGCACTTTTAGTATGTTCAGTGGCCCCCAACTTTCGAGTTGACTTCGTCGACTTGGAAGTTAAGAAGATTTCTTTGATGAAAATTGCTCTACTCGCAGGTCGATGCTAGTCTTTGAAGTAGGTCGACCATGATGACGTGGCAACATCCTGATCGTTGGCGATGAACGGTGGGAGATGAAGGAGCGCCGATTTTTGTAATGATTACAGCTCTGACGTTTGGAACTCCTTCTCGAAAACCGCTTCAGTCTTTAATTTTGGAAAATTAATTTTGATTTTTCTTTCCCTTTCCAAATTTAGGAAAATATAAATAGAAAAATCCCTCTTCGTTGAGAACTTTTACTGCTCTAAAACTTCTTCTTCTCCGGCGATAATCAAGGGATTGCAAAGAAGATTTAAATCTAGCTCTCGGCCCAAAGAACGAACCTACCTTTCCGCAATTAATTAAGGTATTTCCTCATATCCTGCTTTAGGGTTTTAATTTATGCATTGTTCTCCGTTTCCGCCATGGCTAGGACCTTTAGTTGCGAACTGTGGGCGTGGTATGGTTATCGCACCGTTAACCGTAGGGCATGCAAGAATGTGAACGGTGAGTGGAGAGTGATGTCCCCTGGGATGAATGTGCCTCCATTTTGACTAGTTGGGGGTTGAATTACACTGAGATAGGGCTGCCCATTGTAGGAGAAATTGAAAATGCGGTGATTGACGACTCAAATGTTGTCGCTTTTCATCTATTCCATGAATTGCTTGACCATATCACCTTGTTTTATGTTAGGGACGTCCAAAAGCCCTCCTTCCTTAGGAATAGAATAGGTTTTCCAGGGGAGTCTAGGTCGCCCTTAAATAGGTCGACTGAAATTATTCATAGGCCTGACTCCCCTGTTTCTCCTTCTTCTTGTACAGATATGGCAACTCAAGGCGGAGCTACAGCATCTACTTCCTCTCGGTCCTTAATCGTTGATGCATTTGACGATACAAACCCATGCCAGAAAGAATGAGAGGGGTTATGTCCCCAAGGGCCATTACGTGGAAAGAAGAACTCCGCCTTCTAGGTATAGCATGATTTGGGATTTCTATGAGGTAAGTAAGGAAGATTATAGGGTGACCATTTATACTCAGAGGGAGTTTATGAAGTTGTTTAGGTCGTCATTTACTAAGGATGCCACCAGGGTAGCCTTCTTCTATGGTCAATTTGTAGCTGGCCTCGTGTTACCTCTTGATCCCTTCATAAATGAGTTTTTAGAATGTGCCAATGCTCTCCCCTTCAAATGGAGCCAATACTTGTAGTGGTCCTTGTATGCTTTGCTATGGTGTGCAGATTCTTAGGATATGAACCTTGTATGAGAGTGTTCAAAGAATTTTTCAAGATAAAGTATAGTGGAGAGGACTTGAGCATCGCATTCTCTAAACCTAAATCTCCCAAGCTCTTCACCAACCTCCCAAGTAAGCATAGTGGCCGGAACTCGCATGTTGTTGTGGTAGAGAGTAGATTAGGATGGGAATTCCCCTTGCCCAATGATGAAACAAACCATAGATGAGGGGAACTATTGGGAGCCGACTCCGGCATCTTAACTTGTATAGGGCTTTGTGTCGCTTAGTCGAGAGAAGACCCATTAGCCGGGAGAGTCTCGCACACCACCAGTGTATAACTTCGTCCAGCCGGGATGATGCCTCGGAGATGGAGTGGTAGAGCCTCTTGTCCCCGTGTTGAGAGGACAAATATATCCCGACCGGGTTACTCATTCTCTCGGGGAGGTTTGGGAATTTGTGCCGCCGTTGCAAGAAGACAGAAAACTACTGCAAGGATAACGGGGAGCATGCCGGTGGTAAGATCTTGTTCTGCAATCCTTTACTCGTCTATTGTTATCTTGTATATGTATGTAACTCTTAGATCGTCCGTTGTTTGCTCGTATGTAGAACTTAGTTAGCTCGTACATAGAACTATTACGAATTGCAACTCTATCAAATTACCTGCTCGTATGTAGAACTTAGTTAGCTCTTACATAGAACTATTACGAATTGCAACTCTATCAAATTGCCTGCTCGTATGTAGAGTTATTCACTTCGTACATAAAACTGCTTTGAGTTGTATCAATTATCTCGTCAATGGTTTACTCGTAGAACTGTTTTGAATTGCCGAGCTAACACTTGATTTCTTTGATGTCGTGTAGTTTTAACTCCCGAGCAAGAAGCGAATATGGTGCGTATTGTTGGGGTTTCTGATAAGAAGAAAGCGAGGAAGGACCATGGGAAGGCCAATGCTCGTGCTCACAAAGTGCAGGGAAGCCGCGTTAAGGACCGCCAGCCTTCCAAAAGACAATATTGGGATGGTGCCAATGGAAGGGGTAGATGAAGAAGATCCTTTCACGAAAGCATAGCCATACTCGAGCGTGACTGAGGAAGGTAATGAATCCAACAGATCTGGCAGGCCTGACGTGAGCTCCGACCCAACTACTGATGTCAATGTAGGGACCTCCGATGCTGTCAGAGCAGGAACTAGTCCCTTGGATGTCGTAAACATTGATGACGACGTCATGGAAACTGAAGTTGATGATCAACCTCTGAGGACTAAGAGGTTGCGATCTGACAAGGGGAATGCTGTTTCATCGAGCCAACTGTTTCCACCTCCTCCAGCTTCTTCTTATCCCAACCAAGAATCTATTGAAGAAAGGATGCAGAGGCTGAGTGATGTTCCCTCTCTTGAAGGAGTAAATTGCCTGAGTCGCAGCTACCCAGACATGAACTTGGGCCAGGTGATTGTGAGAAGAGCGGTGGATGTGGGTCTGCTAGCTCACTTGGCTGATAAGGGCATGACACCCGAGGAGTTCTCAGCTCGGTCTGGGCTGGCTCATTGCGAGGTAACTTCTCACTTTCTCTTTTAATTTAGTCGTCTGCTCCTTTACTCGATCCACTTGAACCTCGAACTAACACTTACTTGTTTCCTTTGGAATGCAGAATCTTACAATGATTGAGCAAGCCAAGAGCTCTTGGAGGGCCTCCATTGAGAGGGAGAGACAAGCCCTTCGTGATTATTCCAAAAAGGCTCAAGAGCTTGCGGAATGGAAAGAGAAGTATAATGACTTGGACAATTCGTATGAAGCCAACGAAGCGGTGAAGACCAAGGCTTTGTCCGACCTGGAGGCTGCAGAGTCCAAACTCAAGGAAGTGGAGGCTGAGAGGGATGCTGAGAAGAAAGAACTGGGGAAGGCCAAGACTGAGCTGGCCACTATTAACAAACTTTTAAAGGAGAAGGATGCCTTCTTGCTCGAGTTGCATGAACAGCATCGACTTGAGAGAGAGAAGAGCCAGAAAGACCATAAGGCTGCCATCGAGAAAACTACTAAGGAGGCCTCTGAAGCTGCGATTGAGAAGTTCAAGGCAGGGGATGAGTATTATGATGCCATCGTGGCTAGGGCACAAGACTTTCTCGAGGTTGGGAAAAGGCACATGGTCCGTCGAGCACTGGTGGATCCCTCAGCTACAGTTACCATCGAGCAATTAGCTCGTTGGTTTTCTCGAGTCTCGCACGACGACATGGCAGCTCGCCAAGGTCATTCGCTTGTTCCCTATCTTGAGAACGACTTGGCCTTTATTGCCTAGGAAGATGAAGAAGATCATTGTGAGAAGTGGGAAGCTCCCCCTGTCCTTGATAGAAATTTTGACGTGGTCTTGGCGGAACTTGACGATGCTGAAGCCATGGAGACAGTAGATGAACAAGTTTATTCGTAGTCGGGTAAACCTTTAGACCCTCAAAGAACAAGGAGAGGAAGAGGGTCGAGCTGCTACTGACGACCAAGCTGATGTCGGCCAGGACTCCTGAATTGTTTAGTTGGATTTGTAATGAACAAGTTCCAAACAATATTTTTGTTTTTTGCTTTAACATTATTCGAATGCCTTGGCCCAGTTTTTTGGGAGGCAAAATATTTTTGTAAGTTAATTTTGTCCAAGTCTTAGCCCGTTTTGGGAGACTTCTCTATCATAGCTGACTTTTGTTTTCAGAATGTTGTATGTTTTCCATTCCATATTGTATGTCGAGCTAGATGTAGCTAATATAAATGAGTCAATTTGAGCCTAGAGGCGACTTGATCTTGTTGGTTTAGTCGACCTCAGACTTGATTAACTTTTTTGTGAACGAGATTGATCATAAGTCGAACCTGTTCATACCATTTGAACTGATTAAGAATCGAGTTAGTTGGAACGAAGTCGACTAAGAGTCGGACTTGTTAAGTGAACAAAGCTGATTTAGAATCGAGCTTGTTAGAACGAAGCTGACTAAGAGTCGAGCCTATTAGGGTGAAGCTGACTAAGAGTCGAGCTAAGATGAACTGACTAAGAGTCGAGCTAAGATGAACTGACTAAGAGTCGAGCTCATTAGAACAAAGTCGACTAAGAGTCGGACTTGTTAAATAAACAAAGCTGATTAAAAATCGAGCTTGTTAGAACGAAGCTGACTAAGAGTCGAGCTTGTTGATATTAATGTAACACTATGTTTGATCGAATAAATTGCTCTTTTCATTGAAGTAGGAATCATGCTTACATCAATTCGAAACTAGCTTTAACACAAACTTGAACTTTGAAATTGAAAACTAGAAGTAGTATTTGATGAGGTGAGTAGCATGCCAAGGATGTTTCAACTCGTCACCTCCAGGATGAGCTATCATATAGGTTCCTTCCTTGACGACTCGAGTGACTACATAGGGACCTTCCCAGCCAGAGATAGCTTGTTCTCGGGGTCCTTCTACCCGTTGCCTCAATCTTTCTCAATACATAATCTCCAACTTGAAAAGACCTTGCCTTGACCCTCTTGTCGTGATAGCTCTTAGTTCGCTGCTTGTAATTGACCATTCGGAGGTAAGCTGTTTCTCGCTTCTCGTCGACTAGATCCAGGTCTATTAATCTATTGGCATCATTTTGCTCTTGATTGAAGAAAGTCACTCTAGCAAAGGGGGAATCTCGAGCTCGAAGTGCCATAGCCTCGACCCATACGTAAGAGCAAAAGGGGTTTCCGTAGGCCCCCGAGTGGTTGTACGAACCGCCCAAAGAGCAAGGGGGAGTTCGTCCAACCAATTGTTTCGCCGACCTACGAGTCCAGCCTTGAGCGAAGATAGAACAAGTTTATTTGCCGTCAGCCTTGCCCATTTCCTTGAGGATAGGCGACAGAAGATTTCCAATGTTTGATTCCCACTCGCTTCATCTCTCGCTTCGAAAGTCTCGGGAGAACCGTAACCCATTGTCGACACTATAGCTCGAGGAAAACCAAACCGACGCCAAATGAAGTCGTGTATGAAGTTGATAGCATTCTCCTCTGTGATGCGAGCTAGTGGTTTGGCCTCAACCCATTTGGTGAAGTAGTCTATGGCTACTATCACATACTTGCAGTTTCCTCGGGCGGGAGGGAAGGGTCCAATCAGGTCGACGCCCCACATGTCAAATGGCCAAGCTGCGATCACAGGAGTCTGCTCTGTTGTAGGCACATGGGGAAGGTTGGCAAACCTTTGGCATTGATCACATTGCCGAACAAAGTTGTGAGTGCCGCCTCATGTGTGGCCGTAGGTATCCCAATGTGATTAACTTGTCAGCAAGAGTCCTGGCCCCCGGGTGTCCACCACAAATTCCACTATGCACTTCGTGTATCAATAGGGCGACCTCTTGGGGATGGATGCACTTTAGCAATGGCCGAGTATAAGATCTCCTGAACAGGTCGCCTCCTTGAATGACATACCTTGGAGCTTTCTTTTTGATAGCTCGAGCCTTCTTCTCGTCATCTGGCAGCTCTCCATTTTCTAGGTATGCTTTCATTTCCTCGATCCAACACTTCTCCTGAGTCCAATTTCTTGAGGGATCATCTATGCAATGAATTTTTACCCTCTCATAAGCTGGATTTTCGAGGAAGGAGATGGGCTCGTCATGTGGCTCATCTGAAGTAGCCAATTTCGAAAGGAGATCAGCCAGCTCGTTATCTTCTCTTCCAATCCTTTGAATCTCCCAATTTTCTAAGTCCTTTATTAGCTCCTTCACCAGGTCGTAGTATTTGATGAGAGTAGAACTAAGCACTTCGTACTCGCTCCGACTTGCCGACTATCAATTGTGAGTCACAAGAAGCCATGATCTTAGTTGCTCCGAAGCACTTGGCGTACTCAATAGCCGCAATCAAGGCCTCGTATTCAGCCTCGGTTATTGGAAGCATCAAACTTGAACCTTAGTGATTCCTCATACACGGTCCCAGCCGGCTCAATCAACACTATTCCAGCTCCACTGCTATTCTTGGTCGCTGACCCGTCTGAATAGACCTTCCAACAATCGTTGGGTAGGCTAATGGCGACCTGGGACTCTGGTTCTTTCCCCTTAGCTTTTTCTTTAGGAACTCGTTGCTCGTTGTCTTCCTTGGTGAACGTGAGCTCGACCAAGAAGTCAGCTAGAGCTTGAGCCTTCAACGCCTTTCGAGGTCGATAGTCAATGTCAAATTCAGTGAGGGCAATTGACCAATTGAGCAAGCCGACTCCGAACTCTCGTGCTTGTGCAATATCTTTCTCAAAGGTGCATTAGTAAGAACCACGATTGGATGAGCTAGAAAATAAGCTCGCAGCTTCCTTGAAGCCACGACTAGAGCATAGGCGACCTTCTCAGCGTTGTAATACCTACTTTCCACGTCTGATAAAGCTTTGCTGATATAGTACACAGGCTTCTGAAGCCCCTCATCCTCTCTAATCAACACTGCTGCAACCGATTTGTCTCCCACAGATAGATATACAAACAAAGTCTCTCCAGTGGTCGGGCTACTTAGCAGGGGTGGAGTAGCGAGGTAATCCTTTAGCTGTTGGAACGACGAATGACATTCGGCCGTCCATTCAAAACTTTTCGTCCCCCTCAATGCTTTGAAGAAGGGGAGAGACCTTTCTGCTGACTTTGATATGAAGCGACCAAGAGCCGCTACCCTTCCATTAAGTCGCTGCATCTCTTTGATAGTGGTGGGAGCCTGCATGTCGACTAAAGCCTTGATTTTTTCTGGATTAGCTTCTATGCCTCTTTGAGATACCATAAATCCAAGGAACTTTCCAGCAGCTACTCCAAATACACACTTGTTGGGGTTGAGCTTCATGTCGTTTGCCCTCAAATTGGCGAACGTTTCCTTTAGGTCGACCACGTGACGTCCAGTCTTTGTTTTGATGACCATATCGTCGACATAGGCCTCCATGTTTCGGCCAATTTGAGAGGCAAAGACTTTGTTCACCATCCTTTGATAAGTTGCCCCTGCATTCTTCAATCCAAATGGCATCATGTTGTAGCAGTAGATGCCTCCAGCTGCTTGAAATGCCGTCTTTACAATGTCATCCTCGTGCATCTTTATCTGGTGGTATCCCGAGTAAGCATCCAGGAAACTGAGAGTAGAGTGACCAAAGAATGGAATCAACAAGCTTGTCAATTCTAGGAAGAGGATAGCTATCCTTTGGGCAAGCTAGATTGAGAGTAGTGAAGTCGACACACATCCGCCACTTGCCATTCGATTTCTTCACCATGACCACGTTGGCCAACCACGTTGTATGAGTGGCCTCTTTGATTATACCTGCTCTCAAAAGTTTTTGTACCTCTGCTTTGATAGCCTCTTCCTTGTCGCGAGCAAAACTTCTCAACTTTTGGGGTCTCGGCTTTATGGTCGGGTTGACTTCCCCCGTGAACAGCGACCTCCTCCTTGATTCCCCTCATGTCTTCTACCCTCCATGCAAAGACATCATTACTTTCTTTGAGTAGCTCGATGATTTCGCTCGCTCCTCAACCGATAGCCGCTTCCCAATCTGAATTTTTTGGTCGGGGTAAGAAGGGTTGGTGATTACACGACTCTAGCTCATCCACAGCCTTCTAGCTCTGGTCCATCTCTCGAATTGTAGAGTCTCCACTATGATTTCCCGACCTTTTGTCTTTCCTCGCCTCCCAAGTGTGGAGCCTCCTCGCCTATCATATCATCAAGCTTGTCCGCAACCTTGTTGGTAGTGGCCCCCGAGTTATTGTCTATCTGGAGGCATAGATCGCCTATGAGGACTTGATCGACCATAACTACATCTGGATCAACCATTGTGTTGTCAGAGTGACGTGTCGACTCATGCATGACCTCGTCATTTGAGCGATAGGTCGACTCTTCCACCACGCGGTGATCGTTGACAATCGGGTAGTTTTGGTGATCGATCGGGACAGCCTTCAAGTAACCATCGCCAGCCTCAATCTCTAGTTCCCTTTTCTTTCTTTCTCTTAGGACATGATCCAGATAAGCACGAGCCGTGCCTCAGACGCAACCTACTCCAAGCAGTGTGGGGAACTTTACTCGCTGGTGAGGAATTGACGCTACCATTCCAAGAGCGACCTGTCCAGGAATTCCAAGTATGGCGGCATAGTCACTATATACATCAATTACGATAAATTGTACCTTCGAGACAACCCTGAGGGGGTGCTGGCCTAGGTCGACGTCGAGCGCTATCTGGCCTTTAGCATCAACTCGGTGGTTGGTGAAGCCCTCCAACCTCGCCATCATATCTCTCCACTGCTCGTCATTAAGACCCATCTCCTTGAAAGTTTTGTAAAACAAAATATCCTTGCAGCCCCCGTGTCGACTAAGAGTCCGCTCGTCGTACATCCATCAATGAGACTCGGGATGACGAGAACTTGCTCCCTAGCCACCATATTAGTTGCCAATTCATGGGGGTAGAAGCCGATCGCTTCATCTCTTACTTCTCCCTCGAGGCACATGTGGGGCCTTATTGAGCCGGAATATCTTGTGCTTGATGGCCTTGTTGCTCGCTTGTTCGGTGATGACCCCTGTTCCGCCTAGCCGCCTAGGTTCTTGTTGCCCACCCGCCGGCCGCTCACCTCCCCCAGCCTTGAGGTCTCTTCACATAAGCTTCGAGTCTCCCCGGTCGACCATTCTCTGGATGATACGCTTTAATCCCAAGCAATCCTCTCGTGAGATGACCAAAGTGTCTTTGTGGTAGTCGCAGATTTTGCCGTTGTCCCTCCTAAACTTGTTGCCTCGGATTCATTGGGACCGGAGGAGCCGCTTCGACAAAGCATTTAAAATCTCGCCCGACTCACCGTGAGGAGGAAAGCTTCGGCACCTTCTCTCGTTGCCCTAGTTCTCGTTCTTTCCATTTTTATTGTTCCCCCATTCTTGTTGGAGTCCTTTTTATCATCGGTGACTTCAACCTTGGGGCTCTTTCCCTTCTTCTTTTCTTTTCTTTCCTCACCCAGAGCGACATTATACACCTTTTCAAACAACTCCCGTCGAGTTGTGACCGTCTCGGACTGTGAGCTCGTAGTCCATGTCTTCTCGAGGAAATACCACTTCGGAAGCAATTGATTACCTCCCCGTCTGCGTGAGGTCTTCCTCTATCTTATCAACCATCTCTTTGAACTTGGTGAAATAGCTCATCGAGCTTTCATTCTTACCCCGCACCAAGTTATTCAGATCGTTGACGGTTATCTTCCGAGCTCCCGCAATGAGAAGCGGTCTAAGAATTTTGTTCTCAAGCATGCCCAAGTGGTGATACTACCAAAGCCCAAACCATTGAACCAAGTTAAGGCCGCCTCAAGAAGTGTGCTTAGGAGAGCTTTGCACATGTTGTCATCCTCATTGGCGACAAAACACATGGTGGCTTCCAGATGTGCTATGTGGCTTCCGGCATTTGTCGACCCGCAGTACTTCTCCGTAAGAGGCAACCCGAAAGTAGGAGGAGGTCGACTATCTCTGATTTCTTTGGATAAAGGTCGAAGAGCAAAATCAATTCGTTCGACCTTTCCAAAGATCCTTCTTCTTCTCCTCCTCCCATCGCTTCAAATTTCTTTTTCATCAACAACCATTCTCTCGGCACGGGTCTCTCATCTCCCGGAGGGGGAGCAAAGATTGGACCTCTCGGCCCTCACTTCGGGGGAGTCACCGCCTACTCCTTCGTCCTTGTGAGAATTGGTCCTTTCGATCTTATCGGAGATCTATGTCTCGTTACTTCTTTGAGGCGACCCGCGCCTCTCGCAGCAGACGGCGACTGCGCGCCGTCCCCTCTCACAGCGACCTATGCCCATTCCTCGTCTCTATGGGATCCCGATCTCTGCGTTCGCGCCGGAGAGACATGCGCCGTTTCGTTGGCCGTTAGCCGAGTCCTCAAATCGATTGAGCCTCCCGCTCTCGTTCGCTGAGGCTAGCCCTTAAATCGTTACTCGGCACATGAACAATTGTAGGAGCTCGCTGAACTATCCTGTCCTCGCCATTCTGCCCCACACCTTCATTTGGCCTAGCACTCCTGGCCTGCTGCCTGTTGGAGACTTGGGAGGGAGCAATCCTTTCTGAACGTACGTCCGGCTCGCTTCGCCTCCTCCACGGCTATCAAGTCGCCCAAAATTTGAGCTCGCTCTAACATCATTTCCTTCTTGCTCATGGGATTAATTGAGGGACCTGCCCTGTTTCCCATGTTCACCTGTCCAGTTGGACGCTTAGGAGGAGGTGGCACTCCTTGCCCATCCATATGTCTTTTCCCTCTCCTTGAGTCAGGCAATCCTCTGCCGTCAACGACACTAGTAGAGCGTGTGGCTCTACCATGAGGACGATTTGGTGGGGGAGGAGGCAAGTTCAAGTTTTCAGCATTTGCGTTCGTGTTGTTGTTGTTTACTTCGTCATGCCCAAGTGAAGCCTCGGATACATGTCCTTCTGAAGTCACCATTGTTGCAGGTTGATGGAGTTTTCGAGGTCAAGTTTAAAGCACGTTTCCCGGCAATGGAACCAAACTGATGCTGCAGGAAATGTGCTTATCAATCTTCCTCCACGTGGCAGACCGATCACCCGGCTTCTTGACTCGAAATGAAACCACGACTAGCCGGATGTGTCTCCGGCGAAGACGCTCGGGCGTGAGAGTAAGATAACGGTTGTATAAAGCTCAAAATGTATTGAATAATGAACTCAGAATACAAAATGGCAGTTACCTTTCACCGTTGGTAGTGATGAAGTATTTATAGGCAAGAGTGATGTATTTTTGGGGAGGCGACATGTCCTCCGAGATTATAGCGGCAGTTACTTGGACGTGGGAACATGTTTATAACGGTCCCTGATTTATAGGGATGTGGTTATGAGGATTGTTCAACCAAATAAGCCGGCAAGTGTTAAGTCGTCACTTGTTGAGTTAGGTCGAGGTCGCCACTCGTGGAATGGTCGACCTGACTGTCGGGTAGAGCATGGTTCGTACCCGAATTGTAATATGGATCATGAGGTCAGACTAAGTTAGGTCAGGACCTATTAGATCGGACCGTGGGCTTAGTCGACTGACGCTTGAGATGGGCTTTGGGCCTTGCTCTGACTGGGCCAGCCCTATTGAGAATGTGATAATCAAAGCTGGATGTAATTGGGCTTTACTTGCTTGGCCCAACTCGGCACTTTTAGTATGTTCAAGAAGCATTTTCATGCAAAAATTATGAAATTAACTAAATCAATTGTTAACTTCTCTTATTTGTTATTTGAACAACTGTGAAAAACAATTGTGAACTTGGAATAATTGTAAACTTCAGAAATTTATTCAGATTATATGTTGATACTTCTAGTTTGATACGTCTTGACAATAAGAATATAACGGTGCTCTCGAATTTTATTTTTGACTTCTGGATTCTAAGATATTTCATTTTAAAGTTTTGAGGGAAAAAAAAAAAAAGAAAAACGAGGGAGGAAAGAGGGTGTGATAGCTGGTACACACGTGAATATTTATAAAGATAAGACTTGGCGGTCGTTTTTGAAATATGTGTGCCAAGTGGTCGTTTTGTTAGGATGAAAGACGATTTGGTAAGTGCCCCTTTTTTATTTTAGTTGTCTTAACTATTTTGGCCACTTATTCTTATTTATTTTTTGTAAAAAAAAATCTTACAAATAATACAATTAAATGGGTGAAAGATTACCATTACGTTAATTAATGTTATTCTAATCCAAGAATGATAAATATTTACCATTACATTAATTAATGTTATTCTAATCCCAAAATGATAAATATTTACCATTACATTAATTAATGTTATTCTAATCCCAAAATGATAAATATTGACCATTACATTAATTAATGTTATTCTTCAAGATAATAATCCTATACCTAGTACAGTTACAAAGTTTAAGATAAAGGATTCCTTTGAAGAATAATTTTTTACTTACTCCACTTCCCCTACAAAAGCAAGAATGGTATATCTTTCAAGCAAACCAAACCTCTCTTCTCTCCTTCCTAGGAAGAGAAGAGAAGAGAAGAGAGGTAAATATTGCCATTCAAAACAACCATCGAAACTTATAAATATACATATATATATTGATCCTTCGATTTATCTTTCCTTCAAAAATCACAAACCCAAATTGACCACAGAATAATCTATCCGGTACACGCCCATGATCACATTCGGATGTCCCATTTGCAAACTCTTGAACATTTTCCACAGATTTTCAGCCACGACTAGAGGTATCGGATGTCTTTTGTGCAATTTCTTGGTCATTTGTAACCAAGTTTTCGACTCCATCATGGTGAGCCTTGCAGAACAAGCTACCAAGACTGTGAAATTGGGTTCACAAAATGGGGTTCCTCAAGATCATTGCACCTCAAATGATGGATCATCTAAGGTTGAGATATTAAGAGATAATAATCGTGCTTCGTTTGCCTCACAAGTCCAAGACGATATTAGTTCTCTGTCTAAAGAGAATATTGAAAATGGTTTGGGAGAAAGAAAATCGAGAGCTCCGAAGAAGATGGTAAGTATCAATGACAAGGTAGAGGAGTTTTACATGAACAATAAAAGGAAGAGAATTGTAGAAAAGTGGCCTTCAATGGATGACAAGAAAGAGGAAATCAAGCCACTGAAGTCAATTCTAAAGGTTGGTTCTAAACATAGATGAGATATGTAATGGATAGATGATACTTAATCCGTCCCGAAAAAATAATTATAATTTGATATTTTCTTACTAACTCTGTTGAAATTTGATCATAATTTCTTGAAAATTCAAGTACCCTTATAAAAAGCATTATTGTTAGTATTCCAAATGTTAAATCAACAAGTTTAAAATCACACCAGGATAATTAAATTTCAAAAAAAATATAGTCAATGTTCTTCTGTTGAGTTGAATATATAAGAAGTCAAAATAAGACTATATTTCTGTGTATAATTTAAGTTTGAATTTAGGCTTGTTTATTTATAGTTGGAGATTGATCATCATTAAATGTTATTTTCTCAAAGGACTAAATAACATAGATATAGATGGTGTTCAATTGTTCTTGGTAACAAATTCTGTCATATACCATTTTGATCCACCATCAATGGAATTCCTTCCGTCTCCTTTAACGTTCTCCTTAGTAACAAGTTCTGTCACTTCACACCATTTTTATGCCGCTGCTCGGATTCAACCTGTTCCAAATTCCAATGGTAGATCCGGCCACCAACTTGAAACCGCTTCTAATTGTTCGAAACCAAAACGTACCAAGAACAAGAACAGTATGTATATATATCTTATATCTATATCTATAAACGAGGGAGGGGTTGAACAGTACTATGAACAGTACCAAATGCCAAATTTTCCATTTTGCCCTAAAAAAAAAAAAAAATTAAAATTAAAAAATTAAAAAAAAAAACACGTGTCCCTCGGACGGCTTACTTAGTATATATATATATATATATATGCATACTAGCTTGCTCACATGGAATATAGTCAATTTGGAGTTTATCCAAGTTTCCACCTTCTGACTATGTTGAAATAATCAAATAACAAATGTTAAAGTATTACAAGGTCTTTTCTCTCTGCACCTCCAAAAAATAAATATATGAAAGATGGAAACTATAGCATAATGTCGATATTTACAAAAAAAAAAAAAAAAATATATAGAAACATATCAAGGTATAATGCGCGTAGGCCAACAGAAAATTGAACTACTTTTGGTAAGTTAATAAATTAATAACTAATCTCATATTTCTTCATCCTTCCATCCATATTCACGAGCTCGTTGTTCCCACAATTCAGAGAGCTTACGCTCTTCAATAATGGATGCTTCCGCTTTCTCCCTTGTTTCTTCACAGGTTTCCATCCCTACATTGCACTTTTCTGCTTCTCTTTGATAGTGTGATGATGCTTTCCTGGCAGCCGTGATCAATGCCTTCGTATGATCCAGGCTGTCCGTCGCAACATTCTTCTGCAAGGTTATTTCCTCTGAGAGTAAAGTTATGATATCTTTACTCATTTCATCATTCATCTCAGGATCATCTTTGCCACAATCTGAACAGAAAGGTACTGAAATGTTAATGATGCGTTGGGGAAGGGACTGGCTGATCCTTAAAGTACATGTATATATGTGTGTGTGTGTGTGTCTCTCTCTCTCTCTATATACATGTATATACTCCCTCAGTCCCACAATAGTATGCACAAATGGGATGGGCACAAGAATTAAGGAAAAAAAAAATGAAAAGAGTGATATGTTGTGAGTGTAGATAGTTGGGTAGAAGAGATAAAGGGGGGTAGAGAATAGCAAGTGGGTAATTGTTGTGATATGTTGCAAGTGTAGATAGTTGGGTAGAATATATATATATATATATATATATATATACTCCCTCCGTCCCATTAGTAATGGGAAATTTACTGTAGATACGGGAATTAAGGAAAAGTGAATTATAGTGGAGGAAATAGTGAATTATAATGGTGTTGTGAGTATTAAAATAATGTAGGAGAGAGAATGAGTGGAGGGAATAGTAAAGATTCCTTTCCATTTTAGGAAGTTTGTGGTTTGTAATGGGACGACCAAAAGGAAAGTTTGTGGTTTTGTAATGGGACGGAGGAGTATATATATATATATATATATATATATATATATATATATATATATATATATATATGTACACACACATGATGAACAGAGAAAGATTGGTGAAAGAAGTCTCGATTTTATTGATGATGATAAGTAATATATATACTTGTACAGGAGCCCTATTCTAGGTATATGATTACAATAAATAATTATCTAAATATAACAAGATATGTACAAGATAAATAAGGCAAGTGTATAATTCTAAGTAGGGGAGATATCAGGAGGATCTTTATCATTATCATGCCCCCGCAAGATGGACGACCGTGTAGAAAGTCCAATCTTGGATATTAACTCAAGAAAACGAGCACGAGGAAGAGCTTTAGTTAGGGCGTCCGCCAGCTGATCTGACCCCGAGATGTGAGAGACGCGAAGCAGCTGTGCTTGAACCTGTTCTCGTACAAAGTGATAGTCCAGAGCTAGGTGCTTCATCTTGGAGGGGAATTTGGGGTTTGCAGCAACATATGTTGCCCCCAAGTTGTCACAATAGATAGCAGGTGGGCTCGAAATGTTGACAGCAAGTTCACTGAGCAAGTTTTGTAGCCAAAGGACTTCGGCTGTAGTGGCAGCCATGGCTCGATACTCAGCCTCAGTAGATGATCTCGCGAGTGTGCGTTGTTTGTGAGAACTCCAGGAGATGGGATTGCGACCAAGATACACAATATAGCCAGTGGTGGAGATGTAGTTATCAGAGTCGCCAACCCAATCTGCATCAGTGAAGGCATGAAGAGATGCAGGAGAGTTACGGTGGAGCAGAAGACCGTGGGAACTGGTGCCAACCAAGTAGCGAAGAACTCGTTTTAAAGCTTTCAAATGGAGATCAGTAGGTGCATGAAGATATTGCGAGAGTCTATTGACCGCAAAGGAAAGATCAAAACGAGTGAGAGATAAGTGTTGGAGAGATCCAACAATGGCTCGGTATTCCGAGGGATCTTGAAAAGGAGTCTCGGACTGAGCAGTGAGGACAGGGTGCGGAACCATGGGAGTGGGGACAGGGTTGGCATTGAGCATGTTGGAGCGGGTGAGTAAATCAATGATGTACTTGTGTTGACTCAGAAAAAGACCGTGAGAGTGAGGGATGACTTCAATACCAAGAAAGTATGACAAGGAGTCAAGGTCTTTGAGAGAGAACCGTGAAGCAAAGGTGGAGATGAAGTTATCAACAAGGGAAGAGTTAGAGCCTGTGATAACAATATCATCGACATACAATAGCAGGAAAATGCAATCTTGAGAGTGTCGCAGAGTAAACAGAGAAGAGTCTGAAACACAGTTGTGAAAACCAACAGACAGAAAGACAGAAGGTAGGTTCGGAGTTCAGTGTACCATGCCCAAGGAGTTTGTTTTAAGCCATAGATGTCTTGTCGAAGCTTATAGACGTGATTGGGATGAGTGGAGCTGACAAACCCAGGTGGTTGAGCCATAAAGACATCGTCAGTAAGAGAGCCTTGAAGGAATGCATTGTTGATGTCGACCTGGCGAAGCGGCCAGTTGTTTGTGATGGCCAAGGATAGGACAGTGCGAATGGTGGCGGGCTTGACAACAGGACTGAATGTTTCAGAATAGTCCAGGCACAGGCGTTGATGAAACCCTTTGCGGAACCATTGCAACCAGCGAAGCTTTCGGCGATCGATGGAGTCATCAGGTTTCAGATTTGGTGCGAAAGATCCATTTGCAACCGACTGTGTTATGAGATGGGTCCGGTGGTACAAGGTCCCAGGTATGATTACGGGTGAGGGCATCAAACTCATTTTGCATAGCTGCACGCCAGACGGGAAGTTTAAGTGCTTGGGCAACAGTGGTGGGTTCAGTAGTGGATTGGGGAAGGGAGACACGGAGGTTAAGCTTGTTGATGGGTTTGGTAATGTTATTTTGAAGCCTGGTAATGGGTCGGTGTGTGGGTGGAGGTTCGGGTGAGGGTATAGGTGGTGAGGTCAAGGGATCAGAAGGTGAGATGGGTGTGTTCTTCTTTGTGGCCGAGGGTGGGGTTGCGAGTTCAAATGCGGTTGGTTGACTGGGGAGGTGTGTGGAGCAGTGGTGGGGTTTGTGGTGGGGCTTGAGGCCGGAGGTGCTAAAAGAACAGGAAGTGAGGAGGAGCACCATTCTGTGAGTGTGGAGGAATGATGTGCAGATGAGTTAGTGGTTGAAAAGGGGAAAACAGTCTCAACAAATTTTACATGTCGAGAAACATAGATTTTGTGAGTTTTGGGATCTAGGCAATAATAGGCGCTTTGGGTGGGAGAGTAACCATCAAATACACAGGGAGTGGAACGAGGTTCGAGTTTGTGTTTGGTGTAGGGACGAAGCCACGAGTAGCAGAGACAACCAAAGCTACGCAATTTTTGGTAGTTAGGAGGATGTCCGAGTAGGGTGAGGTGAGGTGATTTCGGAGTGTGGGGTTGGGTCAGTACGCGGTTAATAAGATAATGGCCGTGACAAAGGCGAGGGGCCGCAGTAGGTAAGGGACATACGAACGGGTAAGAAGGATAGGCTGCTTCTACAATGCGGCGATGGGCGCTGCCCGAGCAAATTCCATTGTGTTCGTGTGCTGGGAGGAGACGTAAGACGTGATGCTACGGGAAATGAGAAGAGGGTGAAGCCCAATATATTCTCCACCATTATCACTAAAGATGGTGATGATGGAGCGATTGAAGTATTTTTCGACACGAGATTTGAATTCAGAGAAGATGGAGGTGGCATCATTTTTGTGTTTTAACGGGTAAAGCCACTTTGAAAAATGATCAACGAAGATGATGTAATATTTAAAACCATCATAAGAGGTGACAGGAGACGTCCACACATCACTGTATAGGACATTAAGAGGACCACTAGAATGAATAGAATTCTCAGAGAAAGGTAATTTGTGGCTTTTATTGCAGTCACAGGAATTACATTGAAAGCTAGAACAACTAGGAATTTGTAAATTAAAGCTACTGCTAAGATGACGCAAAATAGACTGAGACGGATGGCCTAAGCGATGATGCCACGTTGAAGTAGCGGAGGTGGAGATAGAATGAGCAGTGGGAGTGGGAGGCGTCCATTCATAGATGCCCGAACTAGAACTGCCTTCCAGAAGAGTGGCTCCCGTGCGAAGATCTTTCACAAGAAAAGTGGACGGTAAGAATGTGACAAAACAGTTATTATCAAGGCAAAATTTAGAAACAGACAGAATGTTACGGGACACAGAGGGAGCACAAAGGACATGATTAAGAGAAAATTTGGAAGTGGGAGTCAGAAGAGAGGTGGAACCAGTATGAGTGATAGGGAGGCCTGATCCATCACCAATAAGGAGTTCGTCAGTCCCATCATACGATGAGTGAAGAGCCAGGTTATTGAGATCGTTGGTTACATGGTGAGTGGCTCCACTATCGAAATGCCAGGGTTTTGGGTGGTGGGTAGTAGTGGCGGTGTGGGCACTGGGCTAATGGGTTGAGGTAGGGCGTCTGTTGTGGGGGGGATTTGGGAATTGGGCATTGGGATAGACTTGGCGAAAGGTGTGACACTGGGAAAGAAAATGATCATCACGGCGGCACCATTGGCAGCGGCCTTTGTAGGGTTGAGAGGATGAGTTGGTGCGAGGGTTGAAGTTGGGAGATGAATTTGGTTGGTTGTTGGATGAGCGAGGTTGGTTTCTGGTGGTATAGTTGACAACCGCAGGAAAGGTGGGTGTGGTTTTAGGCTTGTTTTTGAGGGTTAACTCTCGATTGATTAGCTTTTCATGTAGCTCATCAAACGTGATTGGGGTTTCTCGGTTCTGGACAGCAGAGATGACACTTTCATAGTCAGGGTCATTGATTTGGTCGAGGATTTTGTCAATGAGGTCGTCTGGGTCAATGGGACGGCCTAGGGAGGTTAATTGGGCTGCACAAGTTTGGATATCTTGCATGTACTCAGTTATGGATCGGGTACCCTTTGTGATATTACGAAGGTGGTCTTTGACCGTTTAATGTGGCCTTTGAGGGATCGACAAAGGTTTTCTGCTAGGGTGTTCCATGCGGCTGTGGTTGTGGGACGTAGAGATACGAGGGAACTAGAGATGGTGATAGAGAGCCTGGCTAAAGCACCAAGGAGTAATTTGTCTCGGCGAAACCAGGTTGTGTACGAGGATCGGGCACGGGTCATGGTGGTGGAGGAGGCGGGCCGGCGGGTTCTCTACTGGCCGCCGGGTGCGGCAACGCGGCAAAGTGGTGGGAATGGTTTCAGGGGGTATTGGGAGGTTGCTGTTGATGAAGTTATGAAGGTCCAGACCTATGATAGTGGCTTCGATTTGAAGCTTCCAGGCTATGTAATTTGTGTTGGTGAGTTTGAGGACATGGGTGAGAGAGACAGAGAGGTCGGGTAGGCTCTGGCAGAGTTGGGAAACGAGGGTGATATCGGTGGCCACGTGGTGCGGCGCATGGGTTAGGGTTTTTTGTGGTTATGGCAAATGCATGGGTTTTAGGGTTTTTGATTGTGAAGCTCTGATACCATGATGAACAGAGAAAGATTGGTGAAAGAAATCTTGATTTTATTGATGATAATAAGTAATATATATACTTGTACAGGAACCCTATTCTAGGTATATGATTACAATGAATAATTATCTAAATATAACAAGATATGTACAAGATAAATAAGGTAAGTGTATAATTCTAAGTAGGGGAGATATCAGGAGGATCTTTATCATTATCAACACACACACACTAGAACTTGTTTGTTACCCCCTATATGAAGCAAGATCAAGAAACGATTGGTGTTGTGAGCATAAAAACTTTCCATTTAGGTAGTACCAAGTGAAGTGGGACATACCAAAATGAAAATTAGTACCATGTGAAGTGGGACGGAACAAAAGGAAAATAGTATCAAGTGGTGGAACGGAGGGAGTAATTTCTAAAAAATAATGGCAGAATTTCTAAGAAAATCTATCTCCATGATAACACATCTATTCATTGTTTAAACATCAACTCTACAATGCATCCATATATGGAGAAATATAATATAGAGGACAAACTCCATTAACATAATTAGAGAAAAGGCAAGAATATCTGTCACTATAAAAATGAAAAGCTGCACTGTATCACATGTCAAGGTAGTTAAACCAACTGCATTAATGATTAAGGAATAGAAAAGGTACACCGTTTTGTATCGTGCTCTGACAAAGGGTAACGAGAAAGAAGAATTTTAGAAGTTTGAACTAACCTGGAAATGAGCTGTTTATAAAACCTGCAGAGTTAAAATGTAAAAAGTTAAAACATTCCCAGAAAAGAAAAATATATATACAAGTAAAAATGCAAATAACAGTGGCTTGTAAACTAAAAAAGTAACTTGTATTAAACATTTTGTTATTGCTAGATGCTAGTACATATCCTCTCAAGATCCCCATATAAAAATGTATGAACAAGATCCCGCTGATACAGAATAAGCAGGGTACCTCCGCTGTGTATCCAGTTGGAATAAAACCTAATAGTTCAACAATAATGAGTAGGCAAATTGTAAGCCTCTGAGTAATCAGTCTTCGGTTAAGTTTGAGCTATCACTAGGAAAGATCTATTGCAATCACGACTTTCCAGATACATCATAAATATAATTACATAGCAACATATCAACATTGCAACATTTATCTCTACTTATAGTAAACTTTCAGACAGAAGGACGAGAGCCTTTGCACAAATGTTAAACTCAAGAATGATAACAAAATAAATTAAAAAGTAGATACTGCAAAACAAAACAAACTATTCTCCATTTCGACTATACTTCAGTTGAAATTTCCACTTCCGTAACCCCTCCTCCCCTGTTTCCTCCCAATCCAAAAACAATATTTCAAGTGAAGTCTTTAATTCTATTGTGAGAAAGTACTGAAAATGTAGAGTAGGTAGACAAAACGTGCAAGCCAAAAAGCATGTGCTTATATAGAAAGAAAGAAAGAGAATCTTTCTTTATACTGATGCACATAAGTAGTAAAATGTTTTAATACTTCAGGTTTCTCTGAGAAAAAAAAAATTGTGGGAGGCTTTCTAGAAATTATGAAGCTTTGTTTCCACAACTCAAATTTTCCCAGTACCACCTGCAGCACTTTGTTCAACATTAAATTATAATTCGTGAAAAAGGAGATAATTCGTAAACATATCTTGATTTGATACATACAAGTTTTTTTTTTAACTATCCTTTCAAGAAGCAAAATATCACTGCCTTTCTAAAAATCCTAATCCATGCTCAAGAATAGTGCTAGATTCAATGCAAAGCTAGCAAGCACGAAGTCAGATATATGTCATGCAGTACGATTAGTGAGTCGTTATCAATCTAATTCAGGAAAGGCCCATGTGCAAGCAACCAAAGAATCATTAGGTACTTAAACGGAACTAAACACCTGAAGTATGTTTTGGTCTAGATGATCTCAATATTTTTAGCTACACACATGCGGATTTTGGGGCTGAGATAAAAAAGGGCAGCCCGGTGCACCAAAGCATCCCCACGTAGCAAAGGTCTGGGGAAGGGTCAAGGGAGAAATGTAGGCAAGCCTTACCCTGCATAAAGCATCCCCACGTAGCGAAAGTCTGGGGAAGGGTCCCCACCACAAGGGTGAAATGTAGGCAAACCTTACCCTGCATAAATGCAAGAGGTTGCTTCCATACCTTGAACCTGTGACCTAAAGGTCACACGGCAACACCTCAACCAGTGTGTCAAGGCTCCCCTTCTATTGGAGCTGAGATAGATGATAGAAAATCTACTAGTGGATATGTTTTTTTTTTGTTTTTTATTGGTAAAACAGTTGTTTCTTGGATAGGTAAGAAATAAAGTTGTGTAGCAAAACATACCATGGAAGCCGAACACATAGCATGCAACACAGTACAAGTAATGTTGTATGGGTTAAGCGCTTTGTAGAGAATATATAATTAGACATTGCCAAAGGAAACAATATCACGTAAGTTATCACTATATTCAGGATAGGATAGAGTAAAAAGGGTGAATGAAAAGTCGAATACATTTCCTTAGAAGAAATAGTGTTGAATCCTATGACCAAACAGATGGCTCTGGAAAAATAAAGAGCAGTATGTAACTACAAAGGATTAAAATCCACCTATATGGTGCCGTGTACATGGTTTGCTGCATCATTGGAGGGATTTGGGGACGCCTGAATGACTATAAAATGCAACTCTGTCAAAGTGTAGGCTAACGTGACAGGTTACTTGTTCAAGGTTATAGACAGAGAACATCAGCAAGGATCCTCGCAAGATCTTGAGTCCATTTTGAGGCACCATGATGACATTCCTTAAGGCAGTGACGTGGCCAGGATTTCGAACAGGGGGGGGGGGGCAAATATGAAAGAGCGCTGCTATTCACACTCCCCTGATTTCAAAGTACACTCACATTCATATTTTAAGATGTTGTATTAACTCTGTCCCAAAATGGATGTCCATATTTGCTCTTGATCAAAAACAAATTTGGAGTATTATTTTGGGACGGAGGGAGTACTATACAACATCTCAAGTATAAAGGTAGGTGTACTTGAAAATTTGGGGTGTGAATAGCAATGCTGAAATGTGATTATTTTTTAAGAAGTAAAGTGTCACCTTAAAAACACTAAATGATTGTTTTGTTTTCTTAGATTAACACCACTCGAAAACTTGGCGAGATTTGAAGAGTTAGTTGATAAATCTCCCAACACTGGGAATGCCCCCATTTTTACCTAAACTGATGAAATTGTCCTAAACCTATCCTAATTAGTGGCGCCAGACAAGTTGAAGCACTAGACAAGTACAGCAAGATGTTTAATTTAATCCTCACTAATTAGAAGAAATACAAGGACCCTGACTGTCGAATGCGAGAATTAATCCTCAATAATTAGAAGATATACAAGAACCCTGACTGTCGAATACTAGAATTAATCAACATTGTGTTTTGCAGATAGAAGATGCATGTGTTCACTTTTTATCAACATAATTTTTACCGTGGACAGTCTCCAGACTTTTGAAATCAAATCTGAATAATATAATCTGGACTGGATGTCATAGAGACAAAAGAATTGGTAATAAACTCACTTTTGAGAGGTGAAAATGGAAATTTAATATTACGGGCTTGTCTTAGATATTGTCAATTGGTCCACTTTCTTCTTCCTTTGGTGTTGTAATTACTGGACTTTCAACTTTAGTTTTAGACATGGACACCTTTGTGTTCTAGATAGATCACTTAAATCAACTTCGACTATCTTTCCTCTTTCCCAATAACTCATAGAAACACAAAATTAAGACTTGAATGTGATCTTGGCCAGGTATAAATTAATGGGATGTCCAAGAATACAGCTATCCAAGTCGTATCAGGATCATCGCCTCTTAGTTATCAAGATAATTCAATACTTTAATGAGCCAACTCAAATAAGAAAAATATCACCTTCCTTCAATTAAAAAAGGATTTAAGAGATTTAACTAAATTTACAATTCTTATAGTTGCCTATTTGAATCAGTTAACAACCAAATGAGCATTATAGTCGTTAATTTTACCAAAAGCAACTTCAAGTATCTTTCATCTTTTCCCAAAACCTCATAAAAACACAAAATTAAGACTTGATTATGATCTTGGTTGTAACTAATGGGAGGTCCAAGGATACAGCTATCCAAGTCATCAGGATCATGGTCTTTAAGTTATCAAGATTATGCAATACTTCAATCTCAAATAAAGATAATATCACATTACTCCAATTAAATAGAGATTTAAAAGATTAACCAAATTTGCAGTTCCTATAGTTGCTTATTCGGATAAGTTAACTTACAAATGAGAATTATAGTCATTAATTTTAAGGCTTATAAAGACCCCACTATCTCAAGAAAACCCATCGTACTATTCCTCTTTGGTGTAGTACCAATCGGGTTCGCATCACCTCCTCTTCCACACTCTCCTCAATTCACCCCTGTATCTTCTTCTCTAAATCTTTTAATGGGTTTTTTATTAGTAAGTGGCTTAATCCTATTACACGAGTGGCACTTGAAAGTGCTAGAAATTGCATTTGGTGGGATTTGAACCATTGACCTCTCGTGTCGAAAGGAACATCGGCTTCTCCTCCCCCTTATTCGTTCCCATTTCCCCTCCACTTCTTCGCCCCATTTTCCCCTCTCCCTTATTCGTTCTAAATCAACCCATTAGCACATCACGGAACCCCAATCGATCTCTTGACTCTCCACTTGCTTCATTGTCTAATGACAAAATCATGAACACCAACACGGGTGAATCAAAATCTGCAATGCTGTGAGTTGGTGTTGGGTTTCACAGGCATATTCCAGCCAATACCTTGAGCAGACTGTAAATTCTGTTGCAAACACACACATTACATTGGATTAAAATTTGGGATTTGGGAATTTGAATGTGAGCTCATGACTTTGAATCAAAATCATGAGCAAACCACATTTCTGACCTCCGTACCATTCCATCTTATCACTTTGACCTATGTACTATTGAAACAACCAAACTAAACTGCCTACTATTCACTCCTTCCGTTCCTAAAGGCATTTTATGTTTTCAAATTTATTCCAAAATATGCCTCATTTTAGCTAATTTTCTCTTTTATCTATAAACATTAACAATGAAGTAATTAGTTATTCCGTTCCCTATGCTTATCTATTCAATATCTGATAGTATAATGCACATTACAAAAGAAAAGCAATACAGTATGTTATAGAACATTCCAGCAATAGTACAATGTGCAACAAAAACTGACCTAACGGTAGGGAAAGGATGGCTTCACTGGAGCAATCACAATCACAGGCAGGACAAGAAGTCTGAATCCTAGAATGATCCTCAAAACGCCAGAACAGAGGCAATCTCAAAGTGTAACCAACCATAAAGAGAGCCACCAAGAACAAAATTAATCTCAGAAACCCAGGACTACATGACCTGTGGTCTGAATGATGAGCCATCTCAAGGTCTTATAAAAAAAAAACAATTTTTTAATTTAATAATAAGAAACAAAAACCCAAATCAGATAATTGAAGAACAAAAACTACCCACAAAACAAAGAGATGTTTTTTACAAATCAAAACCCCACAATGGATTTAAAAAGTTGGGATTTTGCAGAGTGTCTCAATCAATCATTTGAGCAAATGGGCATTGCGGTAGGTATATCATTCCAATGTAGTTAATCACGGAAAAATCTTTCCAAATGTGAGTTTGTGATATGGAGAAGTGGGAATGGATCTCTAAAAGAAGGGTGTTTCAATGAAAATCAAAATCAAGATCAAAAAGAGAAATATTTACTTTGGGGGAAAAAGAAAATGTGGGACCCAGATCCCAGTAAAGAGAAGAGATTTCAATGAGAATGTGTATCCAGAATAGTGGGATTTGTTGGGAGCACCCAAAAAGATTGCCAGAGAGAGAGAGAGAGAGAGAGAGAATGAGAGAGATTCGGGGGCTTTAATGAGGAGTGAGGAAGAAGAAGTCTCTCTTCTTTTATTGCATCGCTTGTTTATTTGGCCGTGTTGTCAAAACCGGTTTCGAGCCTGATTTTGATTTTGGTTTGGGAAAAGGGTGAATTTTAACAGGTTTTTGTTTATCTTGGATTTGATTTCGGTTGTCACAATTTGGTTTTGGTACGGTTTTGGTTTTGGTGCGATTTCGATCCGGTTTCGATCAATAATGAATAAAGAAGTTAAAAATTATTGAAAAAAAAGGAATTTTTGGTCCGGTTCCGGTTTCGGTCCGATTCACCATTTATGTGAACCTTAACCGACCCTTATCCAAAACGGTTCTGGTTACTCTGATTCCGATTTTCATGACGATTTCGAGCTTTTCCGATCCGATTTGACCATCCCTAGTTGATTGGTTCTTTATTAATTACCTAATTCATTTTGCTTTTAATTATTTTCGGTTAATACTGTAAAAAAAAAAAAAATTGTCTAAAGGCTTTTTCTTAGTTACCTTTTTTTTAAAAAGGTAGTATTTCGTGTCATACGCAGAAATCTAGCATTCACCGATGATGATGAGGCTTAATAACCATATTTTTTTTTCTTAGTAACCATATGATAACCAGGCCCGCCTCTGGAGGTGTTCAACGTGAACAATCGCACAGGCCCCAACTGTGAAGGGGGCCATTTTTTTTTTTTTTAACCTTAGTATCCCGAAATTCAGGTTGATTCGTTTGAAACTAAACAATTGCTCCGTCCACCACCGGGCAGAGAATGAATAAAATTTCTGGAAACGGAATGTTCAAGTCGGACCTCGAGAGATCTGTTGAGATCGAGGATAGCAATAGGTAACCCTAGCCGATGCCGCGACGGAAGTTGGCTTATCAGTCATATCACACCGGCGAGAAACGCTGGCGGTTAAACTGATGAGGAAATTGGCCCCAGGGCTAGGGTTTGAAAGATGTTGAAAAAGAAATTAAGGAGCAATGAAGGAGGACGAGGAGGAGACGAAATTCAAAGGCCTCGGTTGTTTCTGCTTCCTTTCCGTTTGGGGTTTGAACAGAGATGACCGGTGGTTTTCGACAGAGTTTTTCTCTCTCCTCTGTCTCTGTTTCTCTCTCCTGTGCGTTGTTGTAAAGGAAAATATTATTTTTCTAATTCAAAGTGTCACTTAAATATACATTTGAATTCTTTGTTTGCATCCTTTTTTTTGTTTAAAGGGAGTTTACATTGTTTAAACTTTAAACACTTTAATTAGTTTTTTTTTAACCTTAGTATCCCGAAATTCCGGTGACTTTACTGTTTTTCCGAATCTGATTGCAATTGGATTTGGCCAGATCTACGAAATTCAGGTTGATTCGCTTCTTAACTTTGTACTTAATTTTATTTTGTTATTTTTTCATATATTTAGCTATGGTTAGGAAATGTGAATCTGGATATCAAAAACTTAAAAAAAGAAAAAGAATAGAAAAGTTAACTCAATCTCAAAAAGGAGCACTTGATAAATTTATTTTTAAAGAATCAAATAGTTTTTCGGAAAATGAAAATCAGGATGTCGATACTAATGTTAGATGAATGACACGATTTAAGTGAAGAAAGGACTTCAAATTATGGTTAGTACTAATTTTTATTTTTATTGTAGAAGTGAAATTTAATATTAAAAAAAGGCCCATTTTCTTTGTTTGCACCGGGACCTCAAAATCCTAGGGGCGGCCCTGATGATAACACATCATCTTCGTGCATATTAATGTTGTTTGCATTTATTTTTAAGAAAGTTTTAATATTTCTATGTGGAAAAATAGTCGAAATATGGCACGCAATAACAATTTGTTTATAATTAATGCAATATATCACAAAGTTACCATCCAACGTAACGTATTTGTCAAATTTGTTTCAAATAATGCAATTTTTCGTTTCAAATAATGCAACATAATTTAAATAAAATACATTTTGAAATATATGAAAGTTTAATGAGAATTCTTTAAAAATGTGAAAGCTTAATGAATGAGAACATTCAAAAGAAAAATAAATCAATCACCACATTTTTAAAAGGACTAATGTTCAATGACTAAATTATGGTTTTTGCCTATATCATAGCCTGATCGTGGTGTAGATCCAAATCGCTGACTAATGTCTTTAACCATACTAGATTGATCCCGTGCGATGCACGGGACATTACTGTATTGTATATTCAAAAGATAAAAATTGAAAGAAAATAAATCAAAAAATTAATTCGTTTATATATTATGAAATAATTTCTTAAAGACTACATTGTCAATACATAAAAATTAGAAAACAATAAAAAAGGAATAAAACAAAAATCATTAGGAATATTCATTTCTCCATATACAATTCTGTAGTATTTTATCATTTAAAAAAAGTAAATAAAACACACAAATCACATACGAAATAAGTTATTGAAATTAGTAAAAAAAATGTGAAGATTGAAAATCTAGTTATAAAAAGATGATATTTTATTTCTTTTTGATAAACAGAATTTTTTAAATAAAAACAAAAGATTTATTCATACCAAAAGAATAGTACAATTATCTAATAAAAATTTATTTTTAGTTAAAAATTATGAATTTTGGTGTAAAAACATATAAAAATATTAATTTTAAAAAGATGAATTTTTTTAGTATCATTTATAATTAAAAAAATTACTTCACACTTAATTAATTTTCAATAAAAATAAATTGAAAAATTAGGAAAGGATAATTTGATATATCGAACTAAAATAAACACAATAACTATATTACCACATCTCACTTACTCCCGCGCGATGCACGGGGCGTTACTTTTAAAATAGAAGATCAACATTGGGTAAATATCTAACTTGAATTTTATAAATATTCACAGCGTAACATTAAAACAGTAATACAAATATAGTAAAATGGAAAATATATTATCGTACAATTTAAAATATTTATTACAGAAAATTATAGATATCGAACTATGATTCAAATATTTTTTTTAAATAATTAAATAAATTGTTTGATATATGAAACTAAAATAAACCCATGAACCATTTTACCCCATCCCACTTATTAAATTGAAACCCAAACCCACATTCATCACACTCATATATATATATATATATATATATATATATATATACATATATATATATATATACATATATATATATATATATATATACATATATATATATATATATATATATACATATATATATATATATATATATATATACATATATATATATATATACATATATACATATATATATATATATACATATATACATATATATATATATATACATATATACATATATATATATATATATATATTTATATATTAAATAACCTATACACTTTAAAAATAAACAATAAAAGGTGAAGATTATAAATCTAGCTAAAAAAAGGGTGATATTTTATTTCATTTTGATAAAGAGAATTTTTTAAATAAAAAGAAAAGATTTGTTCATACCAAAAGAATAGTATAGTTATCTAATAAAATTTAATATCATTCTTTTTCAAATTTATTAATACTTTATTTACTATGTTTCAAATATTTTTTTAAAAAAATTAAATAAATTGTTTGATATATCGAACTAAAATAAACACAATAACCATATTACCCCATCTCACTTACTCCCGCGCGATGCACGGGGCGTTACTATTAAAATAGAAGATCAACGTTGGGTAAATATCTACCTTGAATTTTATAAATATTCACAGCGTAAGATTAAAACAGTAATACAAATATAGTAAAATGGAAAATATAGTATCGTACAATTTAAAATATTTATTACAGAAAATTATAGATATTGAACTATGCTTCAAATATTTTTTTTAAATAATTAAATAAATTGTTTGATATATCAAAATAAAATAAACCCAATAACCATATTACCCCATCACACTTATTAAATTGAAACCCAAACCCACATTCATCACACTCCCATATATATATATATATATATATATATATATATATATATATATATATATATATATATATATATATATATATATATATATATATATTATATTAAATAACCCGATATACTTTAAAAATAAACAACGATTTGTTTTAAAAAAATTAAATATGACACAGAGGTAAATGTCAGAATTGCCCTTAAATGAACGGTTGACACATGTCAGAAATGAAAAAAAAAATCCTACTGCGTACACGCGCCAATGTCGACGCGTGAACGGAACGCGTCATTTGTAGAACAATCACAGTCTGCCACTTATATTAAATAGAAACTCAAACCCACATTCATCACACTACGCCATTATTTAAAAAAGAGGTTTTTTTTCTTTGTCCAAATCAAATGAAAGAAGTCGCTATTTAAAGAGAAAAAAATATTTTGCTTTTTGGTGAAAAAAAAATTTTAAAAAAAAAATTAAAAAAGAGGATTTTTTTACTATCATTTATAAAAAAAAAATTACTTCACACTTCATTAAATTTCACTAAAAAGAAATGAAAAAATTAGTAAAGGATAATTAACAAATTTATATTTAAAAAAGAGGATTTTTTTTTTTTTGTCCAAATCAAATGAAAGAAGTATCTATTTAAAGAGAAAAAAAATTTATGAATTATGGTGAAAAAAAAATTAAAAAAAAATTAATTTAATATATAAAAATTGAGGTCAAAGGAATGGGATAATTTGTTTTTTTTTGAAATCCTTCCAGCCAATCAAACGGTGCACATGTCACAATGTAAAAAAAAAAAAAAAAATCAGCATCAGACGTGACCTTGTCGACGCGTGTCATCCACGCCCCAATGAAAAGACGAAAAAGCCCCTCTCCAGGTAAGCGACACGTGGCCAAATTGATTTAAAAAAAAATTATAAAAATTTCACTAAATCAGCGATTGCCACGTCGTCTTTTTGCCTTTTTAATTGCAAATATGCGACGGTGTGAAAAGACGAAAATACCACTCATTCCCCCTTTAATTACCAAGATCTTGTTATTATATAGATATAGATAGAATATTATTATTATTATTATTATTATTATTATTATTATTATTATTATTATTATTATTATTATTATTATTATTATTATTATTATTATTATTATTATTATTATTATTATTACGAAAAATAAATATATACTTCACACTTAATAAAAATAAATTTATATTTAAAAAAGAGTATTTTTTTTTATTTGTCCAAATCAAATGAAAAAGTCTCTATTTAAAGAGAAAAATAATTATGAATTATGGTGTAAAAATAAAATTATTTTAAAAAAGAGGAATTTTTTATTATCATTTATAATTATAGAAATTACTTCAAACTTAATTAATTTTCACGAAAAAGAAATTGAAAATTAATAAAAGATACTCCTTTGTCCCATTTAGTGTACACTTATTTTCCTTTTGGTCCATCCCAGCCGAGTGTGAACTACCATAAATGGCAAAGGTTTTAATATTTTATATTCTCCCTACCCTACCCCACCCACTCATTCTCTCTCTTCATTTTTCACCATACAATTTATTCAACCAACCTACTATTAACTCTATTCATTTTCTCTCTTCATTTTCTACCACACATTTTCATTATCTTAATAGTATTTCTTAGTTATTGTGCCCAAAATCTTAGTGCACACTTGGATGGGACGGAGGGAGTAATTAACAAATTTATATTTAAAAAAGATAATTTTTTTTTTGTCCAAATCAAATGGAAGAAGTATCTATTTAAAGAGAAAAAAAATTATGAATTTTGGTGAAAAAAAAAATTTTAAAAAAATTAATTTAATATATAATAATTGAGCTCAAAGAAATGGGATAATTTTTTTTTTTGAAAATCCTTTCAGCCAATAGGTGCGTGACACGTGTGAAAGTATAAAAAAAAAAAAAAAAAAAAAAAAAAAAGGAAAAATCTGATCTAACGTGCGTCTGTCGGCGCGTGGGTCACACGCGCCAAGGAAAAGTCCAAATTACCCCTCCTCCGCCATTCGACACTTGTCCAAATTGGTTTAAAAAAAAAAAAAAAACCCAACCAATAACTGATTGCCACGTCGCGTTTTGGACTTGTTATTTGCCAATTTGCCATCGCATGAAATTACTAAAATGCCCCTCAAAGCCCAAACATTTACCAAAAGCTTGTTATTATATATTGATAGATTTCCTTTTTATTAGATTTTGTAAATATCATGTATTCTGCTTCCATAGTCGGTAATGTCACTATATATTTCAAAGTAGCCTTTCAACTAACCAATGACCCACACCAAGAGTAAACTTGTATCCAGTTAGTGTTACAAAGGTGTCGATGAAAACAATTACAGAAAAATGTAAATAAATTACAATTAAACTATAAATCGAAAATACAAAGGATAAGTTGTTGAATTTTGATGCACGAGCTCAATGAAACCACTGTCTCGTTAAGACATATTCGACCCCTCACCGAGTGTGCTTGAGTTTGCTTGGGTCGCTTGTCTCCCAGGATAGAACGTGCAAACCGGGGGCACTTTGCACCTAAAGTTCCCGGCGAGTTGAATCATGCTTAGACTAGATCACCTCTTCTTCTATAATGCAAGCTAGGAGGCCAAAGGAAGAAGCAACAAGATGCATCAAGAGGATATGGAGGAGGATTTGCAGAAAAACAAGTGTTTCTCTCTCTGGTGTGTTTTTCTCAAAGTTCTTCCAAGTGTTCTCATTGTTGTTGACAAACAACAATATATAAATCTCCCAAAAGCCAATATCGAAACTGAATAATATGATTTAATTAGGTAATAAACAACATTATTACGAAATTAAACAACCATTAAATCGAAAATATTAGCCATATTGATTTCCGTTTCAGTTTTTCACATTTAATACTTGGCTGTTACACATCTGCTCAAGAACTGCTCGGCCGAGTCATGTGTCTTGCTCGGCCAGGCAAGGTACATCGTAAACTTTTGCTCGACCGCGCTCGGCCGAGCATGGCATAAGCCTCGCCTGAGCATGACTCTGCTCGGCCGAGCAAGGCATAAGCCTCGACCGAGCATGACTGTCCAGAAACTTTTTCCTTCTGCTATGCTATGCTCGAGCGAGTCAACACTCTGCTCGGCCGAGCATGTCAGTCAAAGTCAAACGCATTTTTTATTTACAAAATCAAACTTATTTAGCAAAAGTTGTTTTGAGCATTCATATTTAATTTATCCAAAACCCATTTTGGACAAATAAATATTTTATTTCACAAACACAAAATCAATTAGGTAATTTGACAAAATTACCATTTAGAAATTAATCCATTAATTTCCTTCAAAACACACTATTTTTTCAACAATCCCCCACATGAAGGAAATTCATGAGGATAGGTGATAAAGTCCGGCAGTCGAAAATCTGCATAAGATAGGTAGGGGTTTGCCCTTTGAACCTTTCCTTGTAAAAGCATATTTACTCTACTCGCTAATCAGTAGATGTGATGTCCTTGAACTTCTAGCTTTTTGTGTAGCCGATCATATACTTTACACATGGGTATCTCCCTAACACAATTCAGCTCTCACAGCTGTGTCCATTCATGGCCCTGGATCACAATGCCTGGTTCTGTGAGAAGGTCTAAGAATTGAGCCTCAATTCTCCTCGAAGTGCCCTTTACTTCTTTTTCACATAGGTGATTCTTTTAAGTAACTCATTTTACTTCACATAAGAATCATTAAAAGCCGTAGGCTTAACCTCATTCATCTCGGGAAGTCACTTTAAGGAATGAGTATAGGGTTGACCCCACAAAGGACGCTACAAGTCTTTTAACAGTTAGGTTGTCCATTTGAACCTAGATCTTGGGATCTCCAGTCAGCTAGGTTAGGTTTTCCGCTGTGTTTAACTTCTCAAGAGGCTTTAATCCCATTCCCAATGTCAACCTTGCAACTATCTCTTTACTTAACCATTTGGTTAGCGGATCCGTCAAATTATCTTTTGACCTTACATAGTCGATAGATATGGTGCCAGTTGCAAGTAGTTGTTTAATGGTATTATGTCTTAGACGTATATGTCTAGACTTATCATTATACATATGACTTTTTGCCCTACCAATTGCAGATTGGCTATCGCAATGTATACTAATTCGGCACGGGCTTTTTCCATCTTGGAATATCTTCTAGAAATTGCGCAACATTCGGCTTCTTCACCACATTTATCTAGTGCTATAAACTCAGATTCCATGATTGATCTGGCTATAACTGTTTGCTTAGAAGATTTCCATGATATAGCTGCACCTGGTAATGTGAATAAATATCCACTTATAGACCTTGAGTCTTTGATATCCGATATCTAATTAGCATCACTATATCCTTCTATCACAGCTGGATGTCTAGTGTAATGTAATCCAAAATCACGAGTATATCTTAAGTACCTTAGTACTCTTACTATACCCTTCCAATGATTTGTTCCAGGATTACTTGTATACCGGCTTAATTTGCTAACAGTATAAGCAATATCCGGCCTAGTACAACTCATCAAGTACATTAGACCCAAGTACAACTCATCAAGTGTACCGGCTTAATTTGCTAACAGTATAAGCAATATCCGGCCTAGTACAACTCATCAAGTACATTTATCTAGTGCTATAAACTCAGATTCTATGGTTGATCTGGCTATAACTGTTTGCTTAGAAGATTTCCATGATATAGCTGCACCTGCTAATGTGAATAAATATCCACTTGTAGACCTTGAGTCTTTGATATCCGATATCCAATTAGCATTACTATATCCTTCTATCACAGCTGAATGTCTAGTGTAATGTAATCCAAAATCACGAGTATATGTTAAGTACATTAGTACTCTTACTATACCCTTCCAATGATTTGTTCCAGGATTACTTGTATACCGGCTTAATTTGCTAACAGTATAAGCAATATCCGGCCTAGTACAACTCATCAAGTACATTAGACTTCCGATGATCCTCGAATACTCTAATTGAGACACTGGTTCATCTCTATTCTTTGAAAGATGAAGATTTGGGTCGATTGGAGTACTCGCTATTCCATTGTCATCCTTGCTAAATTTCTCAAGAATTTTATCCACATAATGAGATTGACTTAACACAAGTCCGTTGGATATTCTAGAAATTTTAACTCCAAGGATTATGTCCGCAAGTCCCATATCTTTCATGTCAAACTTCAAATTCAACATGTCTTTCGTGAATTTGATCATCTTATCACAACTTTCTATGATAAGCATGTCGTCTACATAAAGACACAAAATGACATAGCCATTTTCCGTGATTTTAGTATAGACACATTTGTCACACTCATTTATTTTAAATCCACTTTGCATCATAGCATTATCAATTTTTTGATGCCACTGTTTTGGTGCTTGTTTCAAGCCATATAATGACTTTACTAATTTGCACACCTTCTTTTCTTGTCCACGTGCAACAAACCTCGGGTTGTTCCATGTAAATCTCCTCTTCTAAATCTCCATTTAGAAAGGCTGTTTTTATATCTATTTGATGTATTTCAAGATTTCACAATGCGGCAATTGCAAGTACAACTCTTATTGACGTTATTCTCTTGACGGGAGAATACGTGTCAAAATAGTCTAGGCCTTCTTTTTGTCTGTAACCTTTAATTACAAGTAGGGTCTTATACTTATCAATTGTTCCATCCGCTTTCATTTTCTTTTTGAAAATCCACCTATATCCTAGTGATTTGCTTTTCGGAGGAATGTCCACTAGTTCCCATGTGTGATTTTGTAAAATGGAATCAATTTTCACTTTTAACTGCTTCCTTCCACAAAGGTCCTTCCGAAGAGCTAAAGGCGTCTTTGTAACTTTGTGGTTAAACTCTACCATATAGGTTAGAAAGTCCTGACCATAGGATTTTTCAATCCTAGCTCTTTTGCTCCATCGAGGTTCCACCTCTTCTTCTTCACTTTTTATCTTGAACGTGTTCTTCTTCTTATTGAATCTATTACCCTAGTCGATGAGCTTGCCTCATTTCTTGACTTACACGGGAATATATTCTCAAAGAACGACACGTTTACAGATTCCATTATAGTATGTTTGTGTATAGCTTCAATTTTCGACTCATACACAAGAAATCTATAAGCACTACTGTTATGTGCATATCCAATAAATATGCAATCAACAGTTTTAGGTCCAATCTTCACCTTTTTAGGATGAGGTATGGCTACATTTGCAAGACACCCCCACACTCTCAAGTGTTTGTAACTTGGCACTCTTCCATGCCATAGTTCATAAGGAGTTTTGTCTTGTTTCTTTCGGGGTATTTTGTTTAACACATAGTTAGCCGACAACACGGCTTCCCCCCACATGTTATCCGGTAATCCCGAACTCAATAACATGGCATTCATCATTTCTTGTAATGTCCGATTTTTCCTTTCGGCAACACCGTTTTGTTGGGGTGTATAAGATGCCGAGGTTATATGTTTAATTCCACTTTGAGCACATATTGCTTCAAATGGAGATTCATATTCACCCCCTTTATCACTTTTTAGCACCTTAATTTTCTGGTTTAATTGATTCTCAACTTCATTTTTATAGAGAGTAAACTTCTCTATAGCTTCATCTTTACTTTTAGAAGATACACATAGCAATACTTTGTGCCATCATCTACAAAAGTCATGAAGCACTTATTGCCGCCCCGTGATTGTGTTGATTTAAAGTCAAATAAGTCCGTGTGAACCAATTCAAGTGGTTCACTATGTCTTTCAACTCAAGGGAATGACTTTCTTGTTAATTTTGCTTCTACACAAATTTCACATTTTTGTTTACAATCAACTTTAAACTTTGGAATAGAATTTGCTTTTGTCAAACGACGTATAGAATCAAAATTAACATGACCAAGTCTACCATGCCACAAATTAGATGACTCAAGAAAGTAAACGGAAGAGATATTCATATCATTAGCTTTTGGCTTAACCACCATTACACTTAGCTTAAACAGTCCATCATTGATATAGCCTTTACCTACAAATATTCCACTCTTTGACAAAGTGACTACATTGGACTCAAACACAATACGAAAACCATGCTTTATCAAAACCGATCCGGACACCAAGTTCTTCCGGATGTCGGTCACATAAAGCACATTGTTGAGAGTCAGCTCCTTCCCGGATGTCATCTTCAAAACCACTTTTCCTTCACCTTTGATCTCGAAAGTGGCTGAATTCCCCATTAATAGATTCTCGCCATCCTTAGCAACAAAATTACTAAACATGTCTTTGTTAGAGAACACATGTCTAGTAGCACCGGTGTCAATCCACCATTGATTTGGGTTTGAACCCACCAAATTCACCTCGAAAATCACAGCTGCGAGGTGCATATCGGACACGTCCCTAGCAATGCCTTCCACCATGTTTGCCTCACGAGCCTTCTTGGGCAACTTGCAAGCATGAGCCTTGTGGCCTCCACCACCACAATTATAACAAGTTCCTAAGAACTTCTTCTTGGAAACACAACCTTTTGGTCCCAAGTGGGAACGCTTGAAAGTTGTCACAACCTTCCCTTTTCCATTCCCAAAACTTTTGCCTTTGGAGCTTTCACCTTGCTCCACCATATTGGCCTTAGCCACACTAGAAACAAACTTTTTCTCAGCGGATCTATTGTTCTCTTCAATACTCAAATGAAGGATGATTCCTTCCACATCCATTTCCTTTCGCTTATGCTTAAGGTAGTTCTTGAAATCATTCCAAGATGGAGGCAATTTTTCAATGATTGAAGCCACTTGTAAGCTTTCACTTATGATCATACCCTCAGCATGAATTGTTGGTGTAGTGCCCTAGGCGTTTAGTTATATTTGACTTATTATGTAAACCACTATGTAATCATCTTTATCATTTATTATAGAGAAAGTATTATTTGGTTCATTATATGTTTTGCATGTTTATTATATTGAACTGCGTCCCTATTTGTTGAGAACAACTAGTATAAGTTGGTAATGGATAATCATGGAGAGGATTATATGCATGTGATGCACATTACACTTATGGATACTTGCTTGAGAACAAGTATTGGACATGACTGAATGAACAGCCTCCGAAAAAGTTTTGTTTATCTTTTTGAATTTTGAAAATTTTGGGAGTCACCACGCCGTTTTTAAAGGAAAACATTGAGAAACCTATTTTAGAAGAGAATCTGAGTTCGGGGGTCTGGTTACGTGTTGGGAAGAACTTGAGAGTTCACCCAACACGCCTCTTTCGAGACTTTCAATCAAACATTGGACATTTACAATCATTCGAAATGTGTGTGCAATATGTGTCAACAATAAAGGCATGCAAATTTGGAATTTCATTGATGGTATAGAGACTGGATACAACTTGTGAGCCATGACAGGGGGCCACACCCTTTACATAAGATGACTTGCATTACAAGGCAAGGGCTGGAGACAGTTGCTCAGGAAGCTTGGGTGTCGTCCGACACAGGTCTTCCTTAGAGAGGGATGTCGGACGACAGGAAGCCTCCTGGTCAGATTGCCTCTTACAATACCAAGGCTGCTCTGGAATCTGTGACAAGATTATTTCTACTATGAGGGAACACTATTCAGGGTCTAAGCTCATTTTGGGGCTGATTGGAGTGAGAAAAGTCTAGATTGACTTTTAATGATACGGATGTCATATGACGTAGGACACCCGAGAATGTCCAAGTCATATGGCAAACCGCCTCCATCAATTTATTGCACCCAAATAGAACTTAGGCTCCCAAAGTAGTGGTAACTGGACCAAAACTACTTGAACAAACTTTGGGTTACAAAAGGGGATCAATTCTGATGGATCTGAAGTCCAAGAAAAGAAAAGCTGTACAGCCTTCTGGGAACCCTATGTCGTATGACACAGGACCTCTTGAGAGTCCTATGTTGTCCGACACAAGCAGCCTGTTTCAGTGCTCTTCAGTCAGATTGATACCACCTTGTTCCCAAAGCAAGCTAAGTTATATTTATTAACTGAAAGCAATAAAATAGTAACACTACGTGAGTATCATGGGAGGATCACATGGCTTTAATGTCCAAATGTGATGAATCACATATCTATGGACATTGTCATGTAGCCATCACCTCCTAACTCAATGGAAACCAAACAAGATTCAAACTTTAATGGTGCTAATGCCACCAAATGTTCAGATCTGAGGTGGGGAGAGGTGAATATGGGAGATTCACCTCTCCACCACCTTTATCATGCAAAATCCCAAATATTTCACATAATATCAAGATATATAAGCATGCAAGATGATATAGATGTATGCAAGAGTAAATCAGAGAGAGAGAGAGAGAGGGTTTAGTGGCTACCTATTGTAGTCCACAAGGTAAAGACACCAATAGTATGGTGTTTACCCCTTCAACACACCAATAAGGAAGGCTTTTTTTGGATCTTGGCTTGGGTATGTGTATGTATGAGGAGGGAGGTGAGTATGTGTGAGAGAGAGAGAGGATGAGACTCTATTTTGACAGAGTTTCCCCTCTTACTAAAATCCTCCCAAAAAGTCCCCTTAAATGATCAGCCATGCCTTTTATTTATAGGCAGACTGATAGGACGTCCTATGTCATCCGACAGAGGGAGTTAAACCGCCTTTGGATAGCCGGTGTTGGACGACAGCGTACAACTTTATGGCACAGTTGGGCCGAATGGATGGCAGGCCCAATGGGTTGAGTGATTAAATGGATAATTGGGTTCAAATTGCATTTTAGCAAATAAATGAGCCCAAAAATCAAGGAAAGTGGACCCAAAATACGAGTTCGGGTCGGGGTACTCACAGAGCCCCTCGGCGACGTCACTTCCACGGGAAGTGGGGTCGTCGACAAAAATGAGAATCCCGAGCCGGACACGAACGGCGGGGAAAAAAGATGAACAAGATGGTCGAGTGGCTGGACCTTTTATGAAAAGGATTCCTACGTATCCCATGGGGGAATCAATCCAAATCGTAGTTCAACAAGATGGACATTTGCGTCCCGGGGAAATTGACCATGATGGTCATGCGGCTGGACCTTTTATGAAAAGGATTCCTACGTATCCCGTGGGGGAATCAAGCCGAATCGTAGTTCAACAAAGAGGTGGCGCTAATGAGAGGCCACGGGCTTTGTACCCAAGAGTGACTGTTCCAAGGGGAGTCACCCCAGATTTGACTGTTTCGATGGGGAGTCACCCGAGGATTTGACTGTTTCGATGGGGAGTCACCCGAGGATTTGACTGTTTCGATGGGGAGTCACCCGAGGATTTGACTGTTTCGATGGGGAGTCACCCGAGAGTTTGACTGTTTCGAAGGGGAGTCACCCGAGGATTTGACTGTTTCGATGGGGAGTCACCCGAGGATTTGACTGTTTCGATGGGGAGTCACCCGAGAATTGACTGTGTGGGAAATTTATACGGTCTTCCGGACTGGGTAATTTATAGCCTTCCGGGCTAAGGATCTTGGTGGTTTATAGCCTTCCGGGCTAAGGGTCTTGGTGGTTTATAGCCTTCCGGGCTAAGGATCTTGGTGGTTTATAGCCTTTCGGGCTAACGATCGGGAAATTTATAGCCTTCCGGGCTAACGATCGGGGAATTTATAGCCTTTCAGACTAACGATCGGGGAAGGGAATTTATAGCCTTCCGGGCTAACGATCGTGGAATTTATAGCCTTCCGGGCTAACGATCGTGGGATTTATAGCCTTCCGGGCTAACGATCGGGTAATTTATAGCCTTCCGGGCTAAGGAACGGGTGGTTTATAGCCTTCCGGGCTAAAGAACGGGTGGTTTATAGCCTTCCGGGCTAAAGAACGTGATTTTGGGAAATTTATACGGTCTTCCAGACCGGGTAATTTATAGCCTTCCGGGCTACGGATAATGATGTGAGAAAGACTGAGACGTGGGCGTTTAGACCCTGATGAAATGGTGAATTTCGATAATAGGCAGTCAAGAGGGACTGACAAAATTGACCAGGGGCAAAAGAGGAAAATTACCCCTTCTGGAACGCCTATGTCGTCCGACATGGGGCCTTCCCCAGACTGTTTTAATTAAAACAGTTAGGTCGTAAGACAGAGGGGCCAAACAGGAACACAGCCGCCGAGTTGAGAGCTAGGAAGAGAGGAAAAATTTGAAATTTTCTCCCCCCAATTTTGATTTCAATCAAATCAAGGATGCCTCCGCGAGTGAAATCAAGGAAGCAAGTGCAACGATCGTTGTCTGAGAGGAGGAAGCTCATCGATCGGAACAAATGGAAGAAATTTCCGGAGGGGAATGGGCTCTATCCGAGCCTTGATTTACATACTTCTACCATGGAACAAATGGGGGTAAGTATTCTAAACTATCAACCCTTCCCTTTTCTTTTCCGAAATTGGATTTCTAGGGCTCGAGATAGAATTTGGGGGAAATCGCACCCAAAGAGGAATGTTGCATGCTATGGAATGAAATGCATTGCATTGAAAAGATTTTTCTTTTTTTGTTCTTTTGAAAGAATTATGTGATTTTAGAGATTGAAAATGCACATAAGAATGCACACATTGTTATGAGTATGTTCTGATACATGTGCTGTGCTTTCCTGTAGGCTTTGCGGACCAAGGGATCCCCTGAGGCGATTGCTACTATTTGGGGCCTTCTTCCCGGTTCCTCTGATTTGCCGGACAGTCCCAAAGGCTTGATATTTGCAACTGGCCTTGGCCCATTCTTTACTGCCGTTGGAGAGTTTGGGGACACGCCCAGGAGCGTGGAGCTGGTGCGGGCTTTTAGGCAGTATTGGTGGGACTCTACCCACACTTTTCATCTGTCTTGGGGTGAGTCCACCATCACTCCTTATGATTTCACTGCCATTACTGGTCTGCGGTTCACGGGCAGGCCTATCTTTTCTGAGGATCCTGGTGTCCTGAGCCCGGACGCCATTAGAGCACTGACTGGCTTGACCCTTCGCCCGAAGGGCAATGGGGTTCCATTGGCAGACCTGCATTCGGCTCTGACGCAGCAGTGCCGTCTCTTCTCTGAGGGTGCTGCTACAGTTACGGCTGAGCAGTTGGCGAGGGCGTTTGTCTGGGCTGGATTCTCCGACACCCTGTTCTGTAATGCTTCTACTACGGCATTGACTCTTCTGCTAGAGCCTCTTAGGGACTGGGGCCAGGTCTCCACCTTTTCGTGGGGCGAGGCCGGCTTGGCTCAGGTGTACAGAGCCCTGGATGAGGTGAGCAGGGGTACGGTGACCTCTCTAGACTGCTATCAGACCATTCTGGAGGTATGCTCTTTTACTTTTTGCATATTGACTGTCGCATTGCCTTTTCTGTCATCATTGTATCACTGTTGCCACACACTGAAAGATTTTTGTCTTTTGATTTCAGGTGTGGGCCTATGAGGTGTTTGGATGTTATGCCTGGGCTGTGGCTGACAGGATTGCTGCAGATTTGTTCCCTGCTATCCGTCGGTGGACTTTTGGGGCTAGGGAGAGCCGGAGAGTGGACGGGGTGAAGCCTCGGAAGACGGCCTGTTATCATGACACGATGATTGCCCAGAGGGGCACGCCAGCTAGGTTGAGGCTGTTTCCCTGGCATGGCAGGTATGGTGAGGATGTGGTTGGTGATGCTGCTTTGGTGACCAGGACGAGGAGGCTTCTGATCGGCCTGGAGGGAGATGCCCTGTATTTGGGAGAGAGGGTATGTAGGCAGCATGGATATGGTGCCGCCGCTTGCGTCCCTCACGATCCTCCTAAGGGGATTTGGTATATCCGGGCCTTGCCTGACTTGGAGTGGTTGCGGACTGGTATCGACGCTGCTGAGCTGTCGGATGATGGGGATTATGGCCAGTTCGTCTTTACTCGGCTAGTGACCCCTCAGGTTATGGCCGTCAGGAGAGCAGCGGGGATGCAGGTACCGATTCCCCGATTTTTTGAGTATGAGGCTGGGGGTGCCATCCGCCGTTCCTCGTTTGATATGTCTGAGACTCATCCGCATTTACGGCTTCCTCGCGGGACTACCTCTGTGAGCATTCTTTTCTTTTCTGCTCTGTTCAAGCTTTTTACTGCTTTACTGTCTGTATTCACTGTTTCTGACTGTCTCTTTTGTGTTCATTCAACTGGTTCCAGCCAAGACTTACAGGGCGGTGGCCAAGGCGTTCACCGGGGCTGTGAAGATGCTGCGCCAATTTCAGAAGAGCGCAGAGCATTGGAAGGGGAGATGCAGCTCCCAGCCTGGTGACGTCGTGCCTCCGAAGAAGAGGCCTAGGCCGACTTTGGCTCCCCCTAGTTCACAGGGAGGCGGGTCGAGTCAGCAGCCCCAGCCTGATGATGATGATGGCGAGGACGATCCTTATCAGCCCCCTTTCTCCACAGTGCCTGAGTGGCACGGATATTATGGCGAGTCCCGACCTTGGGCCCAGTATGAGGATGATGATGACTCTGACGGCGAGATCCATGAGGCGCAGGAGGATGGCGGCAATGGCCCGGAGCAGAGCGGCTCTGAGGAGGAGGTAGGCAGCGTCCAGGATGACAGCGGCTCTGAGGAGGATGAGGAGGATGATTCTGAGCAGGATTGATCACAGCGATCCCCTTTGTGTCATGCTTTGGACTCTTTAGGGAGAGAGATGAGATGCATGCACTATTTTTTTTTTGCTTTTTGGGTTGTAAAACAAGTATTTTATTGCATTTTGTATTTTGACAACTAAAATATCTGCTTATTTGTATATTTGTTAGTTCATATGCGCAAGTCCGTCCCAAGAAAGGCACAAAGATGGTGGCTTTTGATGTGATTGGGTGTTTTTGTGATTTTTCTTGTATTGGGTGATGTTTACGTGTCTGCGGATGCGTTGGGTATGCCGGATCCTCTCCCATGTGTTTGATGGGTGAAAGGGAGTGTGTATGTATGGTTTTTGGGTGTTTTGGACAGGTTTGGGTAGGCTTTGAGCAAGCATTGGGCTGCTAGGGGTTGCTGCAGTTGTAGCTGCTGCTCGTGTCTGATGGGACCTTCCATGTCGTCGGACACAAGACTTCATGGGACATGCCTGTCATCCGACATGGAGAGTCTGAGGGACAGATTTCTTGATCAGCAAGCCCCAACATTTTATAAAAGGCAGACTCGTAAAAAGCACATTCCAGCAGTCATAGCAGAGGCCAAATTGATCTTCCACCCCGAGATTAGCCCCAAGATTCGACCTTTGACCCGAAATGGAGCATTACAACGACAGATCCAAGATCAAAGAACATCAATTTCACTCCGATCTCATCCATCTAACCCGCCACCATCATAGCATCAATAGGAGGGGTTATCGATCAACGGTATGGGTTGAGATGCATCTGGGCATTAAAGGAGTGGACGGTAGATTGGAATCTTCTCCGGGCTGCGTCCAGATATTGGGATTGTGAGAGGCATGTCTTTACCCTTTCATATAATGACTTTACACCCACCATTGAAGAGTTCCGTGCATGACTGGGGGAGCTGAGCTCAGAGATGCGGTCTTCCCACGAGATTCACGACCCTTGACAGAACAGTTGGCCGATTTCTTGGGATTTCACACAGAGCAGGTATCCGATCTGATTCTTGACCTGTCCTTTATTGACCTGGCCTAGATAGCCCGATTGGCTGTATCATGTCCGGAGCTTTTTGACCTATCCACGGCCATGGACATTTTTATGCTGATTATGATCTCCCTATACTGCTTTTGTGAGTATGACGGGGTATGCTCCGGTTTACTGCTAGGAGTTGTTAGGCAGATGCGGGGTTCTCGAGGTACCACATTGACTGAGATTTGGCCCGGGCAGGGAGAGAGAGACATAGTTCCCATTTTGCTGGCAGAGACTTATCATGGGATGGACCGACTGGCTGGAGGGTCATTGCGCATGTGACGCGGCAGCCCCAGTCTCTTATCATTGTGGCTCTTTGAGCGGTTGAGACTTATCTCCCCATTACCCGCAGGGCAGACTGCTGCACCATGGGTTACACAGCAGAGGCGAGTGGCTCCGGAGGCTTCGCAGGAGAGCTGGCAGAGGCGATTGGCCAGGTATACCACCACGGACATTCAGTATTGGGTTCCCGGATGGAGGCTTGAGACCATGAGTGGTAGGCAGGATGACTCTGCTGTAGTGAGGTTGTCGGGATTACACTTCTCATCATTTAGTGTCCCCTTACTTGTTCTGAGGCAGTATGGGTACCCACAGCAGGCTATTGGTGGGTTCAGAGAGCAGATGGCCCGGGATACCGTTCCTCTTGACATGACTGATGTCCGGACTCTCAGATTCTTTGCCAGGGCCTTTTCGGGAGCAGCTTTTCCCGCTCACACACTGATACGGAAGACCCGGGGGATCACATATCTGTCCACCTTGTATCTCATTTGGTATGGGGAGCAGATGGGGCCGGTTCAGCACACCGTTGAGGTATATTGCCAAGGGATCCGAGGAGGAGACCAAACTAGCCGGGAGCTACGTGATGCTGAGGCGCTGACTGACCCAGACAACGTGACCGACGATCCGGCAGCAGATTTTGAGAGACTCGTAGAGAGGAGGGCCAAGATGAGAGATGACCCTGAAGTTATGGCCCGGAGGACAGCTTTGAGAGAGGAGAGGGCTGCCCAGGCGGCACTGAGAGCTGCCGGATTGGTTGACTCACCGACTCATATTATTCCTGAGCCGGGACGACGGGAGACAGAACTGTTTGAGATGGCTAAGCCAAAGACCTCCCGAGGACCGAGGAAGAGGAAGAAGAAGAATGCTAGTTTGGGTGTGGAACGAGTGACTAGGATTAGGTGACCGTTCATTGTATCCCTTATTGCCGACACAGACAGTTTAGACGTATCTTTTTAAAAGATTTTATTTTTGCTAATGTTAATGAGTCGAGAGTAGACCGTGCTTGAACTCATCAATGAATGTATTAATGTAATGAAAGTTGAATTACTTCAGAACTTAATCAAGACACATTTTGGCAATCACAAATACGACTGTTGACAGGATTTGGTGATTTTTATGATTTTTAGACCGAACCGCGAACGGCTGCCTACGTTCCCCTTTTACAAAAATGGACTAAGGGGCTCAGGTCTCCGTAGTTCGACCCAATTAACTTGTGTTTAAAGAAAGGGATAGATAGAAGGGGGACAAGTGGTGCAACCCTGTTTTTTACCTAGACCGCCCGTTTTTTTAGGGTTTTCAGCCTAGTTGGGTATATTCTTTAGCACCTAGCGCGCCCTTTGTTTTGCACGGACTGCCTTTTGAGAGGTTTTCAGTCTCGTCTGGGTACATTGTTTTCGTGCTTTGATTTTTCTTTTCTTTTTATTTATTTATTATTATTAGAGAGGGGGAGACTCGATTTAGACGTAATAGCGGCGCAGTTTGTCGCCGTTCACCGGGTGCATGAAGGGGTTACCATCCAAATCTGTCAACTTCATTGCTCCGCCAGAGAAGATCTCCTTTACCAGATACGGGCCCACCCAGACTGGCGCCCACTTGCCCAAAGGAATGAATTGATTCAGTGGCTTCTCTTTTAAAACCAAATCCCCCACCTTAATGTCACGGGGATGCACCTTCTTGTCAAAGGCCCTAGCCATGCGTTTCTGATAAGCCCGGATGTGCTCCATCGCCTTAAGCCTTTGCTCATCTTGAAGAGCTAACTCGTCATGTCGACTCTGAAGCCAGTCTATCTCGTTGACTTCATTTTCAAGCAGAACCCGAAGAGAGGGTATCTCTAACTCAATGGGCAAAACGGCATCCATCCCATATGTCAAGGCGAACGGGGTTTCACCGGTGGCTGTTCTCACTGACGTACGATAGCCCCATAATGCCAAGTGAAGCTTCTCAGGCCAATCCCGGCTTCTTTCGGCCATTTTCCGGATGATCCTTTCCAGGTTCTTGTTCGCGGCCTCGACAGCACCATTGGTTTGAGGGCGATAAGGGGATGACTTATGTCGCTTGATCCTGAATTCTGCGAGCAGTTCGTCGGTATATCCCTCGAAGTGTGACTCGTTGTCGGAAATAATTTCATTTGGAACTCCATACCGGCACAGAATGTTTTCCTTTATAAAACGGGCTACCTTTTTGGAGTTTAGGACCTTGTAGGACGCCGCTTCAACCCACTTGGTGAAGTAATCCACAGCGACCAACACAAATTCGTGCCCGTTACTGCCGGCAGGAGTTATCTTTCCAATAACGTCGATCCCCCAAGTTGCGAATGGCCAAGGAGTGCTCATAGAGTAGAGATCGTGGGGAGGTATATGGTTGAGATTGGAGAACCGCTGACACTTATCGCAGGTTCGCACTAATCTGAATACGCCGTCTCCATGGAGATCCAATAATAGCCCATCCTGAGTATGCTGAACATCAAAGTTCGGGGGTTCATATGTGGTCCACATGCGCCACCATGGACTTCTTCCATGACCTTTCTGGCCTTAAACTTGCTGATACAGAGTAGAAGTGGCCGTCGGTGCCTTTTCTTCCATAAGTCATCTCCCAGAATAACGTACTGTGCAGACAACCTTTTTAAAGCTTACAAACTTTTGGCGCGGAGACCTTCTTTCGGCTTACCATCCTCCTCTGTCGGGAACTAGGCTTCGCCATGCTTAAGGTACTGAAAGATCTGGTTATACCACAAGTCATCGACCTTTTCTAGTTCAATCTGACAACAAGCCAAGCGTGGTTCTCACGCCTCCCAACTCTGAATGGCTTTACTGACTTTCCTTCCGGAATCTCTACCAAAGAGGCTAAAGTGGCCAGGGCATTGGCGAACCTGTTCTTGTCCCGGGGTAGATAGTTGAACGTGACCTCCTTGAATTGGTTGATCAGGTCTTCCATATAAGCATAGTACATTTGCAGGTACTGGTCCAAAGTTTTCCACTTATTGGACACCTGATTGATAATTAGCTGAGAGTCTCCGTAAATCTCCAACTTTTCGACATTTTGCTCTAAAGCTGCCTCGAGGCCGGCTATACAAGCTTCATATTCTGCGGCGTTGTTAGTAGCCGGGAAATTCAACTTGATAGCAATGGGGGTGTGCACATCCTTCGGGTCAACCAACACCATGTCGATACCATTGCCCCCTTGTTGGCGGCACCTTCAAAGAACAATTGCCAACGGTCTGTACCTTCTACCATGAAAATTCCATCGTCTGGGAACTGGGGTTCGAATTCAGGCGCTTCTGAGCTCGGAAAATATGCCAAGTGATCTAACAGAGCTTGGCCTTTGATTGCCTTGCGGGTCACAAACTTGATATCAAATTCGGCTAAGAAGAAGGACCACTTCGCAAGCCTTGATGACAGAGAAGACTTATCGAATAGGCATTTGATGGGGGGTCCATCTTCGACACCAGGTGTACCGTATGCGCCAATAGATAATGTCTCAATTTGCTGACCGCCCATACCAAAGATGCACAGGTTTTCTCTAAAGCTGAGTAATTCAATTCACTGCCCTGAAGTTTTCGGCTGATGAAGTAGATGGCATTTTCCACTTTTGAATCTGGCTTTTCTTGCGCAAGCATGGCCACATGACATCTGCACCGTCAAGCACAAATATAGCAACAAGGGCTTGTCCTTATGTGGAGGACACGGGATTGGGGGATGGACTAAGTAGGCCTTGGTTGTCTCGAAGGCGGTCTGACACTGTTCATTCCATTCGACCCCCTGATTCTTCCTAAGTAGCTTAAAGATCGGCTCACAAATAGAGGTTAGCTGGTGAATAAATCGGTTGATATATTGGAGACGGCCCATGAATGCCTTCACCTCTGTGACTGTTGTCGGTGGCTTCATCTCTATGATGGCTTTAATCTTTTTTGGATCGGCTTCGATTCCCCGTTCCGTGACCATATATCCCAGAACTTTCCCTCGGACTACGCCAAAAGTACATTTTGCCGGGTTCAATCTCATGTCGTGCTCCCGCAGCCGGTTGAAGAACTTCCTCAAGTCGACCAAGTGTTGACCATCTGATCCCTTGGAATGGATAATCATATCATCAACATAGACCTCGATCTCCTTATGGATCATGTCATGAAAGAGTGCAGTGACTGCTCGCTGATAAGTGGCACCAGCATTCTTCAGACCAAAGGGCATAACCGTATAACAAAAGGTTCCCCAAGGGCTGGTGAAGGCAGTCTTTTCCTGATCTTCTTCGGCGACTTTAATCTGATTGTAACCCGCAAAGCCATCCACAAATGACTTGACTTCGTAATCGGCAGTAGTATCCACCAACAGATCGATATTGGGCAAGGGAAAGTCATCCTTCGGGCTAGCCTTGTTCAGGTCCCTGAAGTCTACACAAACCCTGACTTTGCCATTCGACTTGGTTACCGTCACTATGTTGGCCAACCACTTCGGGTATTCGACCACTCTAATGAAACCCACTCTAAGCAGCTTCCCTATCTCTTATTTGACCTGGAGAGACCATTCTGGCTTAATCCGGCGAAGCTTCTGCTTGACTGACCTGGCTTCTGGGTCCAGGGGTATTCGGTGTTCAACAGTTGAAGTATCCAACCCGGGCATGTCTTTGTAGGACCAGGCAAATACGTCCACGTATTCCTTGAGCAAATTAATGAGGGCTTCCCGCTCTTCTTCGATGAAGAAACTGCCAATCTGTGTCTCTTTGGGCTCTTCAGTAGTTCCCAAATTCACCGTAGTCAATACCTCATCACAGCCTTGGGCCCGATTGTCGTCTCGCTCAAAAACCTGCTTTATATTATCATTTAAAAAGTTTTCGTCTAAAAAGTCTGTGTCCTCTTCAAATGAGTCATTATTAACCACTTTTAAGTCATTAAGATTTGTTTTAGTTAACTTATCATGTGTTAAGGTGGCAATTAAGGGATACGCAGAAAGGTCAACCATTTCATTCAGCGTCTTTCAGAAAACTGGAGACCTCAAACTGATCGAGAAAATTGTCGAAAATCATGGGTAAGCCGATATCTTGGAAAGATGGTGCGGGGAGCTAGAGAAACCTGATGCAATCCCTTAGCTAGCTCGTCTATGACAGCCGGACTCATTGACCGAGGGGTCTGGCTCACCTTGTCAATACCCTGTGGATAAGTCCTCCCATCGCTACCGATCTTTGACATTACAACCTTATCTGTGTGGCCAAAAGGAGGGTTGACCCGGATGATGCTGGTGAAGTTTTCCTCGAGAGATACCTTGATTCTGCCTTGGTTAACTCTATATTCCATGGGAGTCTTGTGTTCTGCCTCCAGATCAGCCAGTTTTTCGTTAGACTTCGCAGTGGTGACAAACTCAGAACTCTTTACTTCAATAGGGTTAGTGATTGCAGGAGCGTCGGGCTGGACTCTGCCTTGGCTGACTGTTTCCTGGGTAGGTTCCTTGGCGTAACTGACGTAATAGTCAAATTTGCCTGAAGGTTCCCCTAAAATTCCCACACTCTTGTCTCCAGCTTCGTATCCCTCCTTCAATTTCTGTTGCATGAACTTCCTCTTCTTCTTCTTTCTTGAAGGAGCATCTTCGTTGATCCAGTCTTGATATTCATCTTCCAAACAATCTTCACAATCACACACATCATACCAGATGTGGGGTATGGGTTGAGTTGGGGCGGCCCCACCTAGCATCTGGTCATCAGCATTGTTGATTACCGCATCGGCCATCCTTAACACTGGAATGTTGAAATTGACGATTTTTACGGTCTATCTGAGACTGCTGAAAACGGATCCCTGACCGGAGAGAAACTGATTAATCCACCACCCGGAACTCTGACCCAATACTTGCTCGCTGAAAGGGGGAGAGAATGATTTTTGGTAGGGGAGAGGATAGGCTTAGGATGGACTCATGCATATGCTCTTTTTGTTTTTTTTGTATTTATATATATATATATATATATATATATATATATATATTTTTATAAAAATGATTTTTATTAATCCTAGGAATGATTGGAAAAGGGGAACACCTTCTTTTTCGCATTCTACACTATTCCTGGATCAGTGGGTTCCATCACTACGTCTATAGACCCCCTGTATTCCACCTGTATTGCACCTCCGGGACGGACAATCCCGGTAGAGGTCCTATAGGGCACGTGGAACCCACCAATTTAAAGGGAGAACAAACCTATGGGCATACAAGTCAAAACAAGTCAAACTTGAGGTTTTCAAAACCAAGTCCAAGTCAACGTCTAGACTCGGGAGGAGAGAGGGTTGAAAGTACGAGACCACAATTTGCAGGAAAAATCCTAAAAAAATTGGGCATGACCTCTCCTCTTTTCGAGTTGAAAATCCGGCATGGCCTCTCGTCGCTTCGTGGCAAAATTTCGGCATAACCTCCCATTAGTACGTGTCAAGAATTCGACATGATCTCGCGTTAGTACATGTCGAAACGCGTCATGACCTCTTCGAAGCCAAATCGAGAAATCGACACGTACCTACGTTGAGATATGTCAAGATTTTGACGTGTACTTACGTTGAGTTATGTCGTAATTCCGACATGAAGAGGGAAAGTATGCCAAGATTTTGGAGACGAAGTATGACTCGGACTTTGTGAAAAAAATTTGAAAACCGAGTTTGAAAAGTGTTTTGAAAAGTATTTGGCCAAAAACCAACCGGTCACGGTAGAAAGTGTGTCACGGACAAGTGTTGGCTGACTCCACAGGCTAGGAGGACTTTAGGCGCTCAAGCGTAAGCAAAACACGTCACTGTCCGCGATGCCGTCCGTACACTCCCGGGTTCTAACTCTATGTGCGGGTAGCGTGCGAGTAGTGTGAAGGTAATTTCTAGGAAAATATATTTTTTATTTTTTTTTTTGTAAAAGATTTTTTGTTTTTATGCAATATGCAAAAAAAGAAAAAACAAGAGAATGAGCCCAAAGCACGACAAAAGGGGACTGCCCCAAATGTCAAGATTACCAAAGTTCGTATTCCAGAATCATCCCGCCCGTTTCGATAGCAAAAAGGGAAGCCCTATCTCCCCAAAAAAAATGCCACATACCAAAGCATATAGAGCGTATAGGCACAGAATCATGGCAAAGCACACAAGAGCACACAAAATGACACAATTCACACACAAGGAGAATGAAGAAATTGTCCAAGTTGATTTAAAGAAAGTTAGACCCTCTCAAGAAAAACTTTCCTTTTTCAAAAAAGAAGAAGAATGATACCGATATGTGAGATTGTTAGACCACAATTTATCCCAAGCCCCGAGTTAGGGAGCGATACAGGAAGGTTAATGGTTTCCACCTATATACCAAGTATCGTCTTCATTTTTTTTAAAAAAACAAAGGTTTTTCAATGTTCGGTCCCCAGCGGAGTCGCCACTGAATGAACGGCCTCCGAAAAAGTTTTGTTTATCTTTTTGAATTTTGAAAATTTTGGGAGTCGCCATGCCGTTTTTAAAGGAAAACATTGAGAAACCTATTTTAGAAGAGAATCTGAGTTCGAGGGTCTGGTTACGTGTTGGGAAGAACTTGAGAGTTCACCCAACACGCCTCTTTCGAGATTTTCAATCAAACATTGGACATTTACAATCATTCAAAATGTGTGTGCAATATGTGTCAACAATCAAGGCATGCAAATTTGGAATTTCATTGATGGTATAGTGACTGGATACAACTTGTGAGCCATGACACGGGGCCACACCCTTTACATAAGATGACTTGCATTACAAGGCAAGGGCACGGAGACAGTTCTGCTCAGGAAGCTTCGGGTGTCGTCCGACACAGGTCTTCCTCGAGAGGGTGTCGTGACGACAGTGAAGCCTCCCGCCTGTCAGATTGCCTCTTACAATACAAAGGCTGCTCTGGAATCTGAGACAAGATTATTTCAACTATGAAGGAACACTATTCAGGGTCTAAGCTCATTTTGGGGTTGATTGGAGTGAGCAAAGTCTAGATTGACTTTTAATGATACCGATGTCATCTGACGTAGGACTCCCGAGAATGTCCAAGTCATATGGCAAATCGCCTCCATCAATTTATTGCACCCAAATAGAACTTAGGCTCCCAAAGTAGTGGTAACTAGACCAAAACTACTAGAACAAACTTTGGGTTATAAAAGGGGGATCAATTCGATGGATATGAAGTCCAAGAAAAGTCAGATGCCCTTCCTGTGGGAACCCTATGTCGTATGACACAGACCTCTTGAGAGTCCTATGTTGTCCAAGCACAAGCAACCTGTTTAGAGGTGCTCTTCAGTCAGATTGATACCACCTTGTTCCCAAAGCAAGCTAAGCTATATTTATTAACTGAAAGCAGTAAAATAGTAACACTACGTGAGTATCGTGGGAGGATCACATGGCTTTAATGTCCAAATGTGATGAATCACATATCTATGGACATTGTCATGTAGCCATCACCTCCTAACTCAATGGAAACCAAACAAGATTCAAACTTTAATGGTGCTAATGCCACCAAATGTTCAGATCTGAGGTGGGGAGAGGTGAATATGGGAGATTCACCTCTCCACCACCTTTATCATGCAAAATCCCAAATATTTCACATAATATCAAGATATATAAGCATGCAAGATGATATAGATGTATGCAAGAGTAAATCAGAGAGAGAGAGAGGGTTTAGTGGCTACCTATTGTAGTCCACAAGGTAAAGACACCAATAGTATGGTGTTTACCCCTTCAACACACCAACAAGGAAGGCTTTCTTTGGATCTTGGCTTGGGTATGTGTATGTATGAGGAGGGAGGTGAGTATGTGTGTGAGAGAGAGAGGATGAGACTCTATTTTGACAGAGTTTCCCCCCTTACCAAAATCCTCCCAAAAAGTCCCCTTAAATGATCAGCCATGCCTTTTATTTATAGGCAGGCTGATGGGACGTCCTATGTCGTCCGACAGAAGGAGTTAAACCGCCTTTGGATAGCCGGTGTCGGACGACAGCGTACAGCTTTATGGCACAGTTGGGCCGAATGGATGGCAGGCCCAATGGGTTGAGTGATTAAATGGATAATTGGGCTCAAATTGCATTTTAGCAAATAAATGAGCCCAAAAATCAAGGAAAGTGGACCCAAAACACGAGTTCGGGTCGGGGTACTCACAATGACCTACCGATGAGATTTATGACATGGTCAATAGTCATATGTGTCATGAATAAATCTCATGATAGTCGTGTTATTGAATCCTTACACCTGAGATTATCATCGTCTTCCACATGACGAAGATTGTGTTTGATATAGTCTAACACTGTCTTTAATCGGATAGCAATAAGGGCTATGTTAGCATGATTGGAATCATGTAAAGAAGAATGATAAGTCAAGACGGGATTTGTCCCTCTTATGAAGAGAGATGTTTGCTTGGGCCCCTCGATGAATGATGTTGATGAAATGTGTGGCCGCACTCAAATGATTTGATAGAGATCAAATGCATTTGTATTATCAACATATTCAGAATCGAGAAACCATTGAACGGAATGAGTTGACATAGACCATGACTCATGTTCAATTGGACATCGTGGACAAAGGGATTGTGACATTGGAACTATAAAGGAATCAATATTTGATGTTATATTAATTGGGTGGACATAATGATTTGCTAGAAGTCACTTATGTCTTGTGAGGTCGATGTTTCGACTCACTACCAACATAATATAATTCCTTTTGGGTCACACACAAAAGAACGAATTTG